>CAMTDV010000029.1:80546609-80944997 GCA_947069175.1 Scalesia atractyloides | reverse complement strand
TTTTTTTCGTTGCAAATTCTTTGGGGATGTGTAGGAAATGCGTTTCAAATTTTTTATTGGATGCGTAGGAAATGCGTTGCAAATAAATTTCCAATGCCAAATTTCCTTAATTAAGGAATCGTAGGAAATGTGTTACAAATTTCCAACACAAAATTTCCGTTGCAAATAAGTTGAACTTAGCGTAGTAAATGTGTTGCAAAAGGTTTTCCACGGGCCTTTTTCCAACATCAGGTTTTGTGACAAATGCATCACACATTCAGTTCTGCGACGCATTTGTGACGGAAACACACGTTGAAAAGTTCCATTTTCTAGTAGTGTATAGTTTATGTTTACACATAGTCACATACAGCCTACTAAATCCCATTATTCAAAGAATTATATTACTAATTAATAACATTTTTTTTGTAACCAACTAACCGTAATTAACACAAATTCGTGTTCCAGCTTAGCTGTTTGTGATCTGTCCAATTTAGTAATGCTAAATGACATTGTCACTTCAGAACATTTGGTTACACTCATTGTTGTTGTTCCCAAGTAATCCTAGAAGGATTGGTTGTCATGTTATGAGACACTGACAACTTATGTGGTAAGATCATCTTATTATGATTATGAAATTCAATACTGCACACAAGTTTAGTTATTCATTTGGTACAATGTTTCTTTTATTTATTTTATATATTTTTTTTTATGTTTTTGCAGATTCTACCTTTTAACCGAACTAATTGTCCTAGGTCCCTAGATCTTCCAAGAATCTACATGAGGACAATTAATATGCTCTCTATACTGTAACCTTATTTAATCGCGATGCTGATAATTTCCGAGTTAAGGCACACGAAAGAGGACTCCAAGTGAGTTTGTTAATATATTCATGCATACTTCTTATGACTATTGTACATAAAAACATCTAGTATTTTGTCAAGGTTGTTTATCTTTTTTTAAGTTTTCTAATTCTGATTGTGATTCAGATTCGATTTTGAATATAACTTGGAAACACAAGAGAGTCGGAACCAAGAGCTTGAAAAATTGATGCAAGACCAGGAATCCCTGAAAAGCTCTCTTTAGCAATGGTGTTATACCAATTATGGAGAGACTTTTTTTCTCTCTTAATTCATCTTTTGAATTTATTATGCTTGGTTTAAGAAGAGAATTTGATATGTTTAATCGATTTTACAAATATATCAGATTAAGAATCCCTGAATACTCAAGAACTAATCCAACATATAGGGAGAACATGCAAATTCTAAATGGATTCAGAAAAATCATATGATACTTGAAAAACTCATTGAGGCGTGTAGTGATTAGTCCTGGTTCTATCTTTTTTATATTCTTTAAGCTTGTGCAGGCAAGCAACTGAGCCTCATTGGCAAGAGTAACATAATATATTACTTTGCCTCTAACAGTGTATAAGTATTATTATTATTATCGTTGTTGTCGTTATTATTCAAATGTAGCATTTTCAAAGATAATTTTGGTCTAAATATCCAGTGATCCAACTGTAGTAGACAATGTAACAAATGATGCTAATCTGCATGGTATCAAACAAGAAGAAGTGTCCAAATTTTCTATGTACATTACGTGTCAGAAGCTGTATGACTGAAACTAGGACATATGCATTATGCTTACTTATAGCATGGAGAACTTGTCCCTAGTTATGCATGTTAATAACTTTTTTTTCTTGAATGACAAATAGAACACCCACCTATCCATTGCAAACGAACCAAACGTTTAGCAAAGTGTTAACCGTTCGGTGGGAAGTTTGTTGTATCCGTTCGTTTATAACGAACACCAAAAAGAACTTCTGTTCGTTTAGTTAAATGAACGAAAATGAACAGAGACCATGTTTATTCATTTATGTTCATGAACGTTAAGTAACGTGTTCGTTTATGTTCGATAGTTTATTAGGGTTTTGAACTTTTATTTTTATTTAAGTACTTCAAAATTCCGTTCGTTACTCCTTATTGGCTGGAAACCCTAGTTAAAAATTGCCGTTCCCACTCTCATTCCAAGCATACGCGATTACGCTCTCCGCTCTTATTCCAGTGTTCGATATAGGGTTTTTGCGCTCGTGTTTTTCGTCATTATTAGTACAAGATAGGGATGGTTTGTGTTCGTTTATGTTCATGTACGCTTGTTTGTGTGTGTTTGCCTTCATTATGTTCGTCTGTGTTTGCTTTTGTCTGATACCTATAATTAACGAACAAACACAATTAACGAACACGAACACGTTTGATTCCTTAACGAACGAACACGAACACGTTCGATTCCTTAACGAACGAACACGAACAAAAAATCTTGTTCGGTTAGTGTTCATGAACACATTATTTACTTAATATAGTAACACGACAAGGCTGTGTTCGTGTTCGTTCGGTTCTTTTGCACCCCTATATCCATGCGTTCTCCAAACCACCACCCTTAATGGCAGGGGCGGATCTATATTGAAGGTTACGGGTTCGCCTGAACCCACTCGGTTTCAAAATATTAGTAGAAATGGTAATAGAAATTTTTGAATGAACCCATTAATAAAATTTGCGATGAACCCATCTAAGAAATTGTAAGATAGCAGAGTGGTTACCGCGCTTCCTTCTAAGCAAAAGGTTAGCGGTTCGACTCCCGTCTAATTCATTTTTTGCGTTTTTTATCTAGGGTTTTTTCGTAACTTATATCAAGCCCCTATTCCGTTTTTTAATACCTGCTACTCAGAAGTCAGACCCCAAATCGTATAGCACAGTCGGCAGTCGCACATCATACCCCAAGTCGCACATCAGACCTTTCTTCCTCGTTCTATTACCCCAAGTCCTCCTCGGTGACTCGGTCTTCTTCTTGGACCTGGTGTCAGTCGCACAGCGGCACAACAGATGCAGACCTTTCAAGTTTCACCCGCACCGCACTGCTAATGTAGGCTTTTGGTTTCAGTCGCACATCAGACCTCAAGTACAATTATTTATCTTGTGTATTCAGGTGCAATTCCTAGGTCAAGACGGCGAAAGTCAGAGACGTTTAGAGCACAATACATTGATGCAAAAGAACTCAAGTATGCTGGCCTTCCCTCTCACCTATAGTTCACATTTTTTTCTACATTATTTGGCTACCATTAACATTCAACAGATTGATCTGATACTTTGTATTTTTATCTATTTATTTATTTTTCTAAAGTATCTGTTAGTACATGGAATGTTGCTGGGAAACTGCCATCAGAAGATTTAGATATTGAAGACTGGCTTGATGTTGACAATCCTGCTGACATATATGTGATCGGGTAAGTCTTCCTATAGTTATACAACTTATACTTACAGCTATAATCTATATATGATTATATGAAAATTGTGAATTGTTAATTTGTTTTTGTTAGATTGTTGAACTTGAATGATTTGTTTTTACCCGACCAACCGTCAGACTGACCCGAACATTTTTACATTCGGTCCTATTATATTAGAGTATCTAAAAAATTGAACGCATTGAAAAAAATTCCTAGATCCGCCACTGCTTAATGGTGGCACCACCGCCTGTTTATATGTAAATGGTTCAGTTTGGGCAAAGTTAATTTTATTTAGAGCTAAAATGAAAATAAACAGGTGAAACTGGTAAAAAGTTTCCCAAGGCCTATCCAAAAGCTAAAACTCTTAAATCTTTTATCTCACAGATGAGAATATAAGTTTTATAACATACTATGGTAATCGCATGTTACCCCTTTGATTGACTAACCACCCATGTAACCACCTCAATAGTTTAAATGAAATGGTAGTTAGTAACATAGGTGCAACCTTCGAGGTTTAAAAGTATTACCATGTTAAATTTGGACCAACTGTGCACACAAAGACTTATTCATTACTGTTAGTTTTATCTTTTCTCTAGGATTTCAAACTTTAACTGTACCGCACTTACCCTACAGGTTTTCACTTCCTGGATGCACTTTTGGTATTAGATAAAACTTTCCAGTTTACGTTTTTTATTGCCTTTTTAAATATGAGATGGTTGGTTAAATGTATGTATAAATGTCTCCGATTTGATTTCAGTCTGTTGTGTTATCACCATCTGTGAAAAGTGAGAAGATGGTGCGTACGATCCTCGAAGGCTTATGCAGCAGTTCTAAGAGGTACTTTTTTACAACTTTGTTATACATTTCAAAGGTTACCGAAATTAGAAAAATGAGTGGTTAATAATTCACTAAAACTAAATCACTCTCTTTTTTTGTTATCAAATGTCTAAAGTACCCTATGTTACCTACAACATAGAACTACTATTTGGACCCAATTCACTACCATCAATAATAATGGGTAAACTGGACCTTTAAGCGGTAAATTCTTTCATAAAATGGTGTTGTATAAATTTGATTCTCCTAGTCTATTAAGAAGGAACAAATACTAGATTCTGGAAGGTGGTACATACTCCATTAAAATGGTCCAAAAATCATAACAGAGGCTTAAAGGTTAAGGGTACGGCCGTATCTGACCATTTAAGGACCTCTGAAAACCAGTGATGATGAGGTTCTTCAGTGCAGTGGTCTCATGTCTAGGACTACATGATCAATTTGTTATAGTAATGTTGAAAGGTGATAACTAATCTTATGGTTCGGTTCGGTCTAGGACCACAGAGTCAGAATGTGATAACTTGTGTTAAGTGTGAGAATTAATGGCTTTTTGGTTGTTGTTATTAATGCAACACGTTTTGGAAAACCGACGACGAAGGAAGCATGGGTGGCTTGGCCGGTGAAGCTGATTCTCACCCATATGTCTTGAACATTAATCTTAAAATGCTGGAAATGGTGTCTTGTACAATTTGAACCAACGTAACTACACAAACCGAAACAAGTGGTCCGGTTTGAAATCCAAATGGTTTGCTAATTTATCTAGTTTGAAACTTGGAACTAGATGTATAAACCAAAGATGTATAAACCAAACATGTTGTACTTTTCTATTTCTTTATTTTTTTTTTCATTCTTAGAATATGTAGTTATATATATCATAATCATTTATGATATTTTATTAATTTAAAAATTTTAATAACACTTACTAATTTTGAAAAGGAAACTAAAAAAAATCATTCACGAAAGCATCAAACCAAACCGTTATATTTGATAAACAGACCGGACTTGCTGACCTACCAAATCCGAAAGGTTTGGTTTGCCATTCCTTAAAATCGTAGTTAGTGGGTTAATCTAGAATTTTTATCAAAATATTTACGAACTGTGTACATCCCCATAATATAATTTTATATAGTTTGATGTCAACTAGAACTAAATTTATAAGTTTAAAAATGATACAATACTGACCATACAAAATCAACCTCAAGATCTTTATACATAAAAAAGGTATAAACACTTGACTTTTAGACCACAACTTATGTCCCCCCCAATGTTGCATTTCAATTTTAAATCCTATGGTGTGTTCTCAAAAACTTGCCCATCCCTTGCCCTTGTCCTTTAATCCGTTTGCACCATGTGCATTAACACAAGTACATAATACATATCGACATCTACCCCATATTGGTCTATATGGTCTTAGTCGGCCCCAACCCACCTCGCAACTAGCCCTTTTGAACACCATTAGCGAGTGGTCGTATTCGATCTTAATGCTACTTTTGGATTTTGACTGCTCGTTATGTAACACCGTTAAGCAAAGCCATTTAGTCAATAGTTGCGAATTTGCGATATGACGATGAACATCAATAAACAAAATCCAAAGAGAAGACAAGCAAATCAAGTGATGGCCCCATAGATGTCGTTTGATGGCTCTACAACTTGATTCAATACATCAAATAATCGTTGTTGCGTATTATAATAGACATAAATTATTGCATTGTTCTTTTTCGATTTTGTATAAATATCTATAGCTTTTGTGAAAAAAGTTAAGTTAGAATTGTATGTGTTTATTTGATAATAACAAGATCGGGTTATCAGTTATTTAATTGTTGGTGTGTGATTTGTTGTCTGTCGATTTGTATGTAAATTGTGGTGGGGTCTTGGTCCCTTGGACCTTCACCAGTCATCTCTAGGACAAGAAGTCACCATTAATGCAAGTTCAAACAACTTTTCAAGTGTCCACATTATGCTTTATTTTATTTTTTCTTTTTGTTTTTAATGATACTGGAGAAAGATGCTTAAGTCTATGTGTTTATAAAAAGGTAAAAAAAATTATCAAACTATAATTTTTCATGACGATTTTTAGCCGAACAACTAACTACGGTTTGTTTTGGTGATTACAAACCAGATGGGGCGGGTTCGGGACTGACCAGTTTGAACCAGAATTTTTTTCTTTCTTTCTTTCAAAACATGCTTTTGGTGAATACAAACCGCATGGGCCAGGTTGGGGACCGACCGGTTTGAACCAGTATTTTTTGTTTCTTTCAAAAACATTAGTTTGTATTAAAAGTTTTGGAATGATAAAGATGGATGTGAATCATAATACACAAAGATTCCTGCGTATTCTAAAAATGCAAGATAAACATAAAAGTAATATAATTTAAACAATAGGTGTAAGTTCCAAGCCAGACCTCCACAAACAAGCTTTATCAAACGTTGACTTGCTTCATTTTTAAGTTTCAATCTATTTCAATGGCTTATTGAAACCTCATATCGATAACTAAACAAATCAAGCCAATGGACGGTAACTCATTTGGTAGAGACACTTGCCTCTTAAAGAGGATGGGCAAGTACATTATTTAAGGAGTAACATTTACGTTAAAAAAGACTAAACAAATCAAGATTTTTGTGAAAATATTCAAATTTTGAGGCCACATAAATGATGTTACAAAAGCCTATTTTTCTTTGCATTTTTTTATAATTAATATAAATATTTAAGAGTTGTACTAATTGAATAATTTTGTTGGAATGAAAGGTCCTTGTCAACTGTTGGCACTTACTAACTCTCGTTATCAATCCATACGAATATGATCATCAAAGTAAATTTTCACAAACTTTAGATGTCTTCCATCAACCAAACGTGTTGTTTGGTCAAGTTTTAATCTATAAATTACGTTTTACACATTTTTTATAGAATGTAAAGAAATAGAGAACAATCATCATATTATTCGGTTGTGTGCGTTCATGTGTTAATCGTGTTCTACATACCGAATAACTATGTTTTTAATCATTAAGTAGATGTTAATCACCGAAAAAGAGGGATGCTAAAAGTATCACATGATTACAATTGCATGTAATTGTTTCTTATAATATGTTACGACAAATCTGTTCATAATGATAATCACTTAAGAGTGTTTGTCTTGCTCTATGTGTTTCACATTGGAATGTATAGTTTATATATTGCTTGTCAGACAAATAAAACACTGAATACAAGAGATGAGATCTCAACTTAGCGATTAAAAAGGTTAGATTTTAACTATAATATTATAATGTTATGTTTATCAAACCTAATATGTTAAGCTGTACTGTTTGAACATTTATGGGTGTGTCAATACCAACTTAGCCAACCGTTGTACTTTTTATCTTTTTATGTTTGTATCAAATTATAATTGATATCTTTTAACTAAAGAAATTACAAACTCTGTCCTTTATGTTACCAATTTTTAGCACATTATGTTCTTTAGTCCTAATCTGAATAAATTTTTTAGTTAAGTCTTACCATGTCCCTTTCACATAAGAGGGCAACATGGTCTTTTCATCTCAATTTAACATGAACTTTCAATTTCCCCTTACATCTCATAACATACATATGATTGTTCATATTCATCTCAAAAAATGGAGGGGTAAAAGAGATTTATTTATTTTGTTTGGATTAACTGGAAAAAAAAGGACCGACTTAATAAATGGAGGGGACAAAAAAGATTTATTTATTTCGTTTTTTAATACAAAATTGAGATGAAAAGAGCATGTTGCCCTCATGTGAGAGAGACATGGTAAGACTTAACCAAAAAAATTAACTAGGTTAGGTCTAAAGGACATAACGTGTTAAAAACGGTAACATAAATGGACAGAGCCTATAATTTATTTAGTTAAAAAAAAACTGCTTGTAATTTGATGCAAACGTAAAAGTCACTGTTTGTAATTTACTCTTTCCTTATTTATAAGTGAAATATTAAATATTTTTTAACCGTTATTATTTATGCTACTGAAACTTACTATGGTGTTGAGTGTATTGTCTGATATCGATCTCGTCACTTCATCATCATATCCCGTCACTTCAGTTATGATGAATCGCATAATACAATGATTAAACTTTTTGACCAGTGAGTTGTAATAGAATTCTTTCTACACTCACATGAACTAATCTAACAAAAATAAATTAAGTGGTTAAACCAGAAGATAACAACATCAACATTGAATACCTATGGTATTCCACACATCTGAGAATGCCAAGAATAAGTACTTTTGAAAGTTTTAGAGAGAACATAAAGAAATATGCAGTTATGCTATGACAACGTGTACGAGATCAGACTAACGACTTCCCTTTCATATGTACGGAACCATCACAACATTTCAATTGGCCTTTTAATGGTTGATGATTATAATTGTCAACAGTTGTTTAGTTACATCAGCTAGAAAAACCCTTAGCAAAATATGCATCACTAGTAACTCACTTATTCCTAAGCGCTCAACTTGCCATTGATGCACTAGTAGCTTTTAATGCTCGCAATTGATGATGATCATGAATAACATACTAGTGTTGCCATTTGCCGATGATGGACTAAGTTGCTACTTACCAATACAACTTACGGCTAACCATTGCCCAAATAATCAGGTACTAATGATGATCAATACTCATGCAACTTTCCAATAGTCATGCAAATTTAAAGCAACTTCCACTGGCATTTTAATAAGTGATTTGCAGAACACATATGTTTTTTCTTGTAATTGTACACGTTTTGAGTCATTTTAGTTAATGTTTTTGTTAGTTTTTAGCTTGTACTTAGTGGACTAATGTTTTTCAAGTGTTCGTGTGCAAAGGGAGCAGAAAACGAGTCTAAATCACGAAGAAACGAGCACACGAGGAAAAACTGAGCAAAACAGTGCGATAGAAAAGAATATGGACTTCAAACGGACGTATCTTTAGCCAGAAAATGAGTAACAGGCTTATAATATATGAATCTTGACTACTTCATTGATACAAACCCAAATATGGAGTTTGTGGGCCTTAATTCTAAAGGTACGGACCGTACTCCCTTTTATGGGTATGAGGAGTACTCACTCGAAATCTTTCGGCGCGCTCGCAGTGTTATTATTGTGGTCTGGGCCTTACTTATGCGAGTATGGGTTTACACCCTTTAAGGGTATTGGTTGTACCCAGTCGCGTAAAACCCTAGATTCTAGTATTTAAGTACCATGACGGCCAAAAATGGGGATACGGCAAGAGGCTACTGTTTCCGAAGGAATTAAAGATTTTGAAGAGATTTTGAGCAAGGAGAAGTTGTTCGGGATCAAGAATTGGAGCTTTGCAAATCAGGTTGGTTAACATTATTCGGTTTATGTTTTGCAAACTCTTTTGTTTTTCCTGATTTTAAGCATCATGTTAATGAATTTTAAGACTTGTTTTCTATATTTCACTATGATTGTTGGCTAGATCTTGATACTACTTAGGTTATGGATGAATAGTTGTTGACTATTGGTACTTTTCTCGGTTTTATGGTTTTTATGGATGGATTCACTTTTGTAAAGAACTTATTTGTGATTGATCTGATGTGTTTGCATACTTTTATCTAATTCATGATTAATTTGTGCTCCATATATGTCTTGTTGAATGTCTTTCAATTATAGAGGCATATTAGGTCACCTGTAGTGTATTTGTGATCAGTTTATGGTTACTAGAGCTTATTTTCCATAGAAACATTTATTGAAAGTTTAGAAGATATTTGAATTCTACCTATCTAGATAGTTGACAGAGTCAATGTTGCAAGGTGGTTAGGTGTAAAGACTTTGACATGAGGGTTCCCGAGCTAGATTCCCTAGCATCTTTGCTATTTGTGTCATTTCGAGAGTTCTTAGGTTACCCCTTGCATCTTAGGATGTATTAAGATAGTGAGTCTGACAGGTAATCTATTTTTTTGGTACGTTAGTGTTGTTGGAGAGACTAACATGTAAACCGACCAACCGGTGAGTTTCACACAACCCTTGGGGTTTCCTTTTAGGTCACACCCAGAGAATGATCAGAGATCCACTAGGTTGTCTAAGGGTGTCATATTCTAAGATCCCGATTCCATCATAGTTTCCATAACTGAGAGAAATCCAAGAGTCACAATTAGGATTCTTGATCTAGGTAGTGCTTTTCCCACTCTTGAATTCGTTTAAGTAGTCAATTCGATATTTGGTAATTTTAGTTTTCTTTAGTTTAGTTTTCCGTAATTTAAAGCAATCAAAACCCTCTTTTCAACAAATCAAATCAAACCTTTTATACCTCCTTTAGTCGGAGTCTAATTTGGTTAATGTAGGTGTCTTTAGGCTTCGATATTCGGACTTCCATTAGGCTTTACTACATTCGATAGGTACACTTGATTGTTATTGTGGTCTAGTTTAGGGTTTTCCAGAGTATTGCTTGAGTGTCTAGGTTAGTTAGCTAATTTTAGTAGACCGTATAAGGTACTAAAAAAACTCACTGTGGGTACCCCTTTGACCCTACCTGGGGTGATGCCTCTAAACCCCGTAAAGGGGGCGCTCCCCCCCCCCCGAATCTCGGGTTTGTTGGGAACTGAACTTATAATACTCTCGATCAAGCATGTACTCCTAGCTTGTGTCGATGTATATTGTAATATCACTTTGGTTTTAGGTAATTAAATCTAGTTATGCTAAAATGATCTTGCTTACTCTATAACATGCATGTTCTCGTTACTTTTTATAGTTAAAATTAATACTGCAAATCACATACTAATCTTTTTAGTTCTTGTCTCTTTGCCCCTCCTATCTTTTTATAATGGGAATTTCATATGCACCCTTCTAACTTGTAAATTACATATACTCTATAACACAAGTTTATAATGCATAATATACAATGCTCTTCAAGCATAATTTACAAAATATGTAATTTTCCAAGTTAAGATAGTGATATATGAAATTTTCCCCCTTTACAATTCAATCGCTGAGGCAAGTAACACATGCTTACTTCATAATGTATACTTTATTTTATTGTAACACCCTGCAAAATTGTGTCCAATAGTATAGCGGCACGTATTGTATTTTTAATTTAGTCTATTAAAGACTAATAAGGACTAAAGGTGTCAACATGCTCAAACTGAGCCTCTGAGTGACTGTCCGATGTCAACATGCATAAATAACAGCCTCTGAGTGACTGATATGTCAACATGCTTAAATCATTAGCCTCTGAGTGACTGATATGTCAACATGCTTAAATCATTAGGAATCATTAGGACACTTGTAAGCTTGTAAGCAAACCGCTTAAACCAAACTGCTATGCTTAAATCATATGTCAACATGCTTAAACCAAACCGCTATGCCACATTTTGAGACACTTGTAAGCTTCCTCTTACACCCCTAAACACCTGGCATCACCTCCTTTGAGTTCTCCAACTATAAATAGGTGTTCAAGTTCACCATTTCAACTTACACCTTTCTCATTCATATACTCTTCTCCCTCCTCTAAAAGTTTCTAACTGAAAGGAGCATCCAACATAGTTGATTTGCACCCTAGGAATCACTGGTAAGTGTTCATTTCTTGTGCATTTTCGTTTATAGGCTTTTATAGCCAAAAGTCAAGCATTTTACGAAAAACGCTTTGACTTTCGGTTAAGACCACTATGGTCCAGCCATTGTTCAAAATGAACATGGCTAGTGATCGTAATAAGGTAGGTGTTAATCCCTATAAAGGGCATCTCAAGAAGATCACGTTTGCTAGACCAATTGACGGGTCAAAGTTACGATATTAAAAAGTCAAACATGCCATTTTTTCGAAAAATCATAAATTGATCTTATATATGTTATGAAACCTGTTTTGACACTTAAACAAGTTGGTAAGAATTATTAGAACATGTAAGAACATGTTTAACTCGTCAATTTCAGTTCTAGGGTCGGTTCGCAACCGAAAGTCGCAAAGTTTGACTTATGCTTTAACTTTCGATTCTGACCCGATTTAGATTAGTTAGATACTGATCTAAAGTTGCATTATGATCGTAATATAACATAGCATAACCCTCTGGGATTATATTACATGATCATAATCAGAATCCAAGTTTATGCGCAAGTTCGTAATTATGCAATTTTTGACTAAAATGTCCTTTTTGCATAAACAAGGTTTTAATGATAATGAACTTGAAAATAAGCTTCCTACTAATATAATATTATAAGTAGGATTATTTAGGATGTTAAAACAAGTTATAAACTGAGTTTTCAAGCAAGTCCTTAAACTATGTCGATAAATGACGATTTTAGCCATATGGCTCATGGTTTTAATCAAATCTTTTCAAGGTAAATCATTTATCTACTGATATGTTATATTAAATAACATATTTAAAGCATTTTAATCTGATCTAAACATTAGTTTTACATCGCATAACATGTCATTTTACGACATAAACGCCGTTTCGGCGCATAGTATGGTTTTAAACCATATTGATTGACCAAGATTTGTTACCTACTGAAAAAATTATTTCAAACATATTTACAGTAGGTACATGTTATAAACTTAGAATCCCAAATAATTTATAAACTATGTGTAAAATGACCAAAATGCCCATCTGGTGCATAGTTTGGTCATAAAAGATAAATTACACATATAATTAATACCATACTGATATTATATCATAAATAAAATATTTTTCCAGAATACTTATATTATAAACTTAAAATATGTTCAGTTCCTTTTATACGGTATAAAATTACCAAAACGCCCTTATGAGGCATAGTTTCGTTTTAAAATCTTAACGGACATATAAGTTGATATCCTACTGATATTTTAACTTATTTAAAATATAATGGCATATAGAACTTGTCCATAACTTATCCGGTTACCCAATATCTCTAATATGCGCACGGTTAAGTATATGTAACTATTTTACGAAAATTAACCGAAACGGGGTTTAACCTTGTCATTTAAGTTTCAAAATCCAGAATGCTTAAAGTTTACCCATATTATGCAAGTCAAAGTACTTGTCGTGTTTAAACTACATTTTATCCCATTATCGTTTAATCAAGCGTTATACGTTTTGATCATGCACACTACGGTCTAAGTCTATGACTTAAATAAAGACCAATAGTTTTTAATTAGTTAGCTTATGCCATAATCCAGACTAGAGCCTTGTCGCTAAATGCTACCTGCACTTAGTACTTTTGTATACGGTTGAGTTATTGAAATTAAAAGAAGACTAGCTCAGGTAAATACTCTTGACTTATTTTCCCTATACGGGCTTGGGATACGGTAAATTATTACCGCTTGGTCAGAAATGGGATCAATCGAATGCTGCTGGATTGTGGCTAGTAAATCCGCATATTCTGTTTTAATCAGTTTTATTTGATAACTTAAACATCAGGGGTTAAATTACCGTGTCCTGGATATCCTCGGCTCATTACATTAGATAATGGCCACGACCTTAGCGCGGGGTGTAGGCATACACTTGACAGACGCTCAAATGCAAATTACCCAAAACGTTGGGGATAACTCCTCTGTGAGTTCTAAGTGGTGTGTATTTAATTATGTCTCGGTCTCTGTACTGGGCATTGTATGTATGGACAAACATGTGAATCTGTTAACAAGGTTACAAAGTAACTTTCCCAAGTTATAAAAGATTTGTGTCATGTGCACTTAAATCTAATTTCTAAAATGTTTTCAAAATGAGTCAGTCGGGTGTATTTACCAGCGAAAGATAACGTATCGTCTAAAGACTAAACTGCAGGTACAATACGAAATATGCCGGAAGCTGCTCGGTAGTGATTAAGAGGATCTTGCAAATCCTTATATTTCCCTAAAGTCTGTTTTATATTCTTTCTTGTACATTTTATGATCCGCCTGTGGATCTTCTATTACGAGCTTGCATATTATTTTATTTTGAACATTTGGTTTGTAATAGTAATTTTACTCCAAGACTTCCGCTGTGCCATGTTTAATTGACAATGATGTTATCAACTGACGTCACGATACTCCCCACCCGGACCCACCGGTGTATGGATTTGGGTTGGAAATCCAGGGTGTGACAGGTTGGTATCAGAGCCAACGTTTGAGAGAACTAAACACTATCCTACTTATGTTTAATCTCAAACTTACACGAGCACATTCCTTAGACTTCCGAGTCTAGGCGTTGACCTAAGATTACTCATTTCATTATTAAGTTATTAGTATTGTTTTTAATTGATTTTTAACAGGAAAATGCCGCCACGTGTACAAGGAAAAAGTGGGAGAGGAAAAGGTCCAATGAGAGGAGGGCCATCGGGGAGCATCCCTTCTCAACCTCATAACTCAGATGCCTTCCAAGAATCAGGAGATTCGTCTCCTTGGCAACACGCGAGACATTCTCATAGACACTCGCCCCCACATTCCCAAAATTCTTACCACTCTCACCACTCCTATCATTCACACCATTCTCACCATTCCCATCATTCCTATCCTGAAGAATTTAACCCTAACCATTACTTTAACACGCCTCCAGCCGACCAAATCAGTTGGACCAGCCAAACCCTATGGACAGGACTCCGACCCGAGATGCCGTCGTCAGGATCGAATGTGCATCTTATAGAAATCTTGACTGATTCGAACTCTTATGCCGGATCGCCTTACCAAGGTCCTAATGAGTGGGACCAATATTGGAACCAATTCACCTTCGCCCACACTCCTTCTCATCACTCTCAACCACCCCCAATACAAGAGGATGTCCACATGGAATCGGTGGACCAACCTCAACCACCACCCAAACCGCCAAGTAGGAAGCGTGGAGCACGTATGTCGGTACGTGTTGGACAAAGGTCGGGATCGCTGCCACCTTTGCCCAATCCTTACCCCACAATTAAAGAAGTCCCACAAATGGGTGGACCCTCTAACACCTCACCCGTGGTGGAACCAACACCAACACCTACGGTTCAACCACCACCAACGGGTTATACTAAACCAATTCCCACTACCCAGACACGTCTGGATATGATCCTTTTAACCCGTCTGCACCAGTAGACTATCAAGCATGGTCGCAAGACCCCTACATGCAGGCGGTTATGCACAACGCACTTTACCCGTCCCCTTTCCCACCTACTTATCTACTAACTGGATATCGAACTTATGGGTACCAGTATCTGGTTATGCCACAACACAACCTCCGCCACCACTTGAGGCCGTTAATGAGGCCTTGGAACGAATGAAAGAAATGCAGCAGCAGGCAGTGAAAACGGAGAAGAAGAAAAACAAGTTCTTCAAGAAATACTCCAAGTTGGTGAAAGGAAAGAAGGATGAGTTAAGTCTCTTCTAATTACATGTAGTCTCTGCAAGGACATTGTTATTTCTTTAGTCCCTGCGTGGACATTTTTATTTCTTTAAAGTCCTTGCATGGACAATTTATTTCATTTTTCTAGTATTGTAATTTCTAAGTTGAAATTTAATGAAGTATTTTGGAATTTTATATTATATATATAATATTATCCTCTTCAAACAAGCGTCTCGATTTTACTTGAATTTATGCTCTGCAATATAATTCCAAAAAGATCTTAATGGTTTTGATTAGCCAAGTGGCACAGACCACACATTTGGCCAAATTATAAATGATAGTTAAGTACGAATGGGTCTTCTATCAGGATAGTTAAGGGAAGTTATCCTTCTATCCACAGGTGGTCGACTTAAGTTCAAGCCTCCAAGTCGTTAAGGTCAATGCGACCGGGACTATTAATCAACCAATAAGGTACTCTTATGTTAACATTCAGAAATGTTAATACTCTCGGTAGTGTGACTTGAGGAATCACACTAGCCATCAAGGTAATGGACTATGTCCTAACCTTATATAGCCTTTGTGATCGAAATTGATCCCGGCTAATATCATCAGTGAGATGATAAAACATCCATTAGTGATGTATTGCCCTTGGGGCTATGATTAAACATCCATTAGTGATGTATTGCCCTTGGGGCTATGATTAAACATCCATTAGTGATGTGTTGCCCTTGGGGCTATGATTAAACATCCATTCGTGATAATTTGCCTTTGAGCAATATTATATTGTCAGAAATGACAACGACAGTTGTGGTTAATATAATCCCTGTCCAAATTTTATGTCCATTAATGACAGGCCTATGTGCCATATTTTATGTCCATTAGTGACAGGCCTATGTACCATATTTTACGTCCATTAGTGACAGGCCTATGAGCCATATCTTTATGTGCCATATTTTATGTCCATTAATGACAGGCCTATGTGCCATATCTTATGTCCATTAGTGACAAGCCTATGTGCCATATCTTATGCCCATTAGTGACAGACCTATGTGCCCAATTTTATGTCCTTCGAGGCAAGCCTATGAGCTAAATAAAAATTGTAAAATTATGACAATGACAGTTGTGACAATACGATCCACTGTCCAATAATATATGGACTAGGTCCAAATTGTAATTTGCTTTTGATGGTCTTATTAAGACCTAGGCAAAATATAGTTATGTTAAGCCTAAGAGTTGTGATGTTATTCACACTAGAATAGGCAATGGATTGTTATACTCAATGTTTTAAGACCAATATGGTTGACATACCATGGCTAAGTGAAGCTTTATTGGTATATAGAACCCAAGGCTTAAAGATGGCTAACTCAAATGAGGCACAAAGTAGCCACCGGAATGTGGAATCTAACAAAGCCGAAAACAGAGATATCGATAATGATAATTTTCAAGCTCGCATTGACGCGACAGTTGAAAAGGCCATGGAAAATGCCATAGGAAAGCTTAGAGAGTCGAGTGCTACTCGCTCTAAACCATTATCGATTACCCCATCCTCAGCTCATAAGGAGAGCTCCGTTCACTCTTCAAATGCGAAGAGTGAACCAAAGAAAATAAATTTTTGAAGGGTCCCATTCTGTTAAAAACGGATGTACCTATAAGTATTTCGTCTCCTGCAAGCCCCGAGACTTCAATGGACAAAAGGGGGCTGTAGAGGCCTTAAAGTGGCTGGATGAGATGGAAACAATCGTAGATATCAGCAACTGTGCTGATAAGGATGTGGTCAAGTATGTATCACAGTCCTTTAAGGGCGATGCCCTAATCTGGTGGAAAGCCATGATCCAGTCTACAGGTAAAGTACACCTGTATAATTTGGGTGGTCCAAATTTGTGGACCTTGTTAAGGAAACATACTCCCACCTCATGAGGTGGAGAAATTAGAGACATACTTTTTGTCTCTTTCCATGGAAAACATAGATTGTCGGAAATATGTTTCGATTTCAATTCCCTATCTAGGTTAGTTTCCTATTTAATTACCCCGGAGCCCAAACGCATTGCGCGTTTAGTAATGGGTTAGCGCCCGAGATAAAGGGCATGGTAAATGCTGCTCAGCCTACTACCTATAGGTCTGCTGTTGACCTATCTCTCTCCCTCACCTTGGATTTGGTGAGGCAAAAGTCAGTTAAGTCTGAAACTGATGGAAAAAAGAGGGAGGATGACAACTCCCATAAGTTTAATAAGAAAAATAAAGGGAGATTTGGGTTCAAAGGGAACCAAGGCAAGACGGTTGTGATGCCAACATGCAGAACTTGCAACCGCAGACACTGGGAACAGTGTAATTATGGTTCACAAGCCAAACCCTGTGGCATCTGTAAGAGAAAGGGGCATAAGACCTAGAATGTAAGGATCTTAAGGATGTCGATCTGTAAGAGAAAGGGGCATAAGACCCTAGAATGTAAGGATCTTAAGGATGTCGTTTGCTACGTCTGCAAATGAAAAGGGGCATATTAAGACTAACTGTCCTAAGATTCTTAAGAATAATAATGCAAAGCCTGGAGAGGCCAAGAAGGGGAATGCTCATGCCTTTCAAATAACTGCAAGAGAGGCTGTTAATGACGACAATGTCATAATAGGTACATTCCTCATTAACAATATTTATGCTAGAGTTCTTTTTGATTCGGGTGTAGATAGATCTTTTGTTGATCATAAGTTTAGTGAACTATTAAACCTGCCCTTAAGAACTCTAGATAAAACTTATGAGATAGAACTTGCTGATGAAGTTTAGAAACAACATCTTCCATTCTTGATGGATGCTCTATATCCATTAAGAATCATTCCATCCCTATCTCTCTCCTGCCAATGAAATTGGCAGGGTTCAAAGTAGTTTTAGGCATGGATTGGTTATCTCATAACGAAGCCCACATTGCCTGCGATAAATCAAATTAAAACCCCATCGGGTGAAATGATCACCATCTCTGGAGACTCACACTATGGATTGCCAGACAAGGTGTCATTATTTAAGGCATCAAAGTGTTTGAGGAAAGGCTGTGTCATTTACATGGCATAAGTGACTATTAATGAGCCTAAGCCAAACATGGAAGACATGTCAGTTATTTCTGAATATTCGATGTCTTTCCCGAAGAACTACCCGGTTTACCTCCAGACTGACAAGTAGAGTGTAGAATCGATATCCTGCCAGGACCAGCACCTGTTGCCAGAGCTCCATATAGGCTAGCACCTACAGAAATGAAGGAGTTGAGGACACAATTAGATGTACTCTTATAGAAAGGCTTTATACAACATAGTTCCTCACCTTGGGGAGCTCCTATCCTCTTCGTTAAAAGAAAGACGGTTCAATGCGGATGTGCATTGATTACCGTGAGCTGAACAAGTTAACAATCGAGAACCATTATCCATTACCCAAGATCGACGATTTATTAGACCAACTTCAAGGGGCAAGTTATTTTTCTAAGATTGATTTAAGATCGGGTTATCATCAACTGAAGGTTAGAAGGGAAGATGTTCCTAAAATTGCCTTCAGGACTCGATATGGTCATTTTGAATTTTTGGTGATGCCTTTTGGGCTCACAAATGCACCTGCAGCATTCATGGATCTCATGAATAGAGTCTCCAAACCATATTTGGATAAGTTTGTCATTGTTTTCATAGACGACATACTTATCTACTCTCGTAATCAAGTTTATTACGAGAAACATCTCCGGTGCATCTTAGAACTGCTAAGGCAAGAGAAGCTTTATGCTAAATTCTCTAAGTGTGAGTTTTGGCTTAGAGAGGTCCAATTTCTTGGACACATGGTAAGTGAGCGTGGTATCCAAGTGGATCCCGCCAAAATTGAGGACCATAATGAATTGAGAAGTACCCAAGACCCCAACAGAGATTCGTAGTTTCCTAGGATTGGCTGGATACTACAGGAGGTTCATTGAGAACTTTTCAAGGATAACCACTCCTTTAACTACCTTGACCCGTAAGAATGTTAAGTATAATTGGGGTCCAAAGCAACAAGAATCTTTTGAGGTTCTTAAACACAAATTGAGCAATGCTCCTGTGTTATCTCTACCAGAGGGTGTTGAAGATTTTGTAGTCTACTGTGATGCATCACACACTGGCATGGGCTGTGTGCTAATGCAAAAAGGCAAAGTGATTGCCTATGCATCACGACAGTTAAAAGTGCAAGAAAGGAATTACACCACCCACGATTTGGAATTGAGTGTCGTTGTATTCGCACTAAAACTATGGAGACATTACTTATATGGCACAAAGTGTATTATATACACAGACCATAAAAGTCTCCAGCATCTGTTCAATCAGAAGGAATTGAACATGCGACAAACACCGATGGATGGAAACGCTCAATGATTATGATTGCGAGATTCGCTACTATCCAGGCATGGCAAACGTAGTTGCTGATGCCTTAAGTCGCAAGGAGCGGGTTAAACCTATAAGGATTAACGCCAAGAGCATTGAACTCAGAAATAGTTTAGGTGAAAAGCTATTAAATGCACAAAAGCAAGCCTTATTAGAGGCTACTCAATGAGGGATTGGGCGAACTGTTGATCAGTTAGCGCCTGGGAAAGATGGAATCCTTAGATTTAATGAAAGGATCTGGGTTCCAGTCTTTGGAGGACTTAGAAATCTAATTCCTCCAAGAAGCGCATAACACGAGATGCTCAGTTCACCTTGGAGGTGACAAAATGTATCAGGATCTGAAAGAGAATTATTGGTGGATGGGTTTGAAGAAATCCATAGCCACTTATGTAGATAAGTGTCTGACGTGTTCGCAAGTTAAAGCTGAACATCAAAAGCCGTCAGGACTTCTACAACAGCTTGAAATTCCCACTTGGAAATGGGAATTGGTAACTATGGAATTGATTACCAAGTACCTAAGACCAAAAGTGGAAATGACACTATTTTGGACATTGTTGATAGGCTGACTAAGTCAGCCCATTTCTTGCCAATAAAGGAAACGTATAACTCTGACAGATTGGCTAAGTTATATGTGGACAAGATTGTGTCCCTACATGGTGTGCCTGTATCTATTGTATCTGATAGAGATACTAGATACGCATCCCACTTTTGGAAAAGTTTCCAACAATCTTTAGGCACACGATTGAACTTTAGTATGGCTTACCATTCGCAGACTGATGGTCAAAGTGAGCGTACTATTCAAACACTGGAAGATATGCTCAGGGCATGTGTGCTTGATTTAGGCGGAAGTTGGGATGACCTTTACCCCTAATAGAATTCTCCTACAATAATAGCTATCATACAAGCATCAAGGCTGCTCCTTTTGAGGCCTTATATAGGAGAAAATGTAGAATGCCCGTATACTGGGCGGAAGTTGTGGAAGCCAACTATCAGGACCTGAGATTGTCCTAGAGACCACGGAAAAGATTGTGCAAATCCGTGATCGTCTTAAGCTGCCAGGGATAGGCAGAAAAGCTGTGCTGATAAGAGGCGTAAACCTCCTCAGTTCCAAATAGGGGACAAAGTTATGCTAAAAGTATCACCCTGGAAAGGAGTGATGCGTTTTGTAAAGAAGGGCAAGTTGAGCCCAAGATATATTGGACCATTCGAGATAATCGAATATGTTGGTACTGTAGCTTATAAGCTCAGATTGCCAGAGAAGCTTAGTGGAATTCATGATGTATTCCACATATCTAACCTTAAGAAATGTCTACCGATGAGTCGCTAGCAATGTCGCACAAAGATGTGCAAATTGATGAAAACCTGAGGTTCGTGGAAAAACCAATTTCGATCGAGGATCGACAGGTTAAGAAGCTCCGACGAAAGATGATACCTATAGTAAAGGTTAAGTGGAATGCTTTTAGAGGTCCCGAGTATACATGGGAGGTTGAGTCCACTATGCGACAAAAGTACCCCCATCTTTTTTAATAAAATCTCAAGGTCGAGATTTCTTTTAAGAGCGTGAGGATGTAACACCCTGTAAAATTGTGTCCAATAGTATAGCGACACGTGTTGTATTTATAATTTAGTCTATTAAAGACTAATAAGGACTAAAGGTGTCAACATGCTTAAACTGAGCCTCTGAGTGACTGTCTGATGTCAACATCATAAATAACAGCTCTGAGTGACTGATATGTCAACATGCTAAAACATTAGCCTCTGAGTGACTGATATGTCAACATGCTTAAATCATTAGCCTCTGAGTGACTGATATGTCAACATGCTTAAACTTGGCCTCTGAGTGACTGATATGTCAACATGCCTAGCCTCTGAGTGACATCGGAGTCAACATGCTTATAATGAGCCTCTGAGTGATCGTTTACGAAGTCCTAACTGTCATATGTCCCAATTATTGGACGAGAGGGATTGAATCCGTAATTATATAAAAATTGGACAATGGAGGGATTAAAAGTGTCAACATGTTAATTTATACCTCTGAGTGACCTTTTAACGAACCGGGAGCTCGACGATGTCCGGGCATAATCCCGGGTATGCCAAGTATTGGCTACGGAGGGCTAAATATGCTAACAATGTGTTTTAGGAGGTTATAAAGGGCTTTATAAAGTTAAGGGGTTAAAAGTGTCAAAGTTTGAATCTGGCCATGGGTCGCGGGGCGCGAGAAGGCCTCTGTTGTAGAAAATTTGCTTGGCTGCCAAACAAAAATGCCAAAAACCATTTAATTGAAACTATGGCTTCCCAAACTGCTATGCCACGTTTTGGGACACTTGTAAGCTTCCTCTTACACCCCTAAACACCTGGCATCACCTCATTGAGTTCTCCAACTATAAATAGGTGTTCAAGTTCACCATTTCAACTTGCACCTTTCTCATTCATACACTCTTCTCCCTCCTCTGGAAGTTCCTAACTGAAAGGAGCATCAAACATAGTTCTTTTGCACCCTAGGAATCACTGGTAAGTGTTTCCTTCCTTGTGCATTTTCGTTTATAGGCTTTTATAGCCAAAAAATTTAAGCGTTTTAAGAAAAATGCTTTGACTTTCGGTTAAGACCATTATGGTCCAGCCATTGTTGAAATGAACATGGCTAAGTGATCGTAATAAGGTAGATGTTTATCCCTATAAAGGGCACCTCCTGAAGATCATGTCGCTAGACCAATTGACGGGTCAAAGTTATGATATTAAAAAGTCAAACATGCCATTTTTCAAAAAAAATCATAAATTGATCTTATATATGTTATGAAACCTGTTTTGACACTTAAACAAGTTGGTAAGAATTATTAGAACATGTAAGAACATGTTCGACTCGTCAATTTCAATTCTAGGGTCGGTTCGCAACCGAAAGTCGCAAAGTTTGACTTCTAATTTGACTTTCGATTCTGACCCGGTTTAGATTAGTTAGATACTGATCTAAAGTTGAAATTATGATCGTAATATAATGTAGCATAACCCTCTGAGGTTATATTACATGATCATAATCAGTTTCCAAGTTTATGCGCAAGTTCCGTAATTATGCCATTTTTGACTAAAATGCCCTTTTTGCATAAACAAGGTTTTAATGATAATGAACTTGAAAATAAGCTTCCTACTGATATAATATTATAATTAGGATTATTTGGTATGTTAAACTAAGTTATAAACTGAGTTTTTAAGCAGGTCCTTAAACTATGTTGATAAATGACGATTTTAGCCCTGTGGCTCATAAAATGGTTTTAATCAAATATTTTCAAGGTAAATATTTATCTACTGATATGTTATATTAAATAACATATTTAAAGCATTTTAATCTGATCTTAACATTAGTATTCATAAGACATCGCATAGCACGTCATTTTACGACATAAACGCCGTTTCGGCGCATAGTATGGTTTTAAACCATATTGATTGACCAATACTTGTTACCTACTAATTTAAAACTTTATTTCAAACATATTTATAGTAGGTACATGTTATAAACTCATAATCCCAAATAATTTATAAACTATGTGTAAAATGACCAAAATGCCCATCTGGTGCATAGTTTGATCATAAAAGATAAATTACACATATAATTAGTATCATACTGATATTATATCACAAATAAACTATTTTTCCAGAATACTTATGATTATAAACTTAAAATATGATCAAGTTCCTTTTATACGGTATAAAATTACCGAAACGCCCTTTTGAGGCATAGTTTCGTTTTAAAATCTTAACGGGCATATAAGTTGATATCCTACTAATATTTTAACTTATTTAAAATATAAGGCATATAGAAATTTTCCATAACTTATCCGGTTACCCGATATCGCTAATATGCACACGGTTAAGTATATGTAACTTTTTTACGAAAATTAACCAAACCGGTTTAACCTTGTCATTTAAGTTTCAAAATCCAGAATTCTTAGAGTTTACCCATATTATGCAAGTCAAAATACTTGTCAGGTTTAAACTATATTCTATCCAATTATCGTTTAATCAAGTGTTATACGTTTTGATCATGTACACTTCGGTCTAAGTCTATGACTTAAATAAAGACCGATAGTATTTAATTGGTTAGCTTATGCCATAATCCAGACTAGAGCCTTGCCGGTAAATACTATCTGCACTTAGTACTTTTGTATATGGCTGAGATATTGAAATTAAAAGAATTCTAGCTCAGGTTAACTCTTGACTTATTTTCCTTATACGGGCTTGGGATACAGTAAATTATTAGCTTGGTCAGAAATGAGATCAATTGAATGCTGGATTGTAGCTAGTAAATCCGCATATTCTGTTTTAATCAGTTTTATTTGATAACTTAAACATCGTGGGTTAAATTACCGTGTTCCTGGATATCCTCGGCTCATTACATTAGATAATGGCCACGACCTTAGCGCGGGGTGTAGGCATACACTTGACAGACGTCAAATGCAAATTACCCAAAACGTTGGGGATAACTCCTCTGTGAGTTCTAAGTGGTGTGTATTTAATTATGTCTCAGTCTCTGTACTGGGCCCTGTATGTATGGACAAACATGTGAATCTGTTAACAAGGTTACAAAGTAACTTTCCCAAGTTATAAAAGATTTGTGTCCTGTGCACTTAAATCTAATTTCTAAAATGTTTTCAAAATCAGTCAGTCGGGTGTATTTACCAGCGAAAGATAACGTATCGTCTAAAGACTAAACTGCAGGTACAATACGAAATATGCCGGAAGCTGCTCGGTAGTGATTAAGAGGATCTTGCAAATCCTTAGATCTGCCCTAAGGTCTGTTTTATATTCTTTCTTGTACATTTTATGATCCGCATGTGGATCTTCTATTATGAGCCTGCACATTATTTTATTTTGAACATTTGGTTTGTAATAGTAATTTTACTCCAAGACTTCCGTTGTGCCATGTTTAATTGACAATGATGTTATCAACTGACGTCACGATATTCCCCAACCGGGCCCACCGGTGTATGGATTTGGGTTGGAAATCCGGGGTGTGACATTTATGCTACCGACAAGAACGATCTCTACTTAGGGTTACACATGATCTAACTTCCATATATAACTAAGCCATGAGTTCCCAAAGCTATTCTAATTTTGATCATGCTTGGTGTGAAGGCTATAGCCGGTCCAAAATACATTAACGTACTAAATAAGCATTGGGCTTTCGGATTATTTTTTTAGATTTGTTTCATGTAGAAAGGACGTTTTAATTAAACCATTGCATGTTGGCCTTTGATGGCGTGAGGCGATATGATAGAGATGTATCATGGGTGGTGGAAGGACTTGATGTTTCCATTCAAACACTTTTATTAATTTCTTCGTATGAACTTGAACTAAAATGAATTATATAATTCTTAGCCCTACAGTTTATAAAATGAACTTATTGTGCACTTATTTTCTTGGAATCCTTAAATTTATTGGTCTACCTTTTTGAAAAGTATGTGTATATATGTCATGATATCATGAGATCCACAAAACCATTGCATTAGTTATAATCAAGACTTTCTAAAGAAACAAATTTTCAAAATGCATATGCAAGGGATGACCTAAAGGGTAACTTTAGTTCAAATTGGGATATAATCTAACTTGTGAACTTTCATAAAGGTTTTCGATTCCCGTATAAAAAAGTTATTTGAACGGCTTCTATGTTCTTACGGAAAAGCTTAAAAAACTGTATTTTATTTCTCTATAAAAAGAAAGTTTTTATGAATTTTTTAAATGTAAAATTTGCAATTTCTCGTTTCCGTATTTTTATTGTGGTTCCCCAATGAACCTCTCTCCTTTAACATATTCACAATATTTTACAAAATATTCATATATCACACAATAAATATTAAGATTAAGGTTTTACAATTTTTTACAAATTCATATATACCCTACAAAGTTTAGCTACTTTAATCCATTCAAACATAGCCACTTCCTCCTATCTTTTCATATTGTATGAGCCAAATTATATATGAACACGTCAACCACTACATCAAAATAAGACTCGTTGGTACGGGTAACATGTGTGCATGGTTAAGTTTTACCTTCTAACTGAACCATAACCTAAGGTGTCAATTACAGGGAGCGTCTAACGACTTATTCGGTTAACATTTTCAGTTATTGATAAATTATTCGGTTAACATTTTCAGTTATTGATAAATTTCATGTATTTGTATCCGTTTAACATTTGTTTCGGTTATTGATTAATTTCATGTATTTTGTTTGCTTATGGTTTGTTAACCACCTATTAGCTCTATAGTTTGAGGTTTCGGCCTAGCATAATTGAAAAACAATTATGTAGATTTAATCTTACACTTTTTTTTAATTTTAAAGAAAAACTTTTTTTCCCTTAAGCTTATCATCTATTACTATGCCCATGATTTTACTAATATGAGTTCTTTCATCTATTTTCAAGATTATCATTGACACCAAATCAAGACTCGAACTGTTTTGACACTATTTGAAACAATGTGCTTGGCTCTCCTCACAAATCTTTGTAATAGAGATTTGTATTTCTAGAGTGATTTCATTCATTTCTTTCAGGTTCAAATAGTTGTTGAGGATATGTTGCTATTTATCATACGAGTCTTTATGAAGATATGGAACTACCACATGATTTGATACTAACCAAAAATATAAGTTAAGAAACTGCTTTCCAAATCTTTTGGTGTTTGTGAATCACATTTTAGATCTTTTTACAAGAACAAACCTCTTTATATGGACTTCTAATCTCCATACTACCTTGCTTATCTTGAAGACTTTATTCTTTAATCTTCAATTTTGTTAAAGTGATTGAAACTATGGTAACTAATATGAGAGATTAGCTTTGGTCAAACTGACACACGATAGTAGAACATTCATGTGTTTTTCCTACAACAATAGATAAATCTTCGTTCATCAGGTCAACAAGACATGATGATCTGGTTATAAGGTTAATACAACTTATTGCTAAACCTTTAGATAACTTTCTTTGGGCTTTTAAAAAGGTTAAGCAAATGGTCATACCGACTCTTAATTCAACATTACTGACTATATGAATGGCTCAAAATTGAACTCAACAGAATCTTCCAAGTTATTCCACACACAATTAATTTCTACATAAAGTGAAAATTCATGAAGTTTATACAATTGTCAGACTAAGGATCACAATATAACAATTATTTCCAACTAACACGTGTATACAATTTCCATCTACAAATTAACACAATATTTTTACTCAACATTCACTTATACCCCGTCAATAATTTAAGAATATCAAGCATAGTCCAATCACTGGTTGGTCTTGTTATAATTATCATCTGATTTGCTTATATTGTATCCAATATTCTCTTCGTGTGTTATAAACATTTATTTATGTGGTATTTCGATCAGCATTCTTTACAAGGTTTACTTTGCGACTTGGTGTGATGGGACCAGACACCCTATAAATGCTATTTAGTCATTAGGACACCACTTCTTATGATACAAACTCTGGTTATTGGAAAGACAAGGGAAGGTATTTCCTTAAATCCATATATAAGTAGATATTGCAAAAGGGATGGACATTCAAAAATATTCTCGGTATATCGATAATCAGTGTTCAAGACCTACCCGAATCTATAAATTCTAAGAGCTAACTTATTAGCTTCAACCAACTAGATGAGGACATACGGTCACACTCTATCAAGATGAAAGTTAAGTATATACAAACATAGACGAACATTCAACCATGACTAGGTCAAGAGAAGGGAAATATGATATAAACACTTTCTCATCAACTGTAGTCACTCTATTAATGCCAAATGCCAAAAATTTGGCATGAAAGAATTGGTCACATGACGTTATAGGGAAGCTTAAAGCTCCAGTTGAGCCCGTTTTCGATGAAACTGTTTATAACGAGCTCATTGATGAAGACACACATTATAGGCTAAAATGTGATCTTGTGGAGCATCTTGGAGAACAAGATTTATCCCACCTTTTGGCGGATTCCGAGACGATTAGTTTAATTAGTTTTAGTTTTAAAATGTATTTTTATAGTTTAATGTTTTGTTTAAAATATGTTTTAGTTATTGATGTATTTTTATATTTTAATGTATTTCTATATTTTAATGCTTTGCATATTTTCTAGAAATAAAGAATATAAAAAAAAATCAAACAACCCAAGTGTTTGAGCATCCCTAGTGATTGAGTGCAAAATGGGGAGTGGAGTGGTGAGTTGACATGACATGATATTATTAGGTAAAAAAAATAGTTTACCACTCTTCAAATGAGGAGTGCCCATTCCACCCTAATTGGACAAGTCATGGCTTAGGTGCCACACCTAGATCAACATCCATGGACCAAGGAGACAAATTAGATTCTATGGCCAAGAAGCACACCCATTTGGGGTTGCACCACTGGTGGACCACACTTCCGGCCCCCCATTAATTAACAATTCAATCTTCAACTTTTTTAACGATCATGCAGAATTGGGATGATTATAAAGGTTATCAAACTAATAAAACAAAATTTCAAAAAATATAACCTTGGTACAGTCATTTACACCGAAACTGATGTACACACCCTTAGGCCTTAGCTTTAGTCATTTTCAACCTTTTTTTTTCTTGTTTGTTAACTAAGGGGTATATTTATCTTTTTATAACACGTGTTTATTTATTTATTTTTACCCCTATTAATTCACTGGTTTTGTTATCAATCAAAATCTTATCATTGTAATTTATGAGGAATCATACTTTGTTAAGTCGTACTCACTTGACAGTAACTAAAATCACCTTAAATGAAATCTTATTTGAAATCTAATCCTTAAAATTTACCAGAGATTCACTGGTAATTCCAACATATACTCAGAATATCATAACTTTTGGTTTTTTAGGGTTTTTTTAAACGGTAAAAGATTCTATTATATATAAGGGTCAGTAAAACTGTAAAAACCCAACATAGTGCAAAGAAAAAAAATGTGAATATTTCATTATATATTGGATCTTAAAACCCGACCCGTTTATAACCGGGTGATAGTGACAAAGTTGGATCTAAATAGGATCTTAAAATCCATCAAAATTGGATCTTAAAACCCGACCCGTTTATAACCGGATTCAAATGGTGATAAGTAAAAGATGTGAATATTTCATTATATATTATTATTCATTGTTGTATTTTGTCGAGTTAATAAATTATACAACCTTCAAACTACACAGCACCTTCCAAACAACAACCTATCCAAACTACACCTCCATTCTACAAGAAATCACCACCTAAATGACCACTTAGTCCAAAAGACACCCCATGCCCACTCAATAACATCGATAGCCCTCCAAAACTCAACCCAACCCCATCGCAAATGATACCATGCATTTGCCTAAACCCCCCCCCCCCCCCCCCCCACCATTTCCAAACGACAAGGTAAGTTCCAAACGATATCCCATATCGTTTGGAACCCAAATCCAAACCACATTCCATGTCGTTTGGCACCTAAGCCAAACAACATTGTCACACCCCGACCCGCAGCGGAAATAAAAGTCGGGGCATGATTGGGTTATCACCAAAGCTCATGATATTTACTAATAAGTTTCATATTTATTAAATTGGAATTAAAACTTCAAATATTCAAACACAAAAATTCATACGAGCACAAACAAAACAAAAATATTGTTCAATACGCAATAACTTTATTTAATCTTCTAAGGTCATCCCTATGTGTTTCTTTCTTCAGCTTGTTCACCTGTATCATGCGTAAAAATAAAAAATTTGGGTCAACAAAAGTTGGCGAGTGAATCTTTGTAAAAACATTTAAATAGTTGATTTATATTGTTGTCAAATTAGAATTGTGCATGAATCACATGTGAGCATATGTATATAGATAACTAATCACAAACCACATTATATCCACAATGAACTCATAACATGATGAATGATGTACTTGAGATCAAGGCTCAATCAAACGGAGCCGATCTAATAAGGCACCTGATGCTCACCCGTATCCCACGAGGAACTGATGGGCCTAATGAAATGATTGCACTGAAATGATAAAATGTAACCACATATAATTACACATCAACTATACACATTTGATCACGAGATGATTTTAGCACAAGTGTTTAATAATATTAAAAATATACGACACATGATACACCCCAAAACGTGATTAAAAAAGGGAATTCGTAGAGATTCACTCTGGGTGCATATTCTTGATTGATGATGAGAGCACACGAGTTGAGAATTTAACCGATGAAAGAGTACTAACCTAAAATAATAACGCGATAATTCGATAAATAAATAAATTAATATTTCGGTTAAAAACCTTTGTTTAGATTTTTAAGTTATTTTTTGTGACTTTTTATTGATATAATCAAACCTTTGAAATTCTATATTTTTTAAGCAATTCTAATTGATTTTTCTTTTAATAATAATCCATAAAATAAAAATAAAATAAAATAAAATAAAAAAAACTTGTTAGTCTGACAAGCCTTGTCAAACCGTTCGAATAGTGAGGTTGGCATGCGTGTGTTGAGACTCGAACCCGTGACCTCTCGGTTGTGTGCACGTAGCTCTTCCAACTGAGCTACGTGTCTAATCCGAAAGAATCCGGTTTTTAATTAATCTTATAATCTTGTTAGCTTCATTAAGAATTTAGTAAATTAATTTTTTAAAAATGTTTCAACCGGGGTGACAACAGGGACTCGAACCGGCGACACTGGGGTTGGTTTGCACCCGGCCCAACCAGTTGGACTGGGTGCTTAACCCGTATGATATAGAAGTTGTATTATATTTAACATCTCAATGGATCTCAGTATGGTTTGGTTTAAAAAGAAGAACAATTTAAAGAAAACGGTGCCAGATGCAAGTATCGAACTCGGAACGTGTGTGTTGAATGTGCACACAGTCCACCGCTGGACTGTGTGTCTAACCCGGTTATCATCCAGAACCTTTTCCCGCCGGGATAATCCCTTTGATTCAGTGTTATAACATGATAATTAGAAAGAGATTTCGAAAGGGAACTACCGTTGAATGGAATTAGCGGCGATACTGAGATTCCGGCAACTTGCGGAACTCTGGTGATTTAATTTTTCCAGTGACAGGGTGCAGTGTTTTTGCGAGCTTGGAACGACTGGAATTGGGAGGTATTTATAGGCGAGTGATGTTTCTCAAGACTAGGGTTTCAAGATTTATGGTGGGCGCGCCTTGACTGCAAATTTGCCAAAGATAACAATGACAGTTATCGGAAATTTTGAAAAGGAAAGGCGCGTTGACGATTTGAGATGATTCCGGTTACAGTTGCAGGTTTTCCCGCCCGGTTGCGTATATATATATATCCATATATATTGATATATGGAATCTAATACAACATGTGGGTGCAGCGTGGTAGTGATGGGTGCGTGTTCGAACCTTGGAGACCCAGGTTCGTTTCCCAGTTCACTTATATTATAATATGTCTATTTTAATTCACTTATTTATAAAAAAAAAATATTGTCCATTTTAATTCACTTATATTATAATATGTCTATTTTAATTTATTGGTTATTACTTATTTATATAAAAAATACTTGATTTTAATAAGATAAAATGCTAGAATTAAATAAATGTACGCATTTGATTAATAAATTGGCGCGGGTTTTCGAAACCTTTTTACACAAACATTATAGTATCCTCTATTTTTAGAAATTTCGTCCCGAAATTTAAGTAGTAGTAGTATCTGAAAAAAGATGCGGGTATTTTTCGCGTATTGAGTCTTCACGTTCCCAAGTAAACTCGGGTCCTCGTTTTGACTTCCAACGCACCGTCACGATTGGAATACGACTTTGTCTCAAGCGCTTCTCACTGAAGTCCATGATTTCTACTGAACTTTCAACGAAGTGCATTGATTCATCAACTTGAATATCTTCCAAAGGAATATGGAGGTTTTCGTCGGCGAGCAACTTTTTCAAGTTTGACACGTGAAACGTGGGATGAATTCTGTTGAGTTCTTCTGGTAGGTCAAGCTTGTATGCTACAGGACCTACTATTTCAAGTATCTTGAATGGTCCCACATAGCATGGTGCTAGCTTGCCCTTCTGACCAAAACGAATCACTCCCTTCCACGGTGATACTTTCAAAAGTACGTGATCACCAACACAAAACACCAAAGTCTTTCGTTGTTTATCGGCGTAACTCTTTTGACGAATCTGAGCTGCTAGAAGATTATTTCGAATTTGAAGAATTTTGTCAGTTGTTTCTTGAATCATTTCAGGTCCGGTGATTTGTGCTTCACTAATTTCGTGCCAACATACTAGAGATCGGCATTTACGACCATATAAAGCTTCAAAGGAGCCATACCGATGCTTGAATGATAGATATTGTTGTACGAAAATTCAATTAACGGTATGTGAGTGTCCCAATTACCTTTGAAGTCTATGACACATGCTGCAGCATGTCTTCAAGGGTTTGGATGGTGCGCTCAGATTGACCATCAGTTTGAGGGTGAAAGGCAGTGCTGAGGTATAAACGTGTACCCAACACGGATTGTACGGCTTGCCATGTTCGTGAAGTGAAACGACCATCTCGATCTGAAACGATACTTAATATACGCCATGACGGCTGATCTCATTGATATAGATACGAGCAAACTTCTCGTTCATGAAGTCCCCGTGAATTAGAATGAAATGAGCTGATTTTGTAAGACGGATTACCCATATGGTATCATATCCACTGGAGGTGCGAGGTAACCCGATAATGAAATCCATGGTTATATTTTCCCACTTCCATACAGGTATCTCGGGTTGGACAAAAAGTCCTGATGGTCTTTGATGTTCAGCTTTCACTTTAGAACATGTAAGGCACTTGGAAACAAAGATAGCGATATCTTTCTTCATGTCAGGCCACCAGTAGGTGTATCGTAAGTCCTGATACATCTTATCGGCTCCTGGATGTATGGAGTATCGTGTTTTGTGCGCCTCATTCATGAGAAAGGCACGAAGATTGTCGCGATCGGGTATCCGTATACGGTTTAAGTAGTAAAGAATACCGTCGGATTTGGTTTCTATTTTGAGTTCGGCTCCACAAGACAGCTCATCGCATACGTCATTTTCCGTTACAGAAGTATGTTGAGCTGTCCGAATTCGATCCTTGAGGTCGGTTACAGTTTGAGAACATAGAAGATGAATGGAATTTGCATATTCCTTTCTACTGAGTGCATCAGCCACAACGTTTTCCTTGCCATGATGATATCGAATTTCACAGTCGAAATCATTTAGGAGTTGGACCCATCGTCGTTGCCTCATGTTCAACTCTTTTTGATTGAAGATATGTTGAAGACTCTTGTGGTCAGTGTATATTTCACACTTGGTGCCATAGAGATAGTGTCTCTATATCTTTAGAGTGAACACGACTGCTCCAAATTCTAGGTCGTGAGTGGTATAGTTCTTCTCATGCACTTTGAGTTGCCTAGAGGCATAGGCTATCACCTTTCCTCTTTGCATCAGAACACAACCTAACCCTCGCCCTGACGCGTCACAATAAACCACAAAATCTTCGCAACCCTCAGGGAGTGTAAGGATAGGTGCATCACAAAGCTTTTGCTTCAAAGCTTGGAAAGCCTCCTCTTGCTTGGGTCCCCAAATAAAGGGTTTTCCCTTGTGAGTTAAGGCTGTGAGTGGAACGGCGATACGAGAGAAATTTACAATGAAGCGTCGATAATAACCAGCCAAGCCAAGAAATGACCTAACTTCGGTAGGAGTACGTGGCGCTTGCCATTCTTGTACTGTCTTGATTTTAGAAGGGTCGACATAGATTCCTTTGTCATTAACGACATGACCAAGAAAATGTACCTCTTTAAACCAGAACTCGCATTTCGAGAACTTAGCATAGAGCTTTTCAGTCCTCAAGAGTGAAAGAATAAGTCGAAGATGTCGCTCATGATCGGATTTTGTCTTGGAGTAGATAAGAATATCATCAATGAAAACTATGACAAAACGGTCGAGATAGGGTTTGCACACCCTATTCATCAAATCCATGAAGACAGCAAGAGCATTGGTTAACCCGAAAGGCATAACCATGAACTCATAGTGGCCATAACGAGTTCGAAAGGCAGTTTTTGGATATCCTCATCGCGCAATCTAAGTTGATGGTAACCAGAACGAAGGTCGATTTTTGAAAAATAGGTGGCACCTTGAAGTTGATCTAGAAGGTCATCAATACGAGACAATGGATAGCGATTCTTGATAGTCAACTTGTTGAGTCCTCTATAGTCAATGCACATGCGAAACGTTCCATCTTTCTTCTTTACAAAAAGAACAGGTGCACCCCAAGGCGAGGAGCTGGGACGTATGAATCCTTTGTCAGTCAGCTCCTGCAGCTGACTAGCCAATTTTTGCATCTCAAATGGGGCTAACCTATATGGAGATTTGCAACTGGTGTAGGACCAGGTACAAGATCGATTCGAAATTCAACTTCTTGCACAGGAGGAAGTCCTGAAACGTCGTCGGGGAAAACTTGAGGAAATTCTTTAACGATTGGAATATCTTCGAGCTTCCTTTCCTTGCCTTCCTTCTTGACGATGTGAGCTAGAAACGTGACATAATATTTGCGAAGATAGCTTCGAGCTTGAAGACATGACATCAATTTGAGCCCTTTTGAAGGAGTTTCTCCAAAAATGCGTAGTGTCTGACCGTCAGCGAGGGGAATTCGAATAAACTTTTCATGGCAAACTACTTCGGCGTGATGCTGGCTGAGCCAGTCCATACCAATGATAACATCGGAACTACCCAATTTCATAGGAACAAGATCAATCGAGAAGTCGTGATCATTAAGGGTAAGAGTACAATCATGAACAATCGAATTTAACGTAATGGGTTCTCTATCAGCAACTTCCACCGTGAACGATTCAGCGAGACTAACACGAGGTAGATCAAGAATGGACTCGAATTCTAAAGACATAAAACTCTTATCCGCACCAGTATCAAATAGTATGGAGACATAATTACCATTTACGAGAAATGTACTGTCGTGAAAACTCACTTTGATGTGATTTGAAAAAAATATGAAAACATTGCAAAAATCTTTGAAAAGAAATCATGGAATTGTGAAATCGTGAGGTGTGTACTTACATAGGTATGATATGTTATTGAGATATGAATTATAACGAGCATCACATATTAACATGTACTTGTGAGAGTGCTTGCATATAATTGTGTGTGAAAATAAACATGAAACATATAAGCATCATGAACTTTGCATGTAACACATAAATAATTAAAATCTAATCAACTATAGTATAGGCTCTAAGGGTCTAATAACCTATCCTATATCCCTATAGTCATAAGGTCTGATACCAATCTGTCACACCCCGACCCGCAGCGGAAATAAAAGTCGGGGCATGATTGTGTTATCACCAAAGCTCGTGATATTTAATAATAATTTTCATATTTATTAAATTGGAATTAAAACTTCAAATATTCAAACACAAAAATTCATACGAGCGCAAACAAAACCAAAATATTGTTCAATACGCAATAACTTTATTTAATCTTCTAAGGCCATCCCTATGTGTTTCCCAAGCAGCTTGTCACCTGTATCATGCGTAAAAATAAAAGATTTGGGTCAACAAAAATTGGCGAGTGAATCTTTGTAAAAACATTTAAATAGTTGATTTATATTGTTGTTAAATTAGAATTGTGCATGAATCACATGTGAGCATATGTATATAGATAACTAATCACAAACTACATTATATCCACAATGAACTCATGACATGATGAATTGTCACACCCCGACCCGCAGTGGAAAAAGGTGATCGGGGCATGATTGGGTTTTCATCAAAGCTCATGACATTTATTATAATGTTTCATATTTATTATTACAATTTAAAGGAGATCATACAATCAAATCATACAAGTACAACATATTCTATACATCTTTCTAGACTTCATTATTTTTCTTCTAAGGCAATTTCCTATGTGTTCCTTGCTTCATCCTGTCCACCTGTATCATGCGTAAAAATGGTTTTTGGTCAACAAAAAGTTGGCGAGTGAACCTTGTTAAAAACATTTGATATTGATTTCTTATTGTATTTAATATGGAAAAATTGTGCAATAATCATATGTGAGCCAATGTATATAATCAAACAAACAATAACAAACCACCTTGCATGAGTATATGACATGAATTATAATGTATATGTTGGCAACGTCACGTTCCGCTCATAGGTAATGGGGAACGGACGGCCTATGATGATGTATGTGCGATCAAGGCTCAATCAAACGGAGCCGATCGTATGTTGGCAACGCCACGTTCCGCTTATAGGTAATGGGGAACAGTTCAGCTCATAGGTAATGGGGAACAGAGGAGCCTATGATGATGTATGTACTGAAAATGATAAATTTAATCTAAACATTAACCACACAAACAATTGATACATATTGGATATACATTTGATCATGGATATGATGGATGCACAAGTGTTTAAATGTAATAAATAAATAACGACACATGATACACCCCAAAATGTGATTAAAACGGGGAATTTGGTAGAGATTCACTCACAGTGGTTGCGTTTCTTGGATTGATGATGAATGCGCACGAATTTGAATTTAACCACGAGAGAACTAACCTAAATAATAACATAAGGGTTCGGTAAATAAGTGGATTTTTATTTGAGATTAATAATTTTAATTCATAACCTTAATAGGATTTCTATATTTATTCTTGTGAGTTTAAGGACATTTTCTAACTTTAAAAAATATTATTTTTAAGTTTTTAAATTAAATAAATAAATAAAAAATATAAAAATGTTGACTTATTGACTTTGACCGTTGACCGGGCGTTGACCGTTGACCGGACCGTTGACCGGTCGGACCGTGTTTATTATATGCGCTGAGTGAGATTCGAACTCGTGACCTCCCGTACGCGTGCACGCAGCTCTACCAACTGAGCTACGTGTCTAACCCGAAATATTTCTGTTTTTAATTATACTTATATACTATTTAGATTATTCAGAAATCATTTATTTTAAAAATGATTTTTAATCATGTCGAACCAGTTGCAGAAGCAGGATTCGAACTCGTGACCTGTGGCTTAACTTTGCACACAGTCCACCGCTGGACTGTGTGTCTAACCTTGTTAAAATACTTGTTTTTATTAACCTTATATACTACTGGAAGGTGTTCTGGGGCCTTTAAAAAATGGGATTTATCGCAGGAAACCGGTTAAGTGCACGAATCGAACTCGGTATCAATAGCATGAAATGCACACAGTCCACCGCTGGACTGTGTGTCTAACTCGTTTAAAATACCGATTTTAATTATATTCATAGACTGATCAAACTTCATCTTCTTCATTTGAATAAACAGACTGTTAACCTGATTGTTTCGATTCATTAATCAATTCCTTTATTAAATCTTAAATAACTACACATGAGATTAATAAAAATGAGAGGGATTAGGTGAAAGATATACCGAACAGGGATTCCCTGTTTCTCCGCCGAGATTCCAACGATAGCAGATTATTCCGGCGACGTGTAACGTGCGACAGAGGATCTACAGGAAGTTTGAGGTGAGTGGGGGTGACTTCTGTCCGAGCTCTAGGTGTCCTATTTATAAGGTAATGCAACAGTGGGATAGATTCTTCGGTTTTCCGGCAAGTAACTGAGAATTCCAGCGAACACAGATAAATTCCGGCGACTTGCGGCGACTGCTTCAGAGTGTTTTAGCAAGAGTTTAAGAGAGAGTTTGAGAGATTGAACAGGTTGGATTGAGGAGTTTAGCCCTGTATTTATAGGTGATGTGATCCACCACGATTTCGGTTTTTCCGGTGATATTTTCTGGTGACTACCAAACAATTCCGGCAGTAGAGTGTTTGAACAGAAAGCTCTTGTGTGATCGTTTGGTGAACGAGATGTTTCAGTATTTACAGATCGAATGATTTGTAATCGGTTTCTTTTTTTTTTTTTAAGTTTTCGGTTTCAAAATACTGATTTGTGAGTTGATGATTTTCAAACTGTAACCGAAGATGATTTGATTTACAGTGATTGCTGATGGTGTAATGGTTGCAACAGTTTCGAATTCAAGTTTTTATGAGAGATTAATTCTCCCTTTATTTCGCTTGACGGCTACAGGTTACAGAGGATCAAGAGGGGTCGCAGGTTTAATGTTTCAGAACATAAGAGGTTTAAGATTTCATTTATAGCAGTAATGTGCGTGTAGTGCAATGGTGAATGAGGTGTGTGTGGAGTTTGTGGATTTGGTGGGTACCCGGGTTCGAGTCCGGGCGCTGCCCATTATTTTTTATTCTTTTCTTTTTGAAAATAGCATAAAAGCCCCTGAACCTAGTTTAGTAGAAATACATGTTTAGTCCCTTGAATTAATAACTAAGTTTAAAATTTTCATTTTATTTATTATTATTTTTTTTACATTAAATCTATATTACTTGAATAATGATTATTATTGTTATTTATTATTATTTTCGTCTTTAATTATTCATTGACTATAATTATCAAATTAGATAATACTACTAAACAAATATGTGACGAACTTCGAATAAATATTTGATTTTTAAATGGAACGGGTTTTGAAACCCGTTTTACGACGAATGTTACAGTATCCCCTACTTTTAGAAATTTCGTCTCGAAATTTAAGTAGTGGTATGTTTGACTTGAAAGGAGGGTGGTTTTGAAAATGACAGTCTCCGAAGGGGGTAAGAGTTTAAATTTTTATTTGAGGCGGTAACGTTCCTAGTAAGGGTTGAATACCCTGCTACAGGAATCGCTTTTTGATGCCTACGATAAAGAATATTGATAAACAGAGTTGATTGACTAGGTATGATCTCATGCACAAGAGTTCTGAGAGAATCGATACGTTTGGAAAGATAAGGTTATATCCTAAAACAAAACTTCTGCCACTAAAACCAACATGGAACCTCTCATAACTGCCTGACAATGCCTCTGATCCTCTGGCAAGAATACTTATATATAGGAAGTACCAGCGGCGTATCCACCATATTCTTGTCAAATTTTCATTGGCTTTATCGGTAAATTATGATTAGTTCTATGTGACTACAACAACCAAAACTTGAGTCTTAATTCTGAAAGTATACATGTTTGAATGATGACAGTACCTCTCTCGTTTGTTATGATGAAGAGGTTAGTCTATGTAGAAGTGAGACACAGCCCAACTTCTTTGAATGATGAGATTGAAATATGTTGAGATGTATGATGATATGAATGCTAAATCAGTGAGTATAAAACAAACTTCAACCATGACATTACTAAATCCTACATGGAACTTCTCATAACCGCCTGACAATGCCTCTGATCTTATGGCAAGAATATTTATATATACGAAGTACCAGCGGCGTATCCACCATATTCTTGTCAAATTTTCATTGGCTTTATCGGTAAATTATGATAAGTTCTATGTGACTACAACAACCAAAACTTGAGTCTTAATTCTGAAAGTATACATGTTTGAATGATGACAGTACCTCTCTCGTTTGTTATGATGAAGAGGTTAGTCTACGTAGAAGTGAGACACAGCCCAACTTCTTTGAATGATGAGATTAAGATACGTCGAGGTGTATGATGATATGAATGTTAAATCAATGAGTATAAAACAAAACTGAAATAGTAATTCGCATTAAGATTCTTGGATAAATTTCCAATTTATAATTGAGATACGTGAAGATTAGATAACATAAAGAAAACATAAAAAAACTAAGCGGTTGGAGTTGAATCTTGATTTTTGGTGAAGAAAACTAGTTGGGTGGTTCGTTTGGGCCGTCATTATCTTCAACAGGGTTGGCGTTGATGTTATAAACTCTTCCTCTTGCTGGTGGCCTAGTGGTTAGGTTTTCTTGATTTGCTTGGTTAACTGGGTTTGCTTGAGCTTGGGCGTTTATGATGTTAACCAATCGAGGGCACGTGTTTCTAAAGTGGGTAGGGTCGCCACAATTAAAACAAGCTCGAACATATGGAAACATGGGGTATTGGGGTTGTTGATATGTTTGGATCATGTTTTGAGTAGGGGGTGAGGTTTGGTTTTGAGGGGTGCAGCAAATCTTGCTCAAATGACCATAGCGTCCACAATTCGCACATAGTCGACAAGGTAAGGTAGATGGATGGTGATAAAAGCAAGTGTTGCATTGAGGGTGAGGTCCAATGTAAGGTTTCTTATTTGGGTAAGTTGAGTTGGGTGCTACTTGAGTGATTGGGATAGCTTGGAGGGGTACGGCTTGTGAAGCTGGTTGATTGTGTTGAGTGACAGCGAAAATTTGCCCATCTCGTTTTCTCTTAGAAATGGGTTGAGAAGGGGATTTGGTTTGGGTAGAGTTTGAGGTTTCAGTTGATGCTTTATCCTTCTTCTTCTCTTCCTTGAAGTCCTTATTTCGTATGCGGTTCTCGGTGAGCTCTGTAGCTAACTCCATAGCTGCTTCCAAGGTTGCAGGTGTGGTACTTATTATAGGGTCTTGAATTTTTGAAGGAAGACCTCGAATGTAGTGCTCGATCAAACGGTAGAGAGGAGTGAACAAGTTGGGGACCATTTGATTTAACTCAAGGAATCTCTTGTTGTATGTGGTGTGGTCGCCCTCCTTTTGTTTCAAAGAATAGAACTTATCTTCCAATTTCTTGATTTCGCTTCTCGGACAAAACCGTCTTGTTATGATTTCCTTCAACTCTTCCCAAGTCAAAGTCATAGCATCTTCAACACCTCGCTTGGCCTTCTCTGTATTCCACCATGTAAGTGCTATTCCAAGTAAACGACCGGTAGCATATCGCACCTTGCGATCATCGGGGCAATCGCAATTTAGAAAAGTGTTTTCCATTTCCTCAAACCAATGGAGGAGAGCTCTGTATTCCACCATGTAAGTGCTATTCCAAGTAAACGACCGGTAGCATATCGCACCTTGCGATCATCGGGGCAATCGCAATTTAGAAAAGTGTTTTCCATTTCCTCAAACCAATGGAGGAGAGCGGTGACACCTTCAGTCCCTTCGTATTTTGGAGGGTCGCAGGATTTGAAATGCTTGAAGGTGCATTTAGTGGTATTTGGGGGAGGGTTGACAACATTTTGATCTTCTTGATTGATGGAATTAGCGGTAAGGGCTTGTTGAACTTGAACTACAATGTTGGGTATTACAACAACCATTTGTTGAGCGATTTGGGCAGCTATGCGCTCGCGGGCTTTCCCTGATCTCATCTTCTTACGAGCGAGACTAGAAGACATCTACAAGGAATACGTATCAAGAGTATGAGTTGGACGTTTTAGGGGTCATGTGTCGTATTTAGGAATGAACATTCATAAAATAAATATAGACTAATAAATCTACTACATCCATAGGATGTCTTGGGCTTTGCTCGTAATTGGGCCTTGCATGCCGCCATACTTCACCTTCGTAATCATGTGGGCCCCCATGATTACCGGGTCTTTCATATGGTTCGCAAGTGTTAGCCTGGTAACGTACACTAAAACCCGGAGAAAATCGAGAAATATGTATGTAACGTATGAGATTCGGAGTGCATCCAGGTGTGGACACGGTGACAACTCAAAGTGGGGTTAGTTCGAACGACGTTTGGTGTGGCATGCTTTGGCCTAATAGGTCCTTCGTACTCTCATCGTTAGTCCCCAGGTAGGCAAACTGGTCCGTTATATTGGATTTATACGAATGCCAACCTAGACAGGACGTTCCGACTACCGGTACTTGTACCCTTACAGTTACTACATGCCCGTCGTAGAACTCACTTTGATGAGATTTGAAAAAATGAAAAATGCGACAAAATCTTGAATAACGGAAGTATGAAGATGATTTGAATATGTGAACATCGAAATATGTATGACGAATATGTATGTAAGTATGTATGTTTGACTGTAAGTATAATTCATTATGTATCACAAAATGTAATATTGGAAGTGTTTGCATGCATTTGGGTTTGTAATAAATATGAAAGAATAAACATCATGAGTTTGCATGTAACCACATAAACAATTAAAATATAATCAACTATAGTATAGGCTCTAAGGGTCTAATAACCTATCCTATATCCCTATAGTCAAAAGCTCTGATACCAATCTGTCACACCCGACCCGCAGCGGAATAAGGTGATCGGGGCATGATTGGGTTTTCATCAAAGCTCATGACATTTATTATAATGTTTCATATTTATTATTACAATTTAAAGGAGATCATACAATCAAATCATACAAGTACAACATGTTCTATACATCTTTCTAGACTTCATTATTTTTCTTCTAAGGCAATTTCCTATGTGTTCCTTGCTTCATCCTGTCCACCTGTATCATGCGTAAAAATGGTTTTTGGGTCAACAAAAAGTTGGCGAGTGAAACTTGTTAAAAACATTTGATATTGATTTCTTATTGTATTTAATATGGAAAAATTGTGCAATAATCATATGTGAGCCAACGTATATAATCAAACAAACAACAACAAACCACCTTGCATGAGTATATGACATGAATGATAATGTATATGTTGGAAACGTCACGTCCGCTCATAGGTAATGGGGAACGGACGGGCTATGATGATGTATGTGCGATCAAGGCTCAATCAAACGGAGCCGATCGTATGTTGGCAACGCCACGTTCCGCTCATAGGTAATGGGGAACAGTTCCGCTCATAGGTAATGGGGAACAGAGGAGCCTATGATGATGTATGTACTGAAAATGATAAATTTAATCTAAACATTAACCACACAAACAATTGATACATATTGGATATACATTTGATCATGGATATGATGGAAGTGTTTAAATGTAATAAATAAATAACGACACATGATACACCCCAAAATGTGATTAAAACGGGGAATTTGGTAGAGATTCACTCACAGTGGTTGCTTTTCTTAGATTGATGATGAATGCGCACGAATTTGAATTTAACCACGAGAGAACTAACCTAAATAATAACATAAGGGTTCGGTAAATAAGTGGATTTTTAATTGAGATTAATAATTTTAATTCATAACCTTAATAGGATTTCTAGATTTATTCTTGCGAGTTTAAGGAAATTTTCTAACTTTAAAAATATTATTTTTAAGTATTTTTAATTGATTTTTAAATTAAATAAATAAATAAAAAAATATAAAAATGTTGACTTTTTGACTTTGACCGTCGACCGGGCGTTGACCGTTGACCGGTCGGACCGTGTTTATTATATGCGCTGAGTGAGGTTCGAACTCGTGACCTCCCGTACGCGTGCACGCAGCTCTACCAACTGAGCTACGTGTCTAACCCGAAATATTTCTGTTTTTAATTATACTTATATACTATTTAGATTATTCAGAAATCATTATTTTAAAAAGGATTTTTAATCATGTCGAACCGGTTGCAGAAGCAGGATTCGAACTCGTGACCTGTGGCTTAACTTTGCACACAGTCCACCGCTGGACTGTGTGTCTAACCTGGTTAAAATACTTGTTTTTATTAACCTTATATACTACTGGAAGGTGTTCTGGGGCCTTTAAAAAAATGGGATTTATCGCAGGAAACCGGTTAAGTGCACGAATCGAACTCGGTATCAATAGCATGAAATGCACACAGTCCACCACTGGACTGTGTGTCTAACTCATTTAAAATACCGATTTTAATTATATTCATAGACTGGTCAGACTTCATCTTCTTCATTTGAATAAACAGACTGTTAACCCGATTGTTTCGATTCATTAATCAATTCCTTTATTAAATCTTAAATAACTACACATGAGATTAATAAAATGAGAGGGATTAGGTGAAAGATATACCGAACAGGGATTCCCTGTTTCTCCGGCGAGATTCCAACGATAGCAGATTATACCGGCGACGTATAACGTGCGACAGAGGATCTACAGGAAGTTTGAGGTGAGTGGGGGTGACTTCTGTCCGAGCTCTAGGTGTCCTATTTATAAGGTAATGCAACAGTGGGATAGATTCTTCGGTTTTCCGGCAAGTATCTGAGAATTCCGGCGAACACAGATAAATTCCGGCGACTTGCGGCGACTGCTTCAGAGTGTTTTAGCAAGAGTTTAAGAGAGAGTTTGAGAGATTGAACAGGTTGGATTGAGGAGTTTAGCCCTGTATTTATAGGTGATGTGATCCACCACGATTTCGGTTTTTCCGGTGATATTTTCTGGTGACTACCAAACAATTCCGGCAATAGAGTGTTTGAACAGAAAGCTCTTGTGTGATCGTTTGGTGAACGAGATGTTTCAATATTTACAGATCGAATGATTTGTAATCGGTTTCTTTTTTTTTTTTAAGTTTTCGGTTTCAAAATACTGATTTATGAGTTGATGATTTTCAAACTGTAACCGAAGATGATTTGATTTACCGTGATTGCTGATGGTGTAATGGTTGCAACAGTTTCGAATTCAAGTTTTTATGAGAGATTAATTCTCCCTTTATTTCGCTTGACGGCTACAGGTTACAGAGGATCAAGAGGGGTCGCAGGTTTAATGTTTCAGAACATAAGAGGTTTAAGATTTCATTTATAGCAGTAATGTGCGTGTAGTGCAATGGTGAATGAGGTGTGTGTGGAGTTTGTGGATTTGGTGGGTACCCGGGTTCGAGTCCGGGCGCTGCCCATTTTTTTTTATTCTTTTCTTTTTGAAAATAGCATAAAAGCCCCTGAACCTAGTTTAGTAGAAATACATGTTTAGTCTCTTGAATTAATAACTAAGTTCAAAATTTTCATTTTATTTATTATTATTTTTTTTACATTAAATCTATATTACTTGAATAATGATTATTATAGTTATTTATTATTATTTTCGTCTTTAATTATTCATTGACTATAGTTATCAAATTAGATAATACTACTAAACAAATATGTGACGAACTTCGAATAAATATTTGATTTTTAAATGGAACGGGTTTTGAAACCCGTTTTATGATGAATGTTACATGAATGATGTACTTGAGATCAAGGCTCAATGAAACGGAGCCGATCTAATAAGGCACCTGATGCTCAACCCGTATCTCACGAGGAACTGATGGGCCTAATGAAATGATCGCACTGAAATGATAAAATGTAACCACATATAATTACACATCAACTATACACATTTGATCACGAGATGATGTTAGCACAAGTGTTTAAATAAATATTAAAAATATACGACACATGATACACCCCAAAACGTGATTAAAAAAGGGAATTCGTAGAGATTCACTCACAGTGGGTGCGTATTCTTGATTGATGATGAGAGCGCACGAGTTGAGAATTTAACCGATGAAAGAGTACTAACCTAAAATAATAACGCGATAATTCGATAAATAAATAAATTAATATTTCGGTTAAAAAGCTTTGTTTAGATTTTTAAGTTATTTTTTGTGACTTTTTATTGATATAATAAAACCTTTGAAATTCTATATTTTTTAAGCAATTCTAATTGATTTTTCTTTTAATAATAATCCATAAAATAAAATTAAAATAAAATAAAAATAATGTAACATTTGTCAAAAAACGGGTTTCCAAACCTGCTCCGTTTTGTAATCGAATATCAAGTTATAAATGTCACGTTGTGTATTTATGGTTATTTTGATTTTTAATGATACATAATTAATAAACAAACTAAACTATAAAAATTATATTTGATAAAAAGTGAAAACAAAATAAATAAAAATAAAATGTTGCTGCCGGGGCTCGAACCCGGGTCAGCCGGAAATTAAAATCCAAAGACTTAACACACACACACTTCACCACTCCGCCACTTGTTTGTTTTCTGTCAACTCTAGGAAACAAATGAGTCTTATATCCAAACCTAGATAAACCGGTTACGCCAACTGAAAAACTGAAATCGGCTATTCAACCGTCTAAACGTTTGAATAATCGCGATTTCAGGTTTATAACCGATGCACCGACGATTTTAATCAATTCAGACTTGAATTGACTTCAATTCTCAGAATGATGAGTTTTATAACCGAAACTATTCAACAATCCGAATTACTGTAATCAAAGAGCCTCTCGCGACTCAGAAACATCATACAAACTTTCCATTTCACTTTCGTCATACATTCGGTCCATCAGAAAGCTTAAATCAACTCGCCAGAAAATTCTGCAAGTTCGTCGGAAAACCGTATTTTTCCTCAAATCGGTAAGTTATTCAATACCATCGTAGTCTAACAGTTGTTAAGCTATTTCTAACTCAAACCTTCCACTTGAGATCGAATTCAGGCACTGTTATCAGATAATTCCAGTTCGCCGGAAAATTTCTGGAAATCTTTATCTTCGTCTGTGAAACGGTAAGGACCTTCAAACACACTGATAACGTTTGTTTAGCACTTCAATTTCATGATTAGCTAATCAAAACGATTAATTGATTTGCTCAGTTGAAGTTCTTAAAAACAGAGACCGACGCCTTGCCGGAACTCTGTAATAGATCGTTCACCGGTATGTTTACTTCTAATTATCATCCCTGCTATCTCATATATGTCTGTGTAATGCTTAACAATCGAATTAAACAAGATAAAATGGAGTAATCTGCTGTCGGTAAAATCCAACGAAGAAGATGAACTGTGATAACAATATAAGAATAATTAAAATTGGTATTTTGAACGGGTTAGACACACAGTCCAGCGGTGGACTGTGTGCGAACAAAAACGCGCATACGTCCCGAGTTCGAGTCTTGACACACGCACCTTCGCAGTAATAAAATGCCTTTTTGTTTAAAACTGAACCGGGTTAACTCTGTTAGTTGTTAAGTATAATAAAAATTTGTATATTAACCAAGTTAGACACACAGTCCAGCGGTGGACTGTGTGTAACGTTAAAGCACAGGTCCCGGGTTTGAGACGTGTTAGTGACACCGGTTCAATGAATTAAAATGTTTTTGAAATTAAAAGAATTTTGGATAAATTGAATTAGTATATAAGTATAATTAAAAACAGAATTATTTCGGGTTAGACACGTAGCTCAGTTGGTAGAGCTTATGCGTACGGGAGGTCTCGGGTTCGAGTCTCACCCAGCGCATACATGCACACTGACCGAACCGGTCAACAGGTCAACAAGTCAACGGTCAACGCAAAAATAAACAATTTTTTTTATTTTATTTTAAAAATCAATTAAAAATACTTAAAAATAATATGTTTTTAAAGATAGAAAATAGCCTTAAACTCACAAAAATATATCTAAAAATTCCATTAAAATCCTTAATAAAATCCACTCATTTACTATATTTTTTCCGTTATTATTTAGGTTAGTAATTCTCGTTGTTCAACTCTCCCGACTCGTGCGCATCTCATCATCTCCATTCAAACGCACCCAAAGTGAGTGAATCTTTACAAATTCCCCGTTTTAATCACGTTTTGGGGTGTATCATGTGTTTTGCTATATATTATATTTAAACCATTGTGCATACATCATATCATGAACTTGTGTATCCAGCTTGTTTCAACTGTTCATGTGGTTATTGTTAGATTCAATTTATTATTTCAGTACATGCAATTTCATAGGCCGCCGCTCCCCATTACATTATGAGCGTTGAGCATGTTCCCCATTACATTATGAGCGTGAACCTGGCGTGCCCACATACGATCGGCTCCGTTTGATTGAGCCTTGATCGCACAGACATTTATCATTTTCAGTACATGCAATACGATCGGCTCCGTTTGATTGAGCCTTAATCGCACAGTTTCATTCAATTTATTTATCGTATGATGTTGGTATGTTAATGCATGCTATCATATGTTATTGTATGTTATAGTTGTGATTGCTATTGCTACTGCTTGGGTATTTACATTTGCTCATTTATGATTATGCACAATTTTTTTATTGATAAACTAATAAGTAAATCAATAATAAATGTTTATCTAACAAGGTTCACTCGCCAACTTATGTTGACCCAAAAACCCCCATTTTTACACATGATACAGGTGAACCAGCTGCAGCCAGAAACACATAGGATTGGACTAGAAGAATAAAATGATTTAGAGTTGGAATTGTTTTGATTGGTTTATTTTCTTTGTTTTGTATGGACATGTTTGGATATTTGGGAATGTAATTTTGACTTTAATAAATATGAAACATATTAGTAAATATCATGAGCTTTGGTGATAAACCAATTATGCCCCGACTCTTATTCCGCTGCGGGTCGGGGTGTGACAGATTGGTATCAGAGCCATGACTATAGGGATATAGGATAGGTTATTAGACCCTTAGAGCCTATACTATAGTTGTTTAGAAATTTTTAAGATTTTTGTGTGTTACATGCCAAATTTCATGATGCTTATATGTTTTATGTTAAATGTTACATTCAATGTTATGCAAGCATGTTCATAAGTATATATTATCATATAGTGCCTATCATGAATCATATTCTCATAACACAACATATCCATGAAAGCACACACCACATCATTTTCATGTTTGCTTTTACAATGATTTTTGTGTTTTCAAATCTCATCAAAGTTAGTTCTCATGACGGGCATGTAGTAACTGGAAGGGTACCAGTACCGGTAGTCGGAACGTCCTGTCTAGGCTGGCATTCGTAAAAATCCAAAATAAAGGACCAGTTTGCCTACCTGGGGACTAACGATGAGAGTACGAAGTACCTATTAGGCCAAAGCATGCTATACCAAACGTCGTGTGAGCTAATCCCACTTTGAGTTGTCATTGTGTCTACACCTGGACACGTTCCGACCAAACATCTCATGAACATATTTTGTGGTTTGCATTCGGGGGATGCGAGTGTTAAATTGCCAATACTAATGTGAATCCTACCAAGCCAATAGCCATGGGGGCCCACATGATTATACAGGTGAAGGTATGGGGGACATTTGAGGCCCAACGTGAGCAAACCCAAGACATCCTATGGATGTAGTTGCATTATTGATATTTATGTTATTTTCATTTTTCTTAAAGACACATGACACCTAAAAAGACTCCATAAACTCACAATCTTCTTATGTATGTTCCTGTAGATGTCGTCAAGACAACAACGAGGGGGTAAAAGATCAGGAAGGTCTCAGGAACGCTTGGCCACACACATCGCGAAACAAATGGCCACGATACTGCCTGACATTGTGGTCCAAGTACAACAAGCTCTCGCCACAAATTCCACTAATCCTCCCCAACAGAATGACCAGAACATCGACAACCCTCCTACCAGCAAGTGCTCATACAAACATTTCAAGTCTTGTGATCCTCCTAAATTTGAAGGGACCGAAGGTGTCACTGCTCTCCTCCATTGGTTTGAGGAAATGGAAAACACCTTCCTCAACTGTGATTGTCCTGAGGATCGCAAGGTTCGATACGCCACCGGGAGACTATTTGGGGTCGCTCTCACCTGGTGGAATACTGAAAAAGGGAAGAGGGGAATTGATGATGCAATGGCCTTAACTTGGGAGGAGTTAAGGGAAATCATGACTAGGCGTTTCTGTCCTAGGAGTGAAATTAAAAAGTTGGAGGACGAATTTCATTCTTTAAAGCAGAAGGAGGGAGATCACACCACCTATAACAAGAGGTTCTTGGAGTTGAACCAAATGGTTCCTAATTTGTTTACCCAACTTATCGTTTGATCGAGCATTATATTCGAGGACTTCCCTCAAAAATTCAAGATTCAGTTCTCAGCATCTCACCGGTAACACTTGAAGCTGCTATGGAGCTAGCGACTGAACTGACCGAGAATCGAATTCGCAACAGGAAGTTTAAAGAAGAGAAAAAGAAAGCCCCTGTTGAGGGTCAAACTTCAAACCATTCCATCTCTTCCTCTAAGTTTGCTAACAAGAGGAAGCGCAACAACAGAAACTTCGCTGTTACACAAACCAACTCCCCTATTCCTGCTGCACCCATTACCCAAGTCGCTCCTTCACCTGCACCATACAAAAGACCATACTCTGGCCCGTTACCAAAATGCAACGGTTGCCAATATCACAATTCTCCTGATTATCCTTGCCAACATTGCACCGGCTGTGGTCGCGCGGGTCATACTGTTCAAACCTGCCGCATGCCTCAGCGAACGAACCGCCACCAGCCTTCCACCCAAACCCACCAACAATTAATGGGTCAAGCCCAACAACCCCTACAATATCCACCCGCCCAACATTTAGCCCAAACCTATTACCAACCCAATTATTCTATGGGTCAACCTATGCGGGCTTGCTACAATTACGGAGACCCAAGCCATTTCAGAAACACTTGTCCAAGGTTGGTAAACATTACTCATGCTCAGGCCCAAGCCAACCTGGTGAATCAAGCGAACCAAGCTCCTCCACCTGCAAGAGGAAGAGCTTTCAATATCAACGCTAATCAGACTAGAGCTGACGGCAATGTGGTTAACGGTACGTTCCTTATAAATGGTAGATATGCATCTATGTTATTTGATACTGGTGCGGATAGAAGTTTTGTGTCCTTATAATTTGAACCTATCTTAAACCAAAATCGGGATAAGCTCATGGAATCCATAACAGTAGAAGTTGCTGACGGGAAACCAGTTACATTAAACTCTATTATGCGCAACTATACACTCACCTTAAACGACCACGATTTCTCAGTCGACCTTATTCCTATGAAGCTGGGAAGTTTTGATATCATAATTGGTATGGACTGGCTCAGTCAACATCAGGCAGAAGTTGTATGTCGCGAAAAATTTATACGTATTCCTCTTTCAAACGGTCAGAATCTTCGAATCTTTGGAGAAACCTCGTCGAAGGGGCTCAGCTTAATGTCTTGTCTTCAAGCCCAAAAATATCTTCGCAAAAATTATGTCGCGTTTTTAGCTCATATCATCAACAAGGGAACCATGGAGAAGAAACTTGAAGACATCCCAGTAGTAAAAGATTTCCCGCAAGTTTTTCCTGATGACATTTCAGGACTTCCTCAAGTTAGAGAAGTCGAATTCCGTATTGATCTTATACCTGGTGCTACACTAGTTGCAAAGTCTCCTTATAGGTTAGCCCCCTCTGAAATGCAAGAGCTAGCCAGTCAATTACAAGAGTTGACTGACAAGGGATTCATACTTCCTAGCTCATCGCCTTGGGGTGCACCTGTCCTTTTTGTAAAGAAGAAAGATGGATCGTTTCGTATGTGCATCGACTACAGATGTAACATTTGTAAAAATCGGGTCTCCAAAACCCGCTCCGTTTTGTAATCAAGTACCAAGTTATGAAAGTGCATTAATTATTTATGGTTATTTTGAGTTAAAACGATACATAATTAATAAATAAACTAAACTATAAAAATTATATTTGATAAAAAGTTAAAATAAAACAAATAAAAAATATTTGAAGCTGCCGGGACTCGAACCCGGGTCAGCTGAGTCGCTCAACGACTTAACATCCTTTCCCCAAACCGCTCTGCCACAATGTGTTTTATGTTAACTTTAGGAAAACAAAAGAAACTTAAACACAAACTCAGTTTAACCGATGATACCATCTGAAAACCGGTAATCGGCAAACCAATCGTCAAATCGATATTAAAGATCAAATTCGAGAAGCTCAACACGTTTCGATAACAGAAGAAGATGTGCGAAAAGAGATGTCCTGTGGAGCCGAGCTAAAACTTGAAACTAAATCTGATGGTATTTTGTATTACCTAGATCGTATCTGGATTCCTAACCACAACAATCTTCATGAAACACTCATGCATGAAGCTCATAAAACGCGATATTCTATACACCCAGGAGCTGATAAGATGTATCAAGACCTACGGTACACCTATTGGTGGCCTGGAATGAAGAAAGATATTGCCGTTTTTGTTTCCAAGTGTCTCACATGTTCTAAGGTGAAGGCTGAACACCAAAGACCCTCAGGACTTCTAGTCCAACCGGAAATACCTGTATGGAAGTGGGAAAATATAACCATGGATTTCATTACCGGGTTACCTCGCACTTCTGGTGGGTATGACACTATATGGGTGATTATAGACCGACTTACAAAATCAGCTCACTTTATTCCTATTCGAGAATATTTCAAGAACGTAAAGCTTGCTCGTATTTATATCAACGAAATCGTAAGCCGACATGGGGTACCATTAAGTATTATTTCTGATCGTGATGGTCGTTTCACCTCACGAACATGGCAAGCAGTACAATCCGCTATGGGCACTCGATTAGATCTCAGTACCGCCTATCATCCTCAAACTGATGGACAGTCTGAGCGCACCATTCAAACTCTTGAGGATATGCTTAGAGCATGTGTCATAGACTTCAAGGGAAATTGGGACGCCCACCTACCGTTAGTTGAATTTTCGTACAACAACAGCTATCATTCGAGCATCGGCATGGCACCTTTTGAAGCTTTATATGGTCGAAAGTGCCGATCTCCTGTTTGTTGGCACGAAATTGGGGAAGCACAAATTACTGGTCCAGAATTGATCCAAGTAACCACGGACAAGATTCATCAAATCCGAAACAATCTTTTAGCTGCTCAAAGTCGTCAAAAGAGTTATGCAGATAAACGACGGAAGCCCTTGGAGTTTAGCATTGGTGATCATGTGCTTTTAAAAGTATCACCGTGGAAGGGAGTAGTTCGTTTTGGTCAAAAGGGAAAGCTAGCACCACGTTACGTAGGACCTTTCAAGATACTCGAAAGAGTAGGTCCTGTAGCATACAAGCTTGACCTACCGGAAGAACTCGACAGGATTCATCCCACATTCCACGTGTCGAACTTGAAGAAGTGCCTCGCCGATGAGAACCTCCATATTCCACTGGAAGATATTCAGATTGATGAATCCATGCATTTTATTGAAAGACCAGTGGAGATTATGGACTATGGAGAAAAGCGTCTTCGACGAAGTCGCATTCCAATTGTTAGGGTACGCTGGGAGTCGAAACGGGGACGTGAGTTTACTTGGGAACGAGAAGACTCAATGTTTGAAAAATACCCGCATCTTTTTCCTACTACTTCAACTATTTAAATTTCGGGACGAAATTCCTAAAAGTAGGGGATACTGTAACATTTGTAAAAATCGGGTCTCCAAAACCCGCTCCGTTTTGTAATCAAGTACCAAGTTATGAAAGTGCATTAATTATTTATGGTTATTTTGAGTTAAAACGATACATAATTAATAAATAAACTAAACTATAAAAATTATATTTGATAAAAAGTTAAAATAAAACAAATAAAAAATATTTGAAACTGCCGGGACTCGAACCCGAGTCAGCTGAGTCGCTCAACGACTTAACATCCTTTCCCCAAACCGCTCCGCCACAATGTGTTTTATGTTAACTTTAGAAAAACAAAAGAAACTTAAACACAAACTCAGTTTAACCGATGATACCATCTGAAAACAGGTAATCGGCAAACCAATTGTCAAATCGATTGTTTACCTCACAATTTCAGTTATAACCGATGTATTACGGTTTCTAATCAAGTTAAAATTGATTGAAACTCTAAGTCCTATCATTTTCGGCTTTTGAAACCGAAAATTTATCAAGCTCTGATTTAATTCAAGTTTCCGATCATTTGCACGATTCAGAACTATCACAACAATATTCAATTTCATTTTCGTCGCATTCCTGAACCATAAGATCTTCTGAATCAGATCGCCGGAAAATTTCTGCAAGTCACCGGAAAACCGGGACTCACATTCTCACGGTAATTCCTCCGACTCTTTTTGTTTAAAACATGTGATTAGTCAGTCTCTAACACAACTCCATCATCAGAATCGATCCTAGTCAAAGTTTATCAAAAATCTTACTTTCGCCGGAAAATCTCTGAGACTGCCGGAATCACACTGTGAACTGGTATGATATCCTAAAACTTCTTTTAAACCTTGTTTAAGTGACTCAACTTTATGAATAATCGATCAACGCTGTTAATTGGTTCAACAGCCGGAGTTCATTTCCAGTACCGACGAACCTTCGCCGGATTTCTGTGAATAACATCAATCGGTACATTCTGTTCCTTAAACTTTCTCCATTCTTTACTTTTGAATTCCTCTTAATGTCTGAGAACTTTATAAATCACAAATAAATCATAACCAGTCGAATATTGCTATCTGTGAAAATCGGTGAAGAAGATGAAGCTATAACAGAACATAAGATTAATTAAAAACGGTATTTTAAACGGGTTAGACACACAGTCCAGCGGTGGACTGTGTGCAAGTTTCACACACACGTCCCGAGTTCGATCCTTGCTACGCGCACGCCTTGTGTAATAACATGCCTTTTTGATCCAGAACTAAACCGGGTTTAAAACAGGTAGTTGTTAAGTATAATAAAAACCAAGAATATAACCGTGTTAGACACACAGTCCAGCGGTGGACTGTGTGCAACATGAACTTCACGTCGCGCGTTCGAATCTTGTCACGAGCACCGGTCCAATTGAATTAAAACGTTTTTGTAAATAAAGGAATTTTTGGTTAATTCAAATAAGTATATAAATATAATTAAAACCGAGTTTATAACGGGTTAGTCACGTAGCTCAGTTGGTAGAGCTACGTGCACGTGAACGGAAGGTCGCCGGTTCGAATCCCTCCCGGCGCAGAATTAACCGCTGACCGAACCGGTCAACGGTCAACAGTCAACGATCAACACTAAAAAATAATATATATATTTTTTTTATATATTTATTTATTTAATTTAATTTAAAAATCAATTAAAAATACTTAAAAATAACATTTTTAAAGATAGAAAATAGCCATAAACTCATAAAAATATATCTAAAAATTTCATTAAAATCTTTAATAACATCCATCCACTTAATATATTTTTCCATTATTATTTAGGTTAGTATTCCTCGTCGACTCGCTCATCTAAATCGTGCGCATCTCACCATCTCCAATTCAACGCACCCAATGTGAGTGAACCTTTCAAATTCCCCGTTTTAATCACGTTTTTGGGGTGTATCATGTGTCTTTGTTTATATACATATTATAACGAAACTATTGTGCATACATCATATCATGACATGTGTATTTAGTTTGTTGCTGTTAAGTAGTTATTATTGGATGCAAATTATTATTACAGTACATGCATTTGCCGAGGCCGCAGCTCCCCATCCATGAGGGTTGAGCTTGTTCCCCATTTTATTATGCGGTTGAACTTGGCGTGCCCGCAACGATCGGCTCTGTTTGATTGAGCCTTGATCGCACAGTTCAATTTACATTTCCAGTTCATGCAATACGATCGGCTCCGTTTGATTGAGCCTTGATCGCACAGTTCAATTTACATTTCCAGTTCATGCAATACGATCGGCTCCGTTTGATTGAGCCTTGATCGCACAGTTCATTTATGTTAGTTATCGTATGATATTGGTATGTTCATGTATGCTATCAAGTGTTATTGTATGTTATAATTGTAACTACTATTTGCCAATGCTTGATTACTTACATTTGCTCTTTTATGATTATGCACAATATTTTATTGATAAACTAACCATAAAATCATTATCAAATGTTTATCTAATAAGGTTCACTCGCCAACTTATGTTGACCCAAAAACTACCATTTTACACATGATACAGGTGAACCAGCAGCAGCTAGGAACACATAGGACCTGGATTAGAAGAATAAATCGATTTAGTTTTGGGATTGTTACCTTTTGATTATTTCCTTTGTATTGAATGAACATGTTTGGATGTTTGAAAATGTAACTTTGACTTCATTAATTATGAAACATAATAGTAAATGTCATGTGCTTTGGTGATAACCCAATTATGCCCCGACTCTTATTTCCGCTGCGGGTCGGGATGTGACAGATTGGTATCAGAGCCATGACTATAGGGATATAGGATAGGTTATTAGACCCTTAGAGCCTATACTATAGTCGATTAGAAACTTATAAGAATTTTGTGTGTTATATGCCAAATTTCATGATGTTTATATGTTTTATGTTAAATGTTACATTTGATATTGTACAAGCATGTTCATAAGTATGTATTATCAAATAATGCCTATCATGAAATCGTATGATCATAACACATCACATCCATGAAAGCACACACCACATCATGATTGATTTTAACATGATTTTCGTGTTTTCAAATCTCATCAAAGTGAGTTCTCATGACGGGCATGTAGTAACTGGAAGGGTACTAGTACCGGTAGTCGGAACGTCCTGTCTAGGCTGGCATTCGTATAAATCCAAAATAAAGGACCAGTTTGCCTACCTGGGGACTAACGATGAGAGTACGAAGTACCTATTAGGCCAAAGCATGCTATACCAAACGTCGTGTGAGCTAATCCCACTTTGAGTTGTCATTGTGTCTACACCTGGACACGTTCCGACCAAACATCTCATGAACATATTTTGTGGTTTGCATTCGGGGATGCGAGTGTTAAATTGCCAATACTAATGTGAATCCTACCAAGCCAATAGCCATGGGGGCCCACATGACTATGTAGGTGAAGGTATGGGGGACATTTGAGGCCCAACACGAGCGAACCCAAGACATCCTATGGATGTAGTTGCATTATTGATATTTATGTTATTTTCATTTTCTAAAAGACACATGACACCTAAAAAGACACCATAAACTCACAATCTTCTCATTTTATGATCTTGTAGATGTCATCTAGACAGCATCGAAGGGGTAAAAAATCGGAAAGACTCAGGAACGTTTGGCCACGCATATCGTGAATCAAATGGCCATGATATTGCCTGACATCGTGGTACAAGTACAACAAGCCCTTGCTGCAAATCCTACTAACCCTCCTCAACAACAGGACCAGAACATCGACAACCCTCCTACCATCAAATGCTCTTACAAACATTTTAAGTCCTGTGATCCTCCAAAATTCGAAGGGACTGAGGGAGTCGCTGCTCTCCTACATTGGTTCGAGGAGATGGAAAACGTTTTCTTAAACTGCGATTGTCCTGAGGATCGCAAAGTTCGTTACGCCACCGGGAGACTACTTGGTGTAGCTCTCACTTGGTGGAATACTGAGAAAGGAAAGAGGGGAACTGAAGATGCGATGGCCTTAACTTGGGAGGAGTTAAGGGAAATCATGACTAGGCGTTTCTGTCCTAGAAGTGAAATTAAGAAATTGGAGGATGAATTTCATGCCTTAAAGCAAAAAGAGGGTGATCACTCTACTTACAACAAGAGGTTCTTGGAGTTGAACCAAAGGTTCCAAACTTATTCACTCCAACCTATCGTCTGATCGAGCATTATATTCGAGGACTTCCCTCGAAAATTCAAGATTTGGTTCTCAGCGTTTCACCGGTAACACTCGAAGCTGCCATGGAGTTGGCAACTGAACTGACCGAAAACCGAATTCGCAATGGGAAGTTCAAAGAAGAGAAGAAGAAAGCCCCTGTTGAGGGACAAACCTCAAACCACCACATTCCTTCCTCTAAGTTTGCTAACAAGAGGAAGCGTAACACCAGGAATTTTGCAGTCACCCAAACCAACACCCCTATTCCTGCTGCACCCATCACTCAAGCCACTCCTCCACCAACGCCATACAGAAGACCCTACACAGGCCCATTACCAAAATGTAACCGTTGTCAGTATCACCACTCCCCTGATTATCCTTGTCAATACTGCACCGGCTGCGGTCGCGCAAGACATACTGTTCAAAACTGCCGCACGCTTCAACGAACAAACCGCCACCAACCTATAACCCAAACCCACCAACAGTTAATGGGTCAAGCACAATAACAACTACCATTTCCACCCACCCAACATTTAGCCCAAACATACTATCAACCCAATTACCCTATGGGCCAACCTATGCGGGCTTGTTTCAATTGCGGCGACCCAAGTCATTTCAGAAACACATGTCCAAGGCTGGTCAATATTATTCATGCTTAGGCCCAAGCCAACCCTGTGAATCAAGCGAACCAAGCTCCCCACCTGCTAGAGGAAGAGCTTTCAATATTAACGCGAACCAGGCCAGAGCTGACAGCAATGTGGTCAACGGTACGTTTCTTATAAATGGTAGATATGCCTCTATGTTATTTGATACTGGTGCGGATAGAAGTTTCGTGTCATTAGAATTTGAACCTATCTTAAGCAAAAATCGGGATAAGCTCGCGGAATCCATAACGGTGGAAGTTGCGGACGGAAAACCAGTTTCATTAGACTCTATTTTACGCAACTGTACACTCACCTTAAACGACCACGATTTCTCAGTCGACCTTATTCCTATGAAGCTGGGAAGTTTCGACATCATAATCGGTATGGATTGACTCAGTCAACATCATGCGGAAGTTGTCTGTCGTGAAAAATTTATTCGTATTCCTCTTTCAAACGGTCAGATTCTTCGAATCATTGGAGAAACCTCGTCGAAAGGGCTCAACTTAATGTCTTGTCTTCAAGCTCAAAAATACCTTCGGAAGAATTATGTCACGTTTTTAGCCCATATCATCAAGAAGGGGACCACAGAGAAGAAACTTGAAGATATTCCCGTAGTAAAAGATTTTTCCACAAGTTTTTCCTGACGACATTTCAGGACTTCCTCCAATTAGAGATGTCGAATTCCGTATCAATCTTATACCTGGTGCTACACCAGTTGCAAAATCTCCATATAGGTTAGCCCCCTCTGAAATGCAAGAGCTAGCCAGTCAATTGCAAGAATTGACTGACAAGGGATTCATACGTCCCAGCTCATCGCCTTGGGGTGCACCTGTCCTTTTTGTAAAGAAGAAAGATGGATCTTTTCATATGTGCATCGACTACAGAGAGCTCAACAAGTTAAACATCAAAAATCGCTATCCTTTACCTCGCATAGATGATCTTCTTGACCAACTACAAGGTGCCAGTTGCTTTTCAAAAATCGATCTTCGATCTGGCTATCATCAGCTTAGAGTGCATGAAGAAGACGTCCCTAAGACTGCTTTTCGAACTCGTTATGGCCACTATGAATTCATGGTTATGCCGTTTGGATTAACCAACGCACCAGCTGTCTTCATGGACCTAATGAACAGAGTCTGCAAACCTTACCTTGATCGATTTGTTATAGTCTTCATCGACGATATTCTTATTTATTCAAAATCTAAAGCTGATCATGAGCGTCATCTTCGACTCGTTCTTGCACTTCTAGAAAAGGAAAAGCTTTATGCCAAGCTCTCTAAATGTGAATTCTGGTTAAAAGAGGTGCAATTCCTCGGGCATGTAGTCAATGACAAAGGAATACATGTTGACCCTTCAAAGATCAAAGCAGTTCAAGAATGGCAAGCTCCACGTACACCAACCGAAGTAAGGTCTTTTCTTGGACTTGCTGGCTATTATCGTCGGTTCATTTCAAACTTCTCTCGCATTGCGGTGCCACTCACGGCTTTAACCCATAAGGGAAAACCATTCGTATGGGGACCCAAGCAAGAAGAAGCTTTTCAAACTCTTAAACAAAAACTTTGTGATGCACCAATCCTCACTCTTCCTGAAGGTTGTGATGATTCTGTAGTCTATTGCGACACGTCAGGGCAAGGATTAGGTTGCGTTCTCATGCAAAGAGGAAAAGTCATAGCTTATGCCTCGAGGCAACTCAAGACACATGAAAAGAACTACACCACTCATGACCTAGAACTTGGAGCCGTGGTATTCGCTCTTAAGATATGGAGACATTATCTCTATGTTACTAAGTGTGAAATATACACTGACCACAAGAGTCTTCAACATATCTTCAATCAAAAAGAGTTAAATATGAGGCAACGAAGATGGGTCGAACTCCTAAATGATTACGACTGTGAAATTAGATACCACCCGGGTAAAGCAAATGTGGTGGCTGATGCACTTAGTCGAAAGGGTTATGCGAACTCCATTCATCTTCTATGTTCGCAAATTATAACCGATATTAAAGATCAAATTCGAGAAGCTCAACACGTTTCGATAACAGAAGAAGATGTGCGAAAAGAGATGTCCTGTGGAGCCGAGCTAAAACTTGAAACTAAATCTGATGGTATTTTGTATTACCTAGATCGTATCTGGATTCCTAACCACAACAATCTTCGTGAAACACTCATGCATGAAGCTCATAAAACGCGATATTCTATACACCCAGGAGCCGATAAGATGTATCAAGACCTACGGTACACCTATTGGTGGCCTGGAATGAAGAAAGATATTGCCGTTTTTGTTTCCAAGTGTCTCACATGTTCTAAGGTGAAGGCTGAACACCAAAGACCCTCAGGACTTCTAGTCCAACCGGAAATACCTGTATGGAAGTGGGAAAATATAACCATGGATTTCATTACCGGGTTACCTCGCACTTCTGGTGGGTATGACACTATATGGGTGATTATAGACCGACTTACAAAATCAGCTCACTTTATTCCTATTCGAGAAGATTTCAAGAACGAAAAGCTTGCTCGTATTTATATCAACGAAATCGTAAGCCGACATGGGGTACCATTAAGTATTATTTCTGATCGTGATGGTCGTTTCACCTCACAAACATGGCAAGCAGTACAATCCGCTATGGGCACTCGATTAGATCTCAGTACCGCCTATCATCCTCAAACTGATGGACAGTCTGAGCGCACCATTCAAACTCTTGAGGATATGCTTAGAGCATGTGTCATAGACTTCAAGGGAAATTGGGACGCCCACCTACCGTTAGTTGAATTTTCGTACAACAACAGCTATCATTCGAGCATCGGCATGGCACCATTTGAAGCTTTATATGGTCGAAAGTGCCGATCTCCTGTTTGTTGGCACGAAATTGGGGAAGCACAAATTACTGGTCCAGAATTGATCCAAGAAACTACGGACAAGATTCATCAAATCCGAAACAATTTTTAGCAGCTCAAAGTCGTCAAAAGAGTTATGCAGATAAACGACGGAAGCCCTTGGAGTTTAGCATTGGTGATCATGTGCTTTTAAAAGTATCACCGTGGAAGGGAGTAGTTCGTTTTGGTCAAAAGGGAAAGCTAGCACCACGTTACGTAGGACCTTTCAAGATACTCGAAAGAGTAGGTCCTGTAGCATACAAGCTTGACCTACCGGAAGAACTCGACATGATTCATCCCACATTCCACGTGTCGAACTTGAAGAAGTGCCTCGCCGATGAGAACCTCCATATTCCACTGGAAGATATTCAGATTGATGAATCCATGCATTTTATTGAAAGACCAGTGGAGATTATGGACAATGGAGAAAAGCGTCTTCGACGAAGTCGCATTCCAATTGTTAGGGTACGCTGGGAGTCGAAACGGGGACCTGAGTTTACTTGGGAACGAGAAGACTCAATGCGTGAAAAATACCCGCATCTTTTTCCTACTACTTCAACTATTTAAATTTCGGGACGAAATTCCTAAAAGTAGGGGATACTGTAACATTTGTAAAAATCGGGTCTCCAAAACCCGCTCCGTTTTGTAATCAAGTACCAAGTTATGAAAGTGCATTAATTATTTATGGTTATTTTGAGTTAAAACGATACATAATTAATAAATAAACTAAACTATAAAAATTATATTTGATAAAAAGTTAAAATAAAACAAATAAAAAATATTTGAAGCTGCCGGGACTCGAACCCGGGTCAGCTGAGTCGCTCAACGACTTAACATCCTTTCCCCAAACCGCTCCGCCACAATGTGTTTTATGTTAACTTTAGGAAAACAAAAGAAACTTAAACACAAACTCAGTTTAACCGATGATACCATCTGAAAACCGGTAATCGGCAAACCAATCGTCAAATCGATTGTTTACCTCACAATTTCAGTTATAACCGATGTATTACGGTTTCTAATCAAGTTAAAATTGATTGAAACTTTAAGTCCTATCTTTTTCGGCTTTTGAAACCGAAAATTTATCAAGCTCTGATTTAATTCAAGTTTCCGATCATTTGCACGATTCAGAACTATCACAACAATATTCAATTTCATTTTCGTCGCATTCCTGAACCATAAGATCTTCTGAATCAGATCGCCGGAAAATTTCTGCAAGTCACCGGAAAACCGGGACTCACATTCTCACGGTAATTCCTCCGACTCTTTTTGTTTAAAACATGTGATTAGTCAGTATCTAACACAACTCCATCATCAGAATCGATCCTAGTCAAAGTTTATCAAAAATCTTACTTTCGCCGGAAAATCTCTGAGACTGCCGGAATCACACTGTGAACTGGTATGATATCCTAAAACTTCTTTTAAACCTTGTTTAAGTGACTCAACTTTATGAATAATCGATCAACGCTGTTAATTGGTTCAACAGCCGGAGTTCATTTCCAGTACCGACGAACCTCCGCCGGATTTCTGTGAATAACATCAATCGGTACATTCTGTTCCTTAAACTTTCTCCATTCTTTACTTTTGAATTCCTGTTAATGTCTGAGAACTTTATAAATCACAAATAAATCATAACCAGTCGAATATTGCTATCTGTGAAAATCGGTGAAGAAGATGAAGCTATAACAGAACATAAGATTAATTAAAAACGGTATTTTAAACGGGTTAGACACACAGTCCAGCGGTGGACTGTGTGCAAGTTTCACACACACGTCCCGAGTTCGATCCTTGCTACACGCACTCCTTGTGTAATAACATGCCTTTTTGATCCAGAACTAAACCGGGTTTAAAACAGGTAGTTGTTAAGTATAATAAAAACCAAGAATATAACCGGGTTAGACACACAGTCCAGCGGTGGACTGTGTGCAACATGAACTTCACGTCGCGCGTTCGAATCTTGTCACGAGCACCGGTCCAATTGAATTAAAATGTTTTTGTAAATAAAGGAATTTTCGGTTAATTCAAATGACTATATAAATATAATTAAAACCGAGTTTATAACGGGTTAGTCACGTAGCTCAGTTGGTAGAGCTACGTGCACGTGAACGGAAGGTCGCCGGTTCGAATCCCACCCGGCGCAGAATTAACCGCTGACTGAACCGGTCAACGGTCAACGGTCAACACTAAAAAATAATATTTTTTTATATATTTATTTATTTAATTTAATTTAAAAATCAATTAAAAATACTTAAAAATAACATTTTTAAAGATAGAAAATAGCCATAAACTCATAAAAATATATCTAAAAATTTCATTAAAATCCTTAATAACATCCATCCACTTAATATATTTTTCCATTATTATTTAGGTTAGTATTCCTCGTCGACTCACTCATCTAAATCGTGCGCATCTCACCATCTCCAATTCAACGCACCCAATGTGAGTGAACCTTTCAAATTCCCCGTTTTAATCACGTTTTTGGGGTGTATCATGTGTCTTTGTTTATATACATATTATAACGAAACTATTGTGCATACATCATATCATGACATGTGTATTTAGTTTGTTGCTGTTAAGTAGTTATTATTGGATGCAAATTATTATTACAGTACATGCATTTGCCGAGGCCGCAGCTCCCCATCCATGAGGTTGAGCTTGTTCCCCATTTTATTATGCGGTTGAACTTGGCGTGCGTCAACGATCGGCTCCGTTTGATTGAGCCTTGATCGGTCATTTCATTTTACATTTCAATACATGCAATACGATCGGCTCCGTTTGATTGAGCCTTGATCGCACAGTTCAATTTACATTTCCAGTTCATGCAATACGATCGGCTCCGTTTGATTGAGCCTTGATCGCACAGTTCAATTTACATTTCCAGTTCATGCAATACGATCGGCTCCGTTTGATTGAGCCTTGATCGCACAGTTCATTTATGTTAGTTATCGTATGATATTGGTATGCTCATGTATGCTATCAAGTGTTATTGTATGTTATAATTGTAACTGCTATTTGCCAATGATTGATTACTTACATTTGCTCTTTTATGATTATGCACAATATTTTATTGATAAACTAACCATAAAATCATTATCAAATGTTTATCTAATAAGGTTCACTCGCCAACTTATGTTGACCCAAAAACTACCATTTTACACATGATACAGGTGAACCAGCAGCAGCTAGGAACACATAGGACCTGGATTAGAAGAATAAATCGATTTAGTTTTGGGATTGTTACCTTTTGATTATTTCCTTTGTATTGAATGAACATGTTTGGATGTTTGAAAATGTAACTTTGACTTCATTAATTATGAAACATAATAGTAAATGTCATGTGCTTTGGTGATAACCCAATTATGCCCCGACTCTTATTTCCGCTGCGGGTCGGGGTGTGACAGATTGGTATCAGAGCCATGACTATAGGGATATAGGATAGGTTATTAGACCCTTAGAGCCTATACTATAGTCGATTAGAAACTTATAAGAATTTTGTGTGTTATATGCCAAATTTCATGATGTTTATATGTTTTATGTTTAATGTTACATTTGATATTGTACAAGCATGTTCATAAGTATGTATTATCAAATAATGCCTATCATGAAATCGTATGATCATAACCTATCACATCCATGAAAGCACACACCACATCATGATTGATTTTACAATGATTTTCGTGTTTTCAAATCTCATCAAAGTGAGTTCTCATGACGGGCATGTAGTAACTGGAAGGGTACTAGTACCGGTAGTCGGAACGTCCTGTCTAGGCTGGCATTCATATAAATCCAAAATAAAGGACCAGTTTGCCTACCTGGGGACTAACGATGAGAGTACGAAGTACCTATTAGGCCAAAGCATGCTATACCAAACGTCGTGTGAGCTAATCCCACTTTGAGTTGTCATTGTGTCTACACCTGGACACGTTCCGACCAAACATCTCATGAACATATTTTGTGGTTTGCATTCGGGGGATGCGAGTGTTAAATTGCCAATACTAATGTGAATCCTACCAAGCCAATAGCCATGGGGGCCCACATGACTATGTAGGTGAAGGTATGGGGGATATTTGAGGCCCAACACGAGCGAACCCAAGACATCCTATGGATGTAGTTGCATTATTGATATTTATGTTATTTTCATTTTCTTAAAGACACATGACACCTAAAAAGACACCATAAACTCACAATCTTCTCATTTTATGATCTTGTAGATGTCATCTAGACAGCATCGAAGGGGTAAAAAATCGGGAAAGACTCAGGAACATTTGGCCACGCATATCGCGAATCAAATGGCCATGATATTTCCTGACATCGTGGTACAAGTACAACAAGCCCTTGCTGCAAATCCTACTAACCCTCCTCAACAACAGGACCAGAACATCGACAACCCTCCTACCATCAAATGCTCTCACAAACATTTTAAGTCCTGTGATCCTCCAAAATTCGAAGGGACTGAGGGAGTCGCTGCTCTCCTACATTGGTTCGAGGAGATGGAAAACGTTTTCTTAAACTGCGATTGTCCTGAGGATCGCAAAGTTCGTTACGCCACCGGGAGACTACTTGGTGTAGCTCTCACTTGGTGGAATACTGAGAAAGGAAAGAGGGGAACTGAAGATGCGATGGCCTTAACTTGGGAGGAGTTAAGGGAAATCATGACTAGGCGTTTCTGTCCTAGAAGTGAAATTAAGAAATTGGAGGATGAATTTCATGCCTTAAAGCAAAAAGAGGGTGATCACTCTACTTACAACAAGAGGTTCTTGGAGTTGAACCAAATGGTTCCAAACTTATTCACTCCAACCTATCGTCTGATCGAGCATTATATTCGAGGACTTCCCTCGAAAATTCAAGATTTGGTTCTCAGCGTTTCACCGGTAACACTCGAAGCTGCCATGGAGTTGGCAACTGAACTGACCGAAAACCGAATTCGCAATGGGAAGTTCAAAGAAGAGAAGAAGAAAGCCCCTGTTGAGGGACAAACCTCAAACCACCACATTCCTTCCTCTAAGTTTGCTAACAAGAGGAAGCGTAACACCAGGAATTTTGCAGTCACCCAAACCAACACCCCTATTCCTGCTGCACCCATCACTCAAGCCACTCCTCCACCCACGCCATACAGAAGACCCTACACAGGCCCATTACCAAAATGTAACCGTTGTCAGTATCACCACTCCCCTGATTATCCTTGTCAATACTGCACCGGCTGCGGTCGCGCAGGACATACTGTTCAAAACTGCCGCACGCTTCAACGAACAAACCGCCACCAACCTATAACCCAAACCCACCAACAGTTAATGGGTCAAGCACAATAACAACTACCATTTCCACCCACCCAACATTTAGCCCAAACATACTATCAACCCAATTACCCTATGGGCCAACCTATGCGGGCTTGTTTCAATTGCGGCGACCCAAGTCATTTCAGAAACACATGTCCAAGGCTGGTCAATATTATTCATGCTCAGGCCCAAGCCAACCCTGTGAATCAAGCGAACCAAGCTCCTCCACCTGCTAGAGGAAGAGCTTTCAATATTAACGCGAACCAGGCCAGAGCTGACAGCAATGTGGTCAACGGTACGTTTCTTATAAATGGTAGATATGCCTCTATGTTATTTGATACTGGTGCGGATAGAAGTTTCGTGTCATTAGAATTTGAACCTATCTTAAGCAAAAATCGGGATAAGCTCGCGGAATCCATAACGGTGGAAGTTGCGGACGGAAAACCAGTTTCATTAGACTCTATTTTACGCAACTGTACACTCACCTTAAACGACCACGATTTCTCAGTCGACCTTATTCCTATGAAGCTGGGAAGTTTCGACATCATAATCGGTATGGATTGGCTCAGTCAACATCATGCGGAAGTTGTATGTCGTGAAAAATTTATTCGTATTCCTCTTTCAAACGGTCAGACTCTTCGAATCATTGGAGAAACCTCGTCGAAAGGGCTCAACTTAATGTCTTGTCTTCAAGCTCAAAAATACTTTCGGAAGAATTATGTCACGTTTTTAGCCCATATCATCAAGAAGGGGACCACAGAGAAGAAACTTGAAGATATTCCCGTAGTAAAAGATTTTTCCACAAGTTTTTCCTGACGACATTTCAGGACTTCCTCCAATTAGAGATGCCGAATTCCGTATCAATCTTATACCTGGTGCTACACCAGTTGCAAAATCTCCATATAGGTTAGCCCCCTCTGAAATGCAAGAGCTAGCCAGTCAATTGCAAGAATTGACTGACAAGGGATTCATACGTCCCAGCTCATCGCCTTGGGGTGCACCTGTCCTTTTTGTAAAGAAGAAAGATGGATCTTTTCATATGTGCATCGACTACAGAGAGCTCAACAAGTTAACCATCAAAAATCGCTATCCTTTACCTCGCATAGATGATCTTCTTGACCAACTACAAGGTGCCAGTTGCTTTTCAAAAATCGATCTTCGATCTGGCTATCATCAGCTTAGAGTGCATGAAGAAGACGTCCCTAAGACTGCTTTTCGAACTCGTTATGGCCACTATGAATTCATGGTTATGCCGTTTGGATTAACCAACGCACCAGCTGTCTTCATGGACCTAATGAACAGAGTCTGCAAACCTTACCTTGATCGATTTGTTATAGTCTTCATCGACGATATTCTTATTTATTCAAAATCTAAAGCTGATCATGAGCGTCATCTTCGACTCGTTCTTGCACTTCTAGAAAAGGAAAAGCTTTATGCCAAGCTCTCTAAATGTGAATTCTGGTTAAAAGAGGTGCAATTCCTCGGGCATGTAGTCAATGACAAAGGAATACATGTTGACCCTTCAAAGATCAAAGCAGTTCAAGAATGGCAAGCTCCACGTACACCAACCGAAGTAAGGTCTTTTCTTGGACTTGCTGGCTATTATCGTCGGTTCATTTCAAACTTCTCTCGCATTGCGGTGCCACTCACGGCTTTAACCCATAAGGGAAAACCATTCGTATGGGGACCCAAGCAAGAAGAAGCTTTTCAAACTCTTAAACAAAAACTTTGTGATGCACCAATCCTCACTCTTCCTGAAGGTTGTGATGATTCTGTAGTCTATTGCGACACGTCAGGGCAAGGATTAGGTTGCGTTCTCATGCAAAGAGGAAAAGTCATAGCTTATGCCTCGAGGCAACTCAAGACACATGAAAAGAACTACACCACTCATGACCTAGAACTTGGAGCCGTGGTATTCGCTCTTAAGATATGGAGACATTATCTCTATGTTACTAAGTGTGAAATATACACTGACCACAAGAGTCTTCAACATATCTTCAATCAAAAAGAGTTAAATATGAGGCAACGAAGATGGGTCGAACTCCTAAATGATTACGACTGTGAAATTAGATACCACCCGGGTAAAGCAAATGTGGTGGCTGATGCACTTAGTCGAAAGGGTTATGCGAACTCCATTCATCTTCTATGTTCGCAAATTATAACCGATATTAAAGATCAAATTCGAGAAGCTCAACACGTTTGGATAACAGAAGAAGATGTGCGAAAAGAGATGTCCTGTGGAGCCGAGCTAAAACTTGAAACTAAATCTGAGGGTTTTTTGTATTACCTAGATCGTATCTGGATTCCTAACCACAACAATCTTCGTGAAACAATCATGCATGAAGCTCATAAAACGCGATATTCTATACACCCAGGAGCCGATAAGATGTATCAAGACCTACGGTACACCTATTGGTGGCCTGGAATGAAGAAAGATATTGCCGTTTTTGTTTCCAAGTGTCTCACATGTTCTAAGGTGAAGGCTGAACACCAAAGACCCTCAGGACTTCTAGTCCAACCGGAAATACCTGTATGGAAGTGGGAAAATATAACCATGGATTTCATTACCGGGTTACCTCGCACTTCTGGTGGGTATGACACTATATGGGTGATTATAGACCGACTTACAAAATCAGCTCACTTTATTCCTATTCGAGAAGATTTCAAGAACGAAAATCTTGCTCGTATTTATATCAACGAAATCGTAAGCCGACATGGGGTACCATTAAGTATTATTTCTGATCGTGATGGTCGTTTCACCTCACAAACATGGCAAGCAGTACAATCCGCTATGGGCACTCGATTAGATCTCAGTACCGCCTATCATCCGGTTCGAATCCCACCCGGCGCAGAATTAACCGCTGACCGAACCGGTCAACGGTCAACGGTCAACACTAAAAAATAATATATATATATTTTTTTATATATATTTATTTATTTAATTTAATTTAAAAATCAATTAAAAATACTTAAAAATAACATTTTTAAAGATAGAAAATAGCCATAAACTCATAAAAATATATCTAAAAATTTCATTAAAATCCTTAATAACATCCATCCACTTAATATATTTTTCCATTATTATTTAGGTTAGTATTCCTCGTCGACTCGCTCATCTAAATCGTGCGCATCTCACCATCTCCAATTCAACGCACCCAATGTGAGTGAACCTTTCAAATTCCCCGTTTTAATCACGTTTTAGGGTGTATCATGTGTCTTTGTTTATATACATATTATAACGAAACTATTGTGCATACATCATATCATGACATGTGTATTTAGTTTGTTGCTGTTAAGTAGTTATTATTGGATGCAAATTATTATTACAGTACATGCATTTGCCGAGGCCGCAGCTCCCCATCCATGAGGGTTGAGCTTGTTCCCCATTTTATTATGCGGTTGAACTTGGCGTGCCCGCAACGATCGGCTCCGTTTGATTGAGCCTTGATCGGTCATTTCATTTTACATTTCAATACATGCAATACGATCGGCTCTGTTTGATTGAGCCTTGATCGCACAGTTCAATTTACATTTCCAGTTCATGCAATACGATCGGCTCCGTTTGATTGAGCCTTGATCGCACAGTTCAATTTACATTTCCAGTTCATGCAATACGATCGGCTCCGTTTGATTGAGCCTTGATCGCACAGTTCATTTATGTTAGTTATCGTATGATATTGGTATGTTCATGTATGCTATCAAGTGTTATTGTATGTTATAATTGTAACTACTATTTGCCAATGCTTGATTACTTACATTTGCTCTTTTATGATTATGCACAATATTTTATTGATAAACTAACCATAAAATCATTATCAAATGTTTATCTAATAAGGTTCACTCGCCAACTTATGTTGACCCAAAAACTACCATTTTACACATGATACAGGTGAACCAGCAGCAGCTAGGAACACATAGGACCTGGATTAGAAGAATAAATCGATTTAGTTTTGGGATTGTTACCTTTTGATTATTTCCTTTGTATTGAATGAACATGTTTGGATGTTTGAAAATGTAACTTTGACTTCATTAATTATGAAACATAATAGTAAATGTCATGTGCTTTGGTGATAACCCAATTATGCCCCGACTCTTATTTCCGCTGCGGGTCGGGGTGTGACAACAGAGAGCTCAACAAATTAACAATCAAGAATCGCTATCATTTACCTCGCATTGATGATCTTTTTGACCAACTTCAATGTAACAACTACTTTTCCAAAATCGACCTTCGATCTGGTTATCACCAACTTAGAGTACATGAAGAAGACGTCCCAAAGACCGCATTTCGAACTCGTTATGGCCATTATGAATTCATGGTCATGCCATTTGGTTTAACCAACGCTCCAGCAGTCTTCATGGACCTAATGAACAGAGTCTGCAAACCTTATCTTGATCGATTTGTTATAGTCTTCATCGACGACATTCTTATTTATTCAAAGTCTAAGTCTGATCATGAGCGTCATCTTCGAATCATCCTTACACTTCTAGAGAAGGAAAAGCTTTACGCCAAATTTTCCAAATGCGAAATCTGGTTAAAAGAGGTGCAATTCCTTGGACATGTATTCAATGAAAAGGGAATATATGTCGACCCCTCAAAGATCAAAGCGGTACAAGAATGGCAAGCGCCACGTACACCAACTGAAGTAAGATCTTTTCTTGGTTTGGCTGGTTATTATCGTCGATTCATTTCAAACTTCTCACGCATTGCTGTACCACTCACGGCTTTAACTCATAAGGGAAAACCTTTCACATGGGGACCCAAGCAAGAAGAAGCCTTCCAAATTCTTAAACAAAAACTTTGTGATGCACCAATCCTCACTCTTCCTGAAGGTTGTGATGATTTTGTGGTCTATTGCGACACGTCAGGGCAAGGATTAGGCTGCGTTCTAATGCAAAGAGGAAAAGTTATAGCTTATGCTTCAAGACAACTCAAGACGCATGAGAAGAACTACACCACCCATGACCTAGAACTTGGAGCCGTTGTGTTCGCTCTTAAGATATGGAGACATTATCTCTATGGTACGAAGTGTGAAATATACACTGACCACAAGAGTCTTCAACATATCTTCAATCAAAAGGAGTTAAACATGAGGCAACGAAGATGGGTCGAACTTCTAAATGACTACGACTGTGAAATTCGGTACCACCCTGGCAAAGCAAATGTGGTGGCTGATGCACTTAGTCGAAAGGGTTATGCGAACTCCATTCGTCTTCTATGTTTGCAAATCATAACTGACATTAAAGATCAAATTCGAGAAGCCTAACATGTTTCAGTAACGGAAGATGATGTACGAAAGGAGATGTCTCGTGGAGCTGAACTTAAAATTGAAACTAAATCTGACGGTATTCTGTACTACCTAGATCGTATCTGGATTCCTAACCACAACAATCTTCGTGAAATTCTTATGAAGGAAGCTCACAAAACGCGATACTCTATACACCCAGGAGCCGATAAGATGTATCAAGACCTACGATATACCTATTGGTGGCCTGGAATGAAAAAGGATATTGCTGTTTTTGTTTCTAAGTGCCTTACATGTTCCAAGGTGAAAGCTGAACACCAAAGACCCTCAGGACTTCTGGTCCAACCTGAAATACCTGTATGGAAGTGGGAAAATATAACCATGGACTTCATTACCGGGTTACCTCGCACTTCTGGTGGGTATAACACTATATGGGTAATAGTTGACCGACTTACAAAATCAGCTCACTTTATTCCTATCCGCGAAGATTTCAAGAACGAAAAGCTAGCTCGTATTTATATCAGCGAAATCGTAAGCCGACATGGGGTACCGTTAAGCATTATTTCTGATCGTGATGGTCGTTTCACTTCACGAACATGGCAAGCAGTACAAGCCGCTACGGGTACGCGATTAGATCTCAGTACCGCCTATCACCCTCAAACTGATGGTCAATCTGAACGCACCATTCAAACTCTTGAATATATGCTTCGAGCATGTGTTATAGACTTCAAGGGAAATTGGGACGCTCATCTACCATTAGTTGAATTTTCGTACAACAACAGCTATCATTCAAGTATCGGCATGGCACCTTTTGAAGCCTTATATGGTCGTAAGTGCCGATCTCTAGTATGTTGGCACGAAATTGGGGAAGCTCAAATCACTGGTCCAGAATTGATCCAAGAAACCACAGACAGGATCCATCAAATCCGAAACAATCTTCTAGCGGCTCAAAGTCGTCAAAAGAGTTATGCAGATAAACGACGGAAGCCTTTAGAGTTTAACATTGGTGATCATGTACTTCTAAAAGTATCACCGTGGAAGGGAGTAGTTCGTTTTGGTCAAAAAGGCAAGCTAGCACCACGCTACATAGGACCTTTCAAGATACTCGAAAGAGTAGGACCTGTAGCATACAAGCTTGATCTACCAGAAGAACTCAACAGGATTCATCCCACATTCCACGTGTCGAACTTGAAGAAGTGCCTCGCTGATGAAAACCTCCACATTCCTCTGGAAGATATTCAGATTGACGAATCTATGCATTTTATTGAAAGACCTGTAGAGATCATGGATTTCGGAGAAAAAGGTCTTCGACGAAGTCGCATTCCAATTGTTAAGGTTCGCTGGGAGTCGAAACGGGGACCTGAGTTTACTTGGGAACGTGAAGACTCAATGCGTGAAAAATACCCGCATCTTTTTCTTACTACTTCAACTACTTAAATTTCGGGACGAAATTCCTAAAAGTAGGGGATACTGTAACATTTGTCAAAAAAGGGTTTCCAAACCCGCTCCGTTTTGTAATCGAATATCAAGTTATAAATGTCACGTTGTGTATTTATGGTTATTTTGATTTTTAATGATACATAATTAATAAACAAACTAAACTATAAAAATTATATTTGATAAAAAGTGAAAACAAAATAAATAAAAATAAAATGTTGCTGCCGGGGCTCGAACCCGGGTCAGCCGGAAATTGAAATCCAAAGACTTAACACACACACATCACCACTCCGCCACTTGTTTGTTTTCTGTCAACTCTAGGAAACAAATGAGTTATATCCAAACCTAGATAAACCGGTTACGCCAACTGAAAAACTGAAATCGGCTATTCAACCGTCTAAACGTTTGAATAATCGCGATTTCAGGTTTATAACCGATGCACCGACGATTTTAATCAATTCAGACTTGAATTGACTTCAATTCTCAGAATGATGAGTTTTATAACCGAAACTATTCAACAATCCGAATTACTGTAATCAAAGAGCCTCTCGCGACTCAGAAACATCATACAAACTTTCCATTTCACTTTCGTCATACATTCGGCCCATCAGAAAGCTTAAATCAACTCGCCGGAAAATTCTGCAAGTTCGCCGGAAAACAGTATTTTTCCTCAAATCGGTAAGTTCTTCAATACCATCGTAGTCTAACAGTTGTTAAGCTATTTCTAACTCAAACCTTCCACTTGAGATCGAATTCAGGCACTGTTATCAGATAATTCCAGTTCGCCAGAAAATTTCTGGAAATCTTTATCTTCGTCTGTGAAACGGTAAGGACCTTCAAACACACTGATAACGTTTGTTTAGCACTTCAATTTCATGATTAGCTAATCAAAACGATTAATTGATTTGCTCAGTTGAAGTTCTTAAAAACAGAGACCGACGCCTTGCAGGAACTCTGTAATAGATCGTTCACCGGTATGTTTACTTCTAATTATCATCCCTGCTATCTCATATCAGTCTGTGTAATGCTTAACAATCAAATTAAACAAGATAAAATGGAGTAATCTGCTGTCGGTAAAATCCAACGAAGAAGATGAACTGTGATAACAATATAAGAATAATTAAAATTGGTATTTTGAACGGGTTAGACACACAGTCCAGCGGTGGACTGTGTGCGAACAAAAACGCGCATACGTCCCGAGTTCAAGTCTTGACACACGCACCTTCGCAGTAATAAAATGCCTTTTTGTTTAAAACTGAACCGGGTTAACTCTGTTAGTTGTTAAGTATAATAAAAATTTGTATATTAACCAAGTTAGACACACAGTCCAGCGGTGGACTGTGTGTAACGTTAAAGCACAGGTCCCGGGTTCGAGACCTGTTAGTGACACCGGTTCAATGAATTAAAATGTTTTTGAAATTAAAAGAATTTTGGATAAATTGAATTAGTATATAAGTATAATTAAAAACAGAATTATTTCGGGTTAGACACGTAGCTCAGTTGGTAGAGCTTACGCGTACGGGAGGTCTCGGGTTCAAGTCTCACCCAGCGCATACATGCACACTGACCGAACCGGTCAACAAGTCAACGGTCAACGGTCAACGCAAAAATAAACAATTTTTTTTTATTTTATTTTAAAAATCAATTAAAAATACTTAAAAATAATATTTTTAAAGATAGAAAATAGCCTTAAACCCACAAAAATATATCTAAAAATTCCATTAAAATCCTTAATAAAATCCACTCATTTACTATATTTTTTTCCGTTATTATTTAGGTTAGTAATTCTCGTTGTTCAACTCTCCCGACTCGTGCGCATCTCATCATCTCCATTCAAACGCACCCAAAGTGAGTGAATCTTTACAAATTCCCCGTTTTAATCACGTTTTGGGGTGTATCATGTGTTTTGCTATATATTATATTTAAACCATTGTGCATACATCATATCATGAACTTGTGTATCCAGCTTGTTTCAACTGTTCGTGTGGTTATTGTTAGATTCAATTTATTATTTCAGTACATGCAATTTCATAGGTCGCCGCTCCCCATTACATTATGAGCGTTGAGCATGTTCCCCATTACATTATGAGCGTGAACCTGGCGTGCCCACATACGATCGGCTCCGTTTGATTGAGCCTTGATCGCACAGACATTTATCATTTTCAGTACATGCAATACGATCGGCTCCGTTTGATTGAGCCTTGATGGCACAGTTTCATTCATGTTATTTATCGTATGATGTTGGTATGTTAATGTATGCTATCATATGTTATTGTATGTTATAGTTGTGATTGCTATTGCTACTGCTTGGGTATTTACATTTGCTCATTTATGATTATGCACAATTTTTTTATTGATAAACTAATAAGTAAATTAATAATAAATGTTTATCTAACAAGGTTCACTCGCCAACTTATGTTGACCCAAAAACCCCCATTTTTACACATGATACAGGTGAACCAGCTGCAGCCAGAAACACATAGGATTGGACTGGAAGAATAAAATGATTTAGAGTTGGAATTGTTTTGTTTGGTTTATTTTCTTTGTTTTGTATGGACATGTTTGGATATTTGGGAATGTAATTTTGACTTTAATAAATATGAAACATATTAGTAAATATCAAGAGCTTTGGTGATAACCCAATTATGCCCCGACTCTTATTCCGCTGCGGGTCGGGGTGTGACAAATAAAATAAAAAAAACTTGTTAGTCTGACAAGCCTTGTCAAACGTTCGAATAGTGAGGTTGGCATGCGTGTGTTGAGACTCGAACCCGTGACCTCTCGGTTGTGTGCACGTAGCTCTTCCAACTGAGCTACGTGTCTAATCCGAAAGAATCCGGTTTTTAATTAATCTTATAATCTTGTTAGCTTCATTAAGAATTTAGTAATTAATTAATTTTTTAATAATGTTTCAACCGGGGTGACAACCGGGACTCGAACCGGCGACACTGGGGTTGGTTTGCACCCGGCCCAACCAGTTGGACTGGGTGCTTAACCCGTATGATATAGAATTTGTCTTATATTTAACATCTCAATGGATCTCAGTATGGTTTGGTTTAAAAAGAAGAACAATTTAAAGAAAACGGTGCCAGATGCAAGTATCGAACTCGGAACGTGTGTGTTGAATGTGCACACAGTCCACCGCTGGACTGTGTGTCTAACCCGGTTATAATCCGGATTATATTATATAAATACACACACTATACTTCATCTTCCTCATATAAATTCTCATCCAGAACCTTTTCCCGCCGGGATAATCCCTTTGATTCAGTGTTATAACATGATAATTAGAAAGACATTTCGAAAGGGAACTACCGTTGAATGGAATTGGCGGCGATACTGAGATTCCGGCAACTTGCGGAACTCCGGTGATTTAATTTTTCTGGTGACAGGGAGCAGTGTTTTTGCGAGCTTGGAACGACGGAATTGGAAGGTATTTATAGGCGAGTGATGTTTCTCAAGACTAGGGTTTCAAGATTTATGGTGGGCGCGCCTTGACTGCAAATTTGCCAAAGATAACAATGACAGTTATCGGAAATTTTGAAAAGGAAAGGCGCGTTGACGATTTGAGATGATTCGGTTACAGTTGCAGGTTTTCCCGCCCGATTGCGTATATATAATATATATATATATATATTATTTATATATATATATTATATATATATATATCCATATATATTGATATATGGAATCTAATACAACATGTGGGTGCAGCGTGGTAGTGATGGGTGCGTGTTTGAACCTGGGAGACCCAGGTTCGTTTCCCGATTCACTTATATTATAATATGTCTATTTTAATTCACTTATTTATAAAAAAAATAGTCCATTTTAATTCACTTATATTATAATATGTCTATTTTAATTTTATTGGTTATTACTTATTTATATAAAAAAATACTTGATTTTAATAAGATAAAATGCTAGAATTAAATAAATGTACGCATTTGATTAATAAAATTGGCGTGGGTTTTCGAAACCTTTTTACACAAACGTTACAAACATCCCCATCCCCATGCAAATGACACTTAGCAGCTACTTTCCTTCTTTTTTCAAAACGCGAACCGCCAAATCTTATTTAGCAATTACAGTTGTTATACGCAAATAATTATATTCAAATTTAACTTAAATGAGTCAAGTCACAAATATACGCCATAACATGTCCTAGTTCATTTCTATTTTTTTTATAATTTGTAATCAAAATAAATCACTCATAAAGATATAAAATATCAAAATTTATTAACCGATTAGACATCGTTAACCGTTAATACCGATTCGATATAAAATATCAAAATTTTATTAACCGATTCGACATCCTTTAGTACTCACAAATCCTCACCCTTAATTCATACCAAAACCCCCTTCCATTCACGGATTCAAGGCAAAGGAATTTCATGGCTTGGAACTTCACGGCGCGTTTTCTCCCTCAATTCCTTACTAAATCAGGTAGTTCTTGAGCCTAACTTAGTTTACTTTTTGAGCTATACAAAACCCCTTTACTGATTTGTGTGATAGAGGGCATATTTAAATTCTTGATATTCTTAGTTATATTTTAGAACTTTTTATCTTAGGAATGGTGTTTTGATGAAATTGAATCCATGTTACTGTTCATAATCATGTAATATTAGTATGTGTAAGTTGTGGGAATTTTCAAATATCTTTTGAATTTATTTCATATTTTAATCATATTACATCCTTAGGAAATTGTATAAAAAAAATAAAATTTATCAACATAAAATTTTATAAATATTATTTTCGATTATTTCAGAATATATTCATTTCATGGAATTATTATAAAAACTATTAAAATTTTTGGTGATTTAACTTATAATAAAAGGGTTTAAGGAATTATTAAACAAAAGAGTTTCTTTGTAAAATTTATTAGGTTAAAGAAAATATAAAGAAATTATAAAATCTGAACTATAAATCCATTGGATATATTTTACTAGTTTATCTAATTTTTAAACATTTATAAAATATAGTAACATCTCGGATTTTGATTTATAAAACTAATCACATTCATTATATAATTTGACAAGTGTTAATCTATTATCTATGTCGGAAATTTGGGTTTATACTCAGATTATAATAAAAGTCACCAAAACATATGATTTGTTTTATGGTTTTGTTTCTTTGTTTGGTTTTGTTTAGAGTTTTTCTTTCCTTATGTGATATTAGAGTAATCTCTATTTCTTGGAGTTTTTCTTATTTTCTCAATTGGTATTTACCTATGGATTAATATACGCAAATCGTGAGTAGATCTCTGACATTTAATTGTATTAAACTTTTGCGGTGTATTATGTGTCATGTTATTTCTCATATTTTCATTTAATTCAATTACAAACATGCAAATTAAATGTGTGGTTTATGTGTACTATATATTGGTTACGTATTTGTTACATGTTACTTGCTATGTGTCGTAGTTTCACATTAGGGATCCACTGGTTGACCGGTTCCACACAGCCATGGGTTAAACTTGGTATCGCCACCATTGTTTCACATAGTTTCGCATTGTATCGCATTGTGTCGCAAGTTTCGCTATTGATTTATTTATATATTTATTGTTGATAATATTATTGGTGAATTGTCTCATTTACATTTAAATTGCATGTTAACGAATTATAAGTAATAAATTATTTTATTTAAACTTAGATTTTCTCACCAACTTTTGTTAGACCCAAACTATTTTGTACATGATACAGGTAATCAACTTTGAAGTGACGAGGACGAGGACACATAGGAAATTGCCTTAGACGATAAATTGTATTTTTTTATGTTCGATGTCTTGAACTATATGTGGATATTTGATTTTTATTTGTTTATTTGACATCGTTTAATTTGACATGATTTAATATTAAATTTTTAATAGTTGCTATGAGCTGTGGACGATCATCTTGCTCCGACCAATACTCCTCCAAGGTTGGGATGTGACACTGATTTCGAGTTCCTTTAGGAGCCACCACATCCATAGAACTTCACTCACGGTTGTAGACATTGCTTTGTATTCTAGCTCTTCTGAGGACCTGGATACAATGGATTGTTCTTGGTGTTCTATGAGATCGAGGCCCCGCCTAGTAGGAGAAGATAACCAGGTCTTTAACGTCTATGGACACCAAGCCAATCTGAGTCGCAAAAGGCAACAAGTTCAGTTCCACCTTTGCTTGGTAAGAAAACTCCTTGTCCGGGTGTGACACTGATTTCGAGTTCCTTTAGGAGCCACCACATCCATAAACTTCACTCATGGTTGTAGACATTGCTTTATATTCTAGCTCTTGCGAGGACCTGGATACAATGGATTGTTTCTTGGTGTTCTATGAGATCGAGGCCCCGCCCAGTAGGAGAAGATAACCCGGTCTTTAATGTCTTGTAAATGGATACCCAAGCCAATCTGAGTTACAAAAGGCAACAAGTTCAGTCCACCTTTGCTTGGTAAGAAAACTCCTTGTCTGGGTGTGCTCTTAAGATACCGGATGACCCTGTGGATGGCATCCAAGTGACTTTGTCGTGGGTCAGAGACGTACTGGCTTAGCACATTGATTGTGTGTGCTATATAGGGTCTTATGACTTTCAAGTATAAGAGTTTCCCTAGCAAGCGTTGATATCGGCTAACATCCACCTTTGATTCTTTCTCGTAATTGTCAACTTTCAGGTTTTGCTTGATAGTAAAATCACTTGGCTTACAAGCCAATATTCTTGTGTCTTCTAGGATATCAAGGGTATAATTTCTTTGATTTAGAACTAAACCTTGAGTTGTTCTTACTACCTCGATACTAAAAGAGTATTTCAAAGTCCCAAGATATTTTATGCTAAAAATTTTTGTCGAGATACGTCTTCACCTGTTGAATGTTAGCCAGGTTATTTCAAACAATAATACATTGTCTACATAAATTAGAGCATCAATAAAGGCATATCTTTATTTATAAATAAAAATCAAGTGATCGGCTTTGGACGGTTTGAAGTTAAAACTAAGAAGGACAGTTGTGAATTTTTTTATACTAGGAGAGGCTTGTTTGAGTCCATGGAGTGACTTTCGAACTTGCACACCTAGCATTGTTCTCCTTAACAAAACCTTGAGGAACTTTCATATATACTTCCTCATTAAGATCCCTGTGTAGGAAAGCATTATCAACATCAAGTTGATGGATGAACCAATCTTTCTTAACAACAACGCTAATAATGATCTGAGAGTCACTAGTTTTGCCACCAGCGCAAAGGTGTCGTGGAAGTCAACTCCTTTGTTTGTGTGTAGCCTATCCGAGAACTATCAAAGAACAAATGTGTAAAAGTTTGGGATCTATATTAGGTGAAAATGGAGCAAACCATAGAGACTATCTGACATTTTTCTCAATTATACCAAGTCAATTTTTTTATCCAAGTCAATTGTTGTGCTGTTACCCAAAGGCCGAACTGCTTTGGATATCATTATTTTTGTATTAGGGTGTAATATGAACATGGATATGATGTTGTTTTGATTATATAAATGTCTAATGTGACTATCATTGTTGGAACTTGGAACAAGTTATCGAAGGAGAAGATACACGTTGTAACATTGTTGTTAACATTATATATTTATTATAATATATATATATATATATATATGTGTGTGTGTGTGTGTGTGTGTAAATGGAAGATAAATCTCTTGAAAATGTATGTGATAGTGAAAATTTATGTATATTATGTTCGGTTAATTCGACTATGCCACACACCCATAACACTAAAACCATAACTGAACCATAATTTTGGTTTATCATTTATAGCTAAGTGACCAATCTAAGTATGTGCTACACGTCACTTCGTACGGGCATCCTAGTAGTATTACATGCAAGTTTTAATTAATACACAAAAAGAAATAAAAAAATAGCATTTTGTGAATTTTTATTATTATTTAAAGGGTAAATCCTTCCAAATTTAATTACATTACACATATAGTAATTGTATTGATTTGTTTAATTACATAGCTCCAACTCATATATTTTAATAGTGGAAAGTTTAAATGAGAATTTTCTTTTATTTAAGAATGGGCATAATAAGTTTTAAACCATATAGAAATGTTGCATTTAATATGTGTATTTAATGTTATTTTATAAGATACCGACAAGATAAGAAATGAAGATTTTTTGGATAAATTAGGGATGGCTAGGGTATCAGACAAGATAAGGGAGAGGAGGTTGAGATGGTTTGGACATTTTAGGATGAGGGAGGTGAGGGACACAATTAGAACATTGGAAACTCTTAATGTTGAGGGGGGGAGGAGTAGAGGAAAGCCAAAATTGACTTGTGTTGAGCGGAATAGGCAGGATTTGCTAGAATTGCACCTTGATGACATAGTCGATTATAGGAGTTCGTGGAAACGTAGAATTAAGGTTAAAGACCTTTAGGAGGATGACACGGTTTTATATTAGTTTCTTAGTTTAGGAGCTTAGCTTCTTTAGTCTATTTTGATGGCCTAGGAATATTACAGATGGCATGTGTGTCTATTTGAAGTGTTAAATGTTCCTATTATATGGTTTCACCATTTTTTGTTTGTTAGCTTTGTAAAAATATATATTTAGTTCCATTTATGTGGTTGTGTATTTTTTTCTGTTTTTATTTGATTCTTTTGCTTAGATATGATTTTATGTGATTATATGCCTTTTTCTGTTTTTACTTAGACTCTTTTGCCTAGATATGATTTTGGTGCTGAGGGTCTCATTAGAAGTAGTCTCTCTATCCCCTAGGATAGAGGTAAATAGAGGTAAGGATTGCCTACATCCCACCCTCCTAGACCATAGGTCTAGCTAAGCTATGATTGGGATTATACTTAGTGCGATTGATTGATTTAATGTTATTGTAAAGACATATCAATAGATTTACAATTTTTATTAATTTACTGTAATCCTTTATAGTAGTAAACTAATTAAACTTGTAACTCATTTTTAAATTATAGACTTTCAAAACAACCTACTCATGGTCTTATGACGATTTTCGATATAGGTAGGATAAATTTGGATATGTATAAAATAAAGTGTAGAATAAATTTCAATATTTGTAGGATATATGCACGATAAATTTTGATGTGTATGATACATTTTGAAATATATAGGATCAAATGTTTTTGCCTAATTAACGAGAGGGAAAATAATTAATCGAATGAGTTATAAACTATTTGTTGTTTTACCATTATGTTTTTTTTCTTTTCAATTTTCTTCTTAAATGATCTTTTCTCTATCCTAATATTCTATCTTTCTATTTCAAACACTCTACTTGTGTTTATATTTTGCATTAAGATCACTGACTTTTGTTTCAATTCCTTTGTCTTTTGCAAATGCTCATATAAGTCTCTATATATGTCATTGTTAAACCTTGACGTTCTTGCTCTACCTGATGATAAAGGTTAGCGTCAAAGTTTCTTTGGAGGTGGTGTCAAAATTTTTATGTTGTCGGTGTCAAAATTTCAGTGGAGTGCTCGGGAGTAAATTCAAACATAAACTACTAAAAATATATTTCATGGGGTGTGGACGATCCTGTCACCCACCAGTAAGTCCGCGCATTGTCTAATTTTTTTTAAAAGGTAATGTCATCTTTTATTTCATAAAAAATTACAGGCCAATAGCAAGAAGCTACCGACCCGCTTACGAATAACATCTACTTACGTCAAAAACAATTACATTACGCCTTTTCTATTACACTTGTATATTAAAACTACGTTATTCCCCCATGATTTTTTTAATTTAGATCGGTTGACCACGTAATCGACCGCCATCTCTTTAATTTCCTCTACGAGCTTGTGCCTGTTTACATTTCCACCTTCATTTTTTTCTTGTTTCTCGCTTTCCATATACTCAACATAGACAAAATGTATATTGCACAAATTATATACTTCCTATTCTTCGATTCACTCGACCCATTGACGCTCAGCAACATTTCTTTAACTTTACAAGTGACTGATCTGCCGGAACATTCATCCAGTTTAGTAACTGCTGCCAAACTTCGACCGCTGAACTGCAATTCAACAGATGATGATCCGATATCTCAACTTCATACTCAAACAATGCACACTTATTATTTTGTACATGTATCTCCTAGATTCCAATGCTCCTACCCACGAAACCCTCATAAATCTATTATTGGGTGAAAATCCACAAAATGAATATTCTAAATGTGCTTAAATGTATATAATGCATGGTTCCAAAAATAATGATGATGATAATAACAATAACTTTTTTAAAATCTCCCTTATATTTCTTCAAATATGAACGAACGTTGTATTTTTTTTAAATGTAACTTATCGTATTAACTTATTTATGGATTAGTTTTTCACTGTAAGTAATTAGAAAAGCAGTTAAGTTGGTATAAATATTTTTATTATAAAAATAAGAGACTCAAATTGAAGTATTAATGTAATATGTAAAGTTAAGTTAGAGTAAAAAGTTTAGAGTTAGAACTTTGATACTTAATCGAAAAGTCAATGATTAGTCATTTAAAAAATATTTTTCAGTAGTATATTGAAAGATAGACCAGTAATTGGTTACAAAGTCTAAATTTACTAAAAAGTGAAAAAATTATAAAACACTGTAAATAAACATTGTAATGTTAACCATAAAACACACAAAAACTCACAAATAACATAATGAAGATTAATAAAACATCATATCTCTGGGGTTGTATTTTGGATGATAAGGCTCTTATTATGGAATGACAGACATTATGGTGTTTTATATTGATTAGCATGTTGTGTTTTATATTAATAGTTCTATGATGGTGTGTTTAAAGTTTTGATGGACTATTAAGGTTTAATATATTGTTTTAATTATAATAACTCTGTTATTTTTAGGTTTTAGGTATGTTTTATGACTTTTTCTATTTTTTTAAAAAAATTTTGAGTTTGTACTTGAACACCATATAAATTAAAAAAAATATGATTGAAATGGAAATGTGGATTTATGTTTTAGTCTGTTGTTTTCATGTCGGCATGTTTGATTCCGGTAGTATCACGCATACCATGCATACATCTTTATTATATTATAGACATTTATAATTTTGAAGCACATTCAGTTAAATCACGTCAATCCAACTATCGTTGAAGTGTCACCTCAGAAAGAACGTCCTGGAAATCTAAAGATAAAGTGGTTTCTTTCAACTGATCCAGAACAATATATGATAAAGAAAAAAATAACACACGTGTATTTACATTATACAATCATATAATTATGAATTTAAGTATCGATTAGAGAAAATAATACAATATAAATTGAGAAATAGTTATACAAATGAACACAATATGTGAGTACATTACAGACTTGCAGAGAAATTTGGGCAATATAATTAGTTTTCATTTATTATATAAGATTATATATACACCACGTAGTTTATTAATTTTTGTTTTAAACAGTAAAAATCTTTAACAGTTTGAGAAAAAAATCTCACACTCTCCCAATTAACCCTAGGTTTCTGACTGGTCTATAGTCAGCACTTTGAACAAGTTATATATATGGAAACAATCAAACATATAAACCTATTTAGTAAATAACTAAATATAGTGTTCTGATTATTAGCAATTTGATGTCTTCTTAAAGATCCTTCACAATAGATAATTGACAAAACAAATAAAAATACATAAAAATATACAGAAAAACTCAAATACTCAAGGCATACGTGTTTGATTGTTTCTCATTTGGATAACTAGTTAGTACGTTTTTTAGTGTACTTTAACTTCATTGGTATTAAAGGTGATATGATAAGTTAACATATCTTTCAAATCATTTCCTCTTCATGTTTGGGGTGTTAAACCTCCCTTGGTTAACATGCTAACTTAGACAAAAAGAATTAGATATTAATGTTATTTACTATCAATGTTTACTTTAACTAAGAAGTTAATGAAATGGTATTATTGTTATTATTTATATTGTATTTAATTTAAATATTTAATTAAAAATAGTGGATGAGTGAGTTAACAAGGTTGAACCATTTTCTTATGTCATGATAACATGGAGTAAAACAGAAAAAAACAAATGATGTAACATTCATATGGAGTTAAGAATGATTAAAGTATATCTTATCACCTTACAGGGATTTCAATATACAAGTGTTAGTTGTTTTATAGATGAAGGTCTTATGTGGAGCCATAGCCATAAATTGTCCTTACATTTTGATGAAAAATAATTCAGTCTTTAGCTTTCGAATTACATACCTAGTCACTTATTTATCGGCAAATTAAACATTTCATTATATTAGTATTATTAAAGAAACATAAAGTAATTAAACCAACCTTCAAAAACTAGTCCATGTCATTAATTCTGTCACTCACCGCTCCCTCTACCACCAACTTTAGACCACCACAGCTACCCTTAATCTCCCATCCTTTGCTCTCTCTTTATCCTGTTATCACCATCAGACGAGAACTACGATTCCATTCATTATCGACAAACATTGCATCGCATCACTTATTCAGTTCCTTTCATTATCGACCAACATTGTGCATCACATCACTTTTTCATTGTCCATCCCTATTTAGGGTTTGATTTGGACATTTATATGATACAGTTTGTTTTTATATATATCTTTATGTTTATAGGGCATGAATCTGTTAGATCAAATTAATTTAATCAAGAGTTAGAAGCTTTGATATACATGATTAAGATGACGAAAGGTGTTGGATCGATTTTGGATCTCGGATCTACACCTACTAGTGTGTGAACACGTACGTATCAACTGTGTACGGAATCCATAGTGATATGTAACCAATCGACACAAAAACAATCAATAAGCATAGATCCATACATGAATACACATCATACATACTCTGGATCCAAGATGAACATACTCTAAAAAACACACAGTAGGTGAAATCTCTAGACAAGTATAGTATAACAAATGATGTTCAGAATACCACCACCTCATCGATTCACAGAAATGATGTTCCATTTTCCTGAATGGCATTTTCTTCATTGTGAGTGGACGTTTGTACTTCATAATCACATATGATTTTCCTGTAAACAGATGTACTCTTTTTTATTTCACCCTATTGGATGTTGTGGCTGCAATTCCTAAATTTTATCCAACATTTTTACCTTAATTGTCTTTTGATGTATTCTAACATTCCATCATTTTGGATCATCTTCTTGGTGGATAAAGCACGCACCTTTTGTTGGATATTTTAGTGTAATTTGAGATTGCGTGTGGTTCAAACAAGAGTGCACGCTTATTTGAATGTCATCGGGACTAACGGGGGATCCAAAGGGGCAGCGCCCCTGGGAGCAGGGTCCAAGGGGCAGCAGCCCCTGGCTGGGGTCGAGCTGACCTGGACTAAAGGTGCACTTTTGGACAAAAGTCCTTTATCAAAAATGCATCAGAAATTAAATTTCGGGCTAAGTATGCACTATTGGAAACTTAAGGGACTAAAGGTGTTTTTGTTCAAAATTGAAACTGGAACAGTTGTGAAAAACTGAAAATACGCTCCCAATTTTTTTAGAAAAAAACCTGGACGAATTTGATTTTCAGATACGAATTCCCAAAATCTCACAATCAAAAAATTGACATACAAAAATCTAGAATTTTTCTGATTTTATCCGATCAAAGATTGGTAGCCACTCCAATTGTTTGATCTGAGAGTGATTACACGACTTCAGAGTTATCCAAGCATTTACGAATTATTCCCAACACCTTTGGTAAACTTTTTAATTCATGCGACCATTTGAAATATTGAATGCCATCAATATGCTCTGCGGCAAAACATCTCAAATCTTTATAATAACCCAACTAATGATATTTCTGGTCGGTATGTGCGTGTGTTTATCAAGATACTAACATTTTTGCACAACCAATTTATGTATATCATTTTTCATGAATTTTCTCAACCATGAAAATCTAAGGTATTGTACCTCTTCACTTTCAGCTTTTTGTTGAGCTTTTTCTTTAGCTTCTAGAGATTTTAACTTTTTATTAACTTTCTTTACCACATCTTCACCAAAGAATGAAACATCCTGACATATCTGGATATTCTTCTTCAGTTATATCTTCAATTTCCACTTCATCAACATCTTTAAACTCTTTATCTGGCTGAAAATCAGCTGGCTTCTTAGCTAGAATGTCGCTGATTACCACCTCTGATTCATTTAACTGGAATAATTTAGCAATTAACTCCTTCGACATACAGTGAATTTCATCTCCATCCTCTACATCATCAGCCTATATAAATCCTTCAATAGCTCCCTCTTCCTCTTCATTGCTATAAAAGATCTTATCGGCTTTCAACGTAGAAACTGATGCCATTTCCTGATTGTTTCAAGTATCAGCCACTACCACTTTGTTTCCACCAACAGAATCCCCCTCAGCAAATGCAATGCTAATGATGTACCAATTTTGGTAGTACCACATGCTCACTACCTGAAGCTGAAGGATCATCATCATGATCATCAATAGCCTATGTATATAAATAAAATATATTAACTTCTCATATCTCTCGTATTCTATTGTAACCCTCATAAATTAGGCGATTGTAATTCTATTATATATATAGTGAAGGAATAGAGAGGTTGACGGCAACGATTCCAACTATCACAGTTACATTCTTCATGGTATCACTCCAGGCCCTACCCTAGCCGCCAAGCTCTCTATCCCTTATTCCCTAAGATTCTACTCCTCTTCTCATATTCTTTAATCCTCTACCATGGAGTCTAAGATACATCCAGCCGCTACAGTTTCAAATGTCAAGAGCTTCATTCCAATTACTTGGGAAATGAAAACCGGGCAATATGCCTCTTGGTTCTAGCTCTTCAAGATCCACTGCTGAGTGTTTCTTGTGCCTGACTACCAATTGCCAAGACCTCCTGTCACCGCAACATCTTCCTTCGAAATTGCGGACGATGACGAAACACCAAAATCGCGTCCAACTGAAGACTAATGGAATCACTTGGATGCTATAGTGCTACAGTAGATTTATAACACCATATCCAACTATTTATTACACACAATTCTTCAGCCAGATACCACTGCCTACAAAGCTTGGATAGCCCTTGAAAGCATCTTTCATGACAACAACAGATCCCATGCTATTCATCTACTTCAAACGTCCTCCAACACATGTCTCAACGGGTTCCCCAATGTCTCTACTTACTATCAAAAACTAAAGGTTTTGGTTGATCCATTGGCGAATGTCGGTGCTCCTGCTCCGATTGATAATTCAAGGTTAGTACTCAAACAAATTGTTGGTCTTGTAACAACCCTCAAAAGTCACACAACACTCCTTAATCAAAACCCGAACATAGGCTAACGAAACCGAAAATGAAAAGAGTTAAAAAAAGTGTTCCTTGAAGCACCTGTGTTGTTTGTTAAGAAAAAGGATGGATCCATGCATATGTGTATCGATTATAGAGAATTGGATATGGTCGCCAAGAATCGGTACCCATTACCGAGGATTGATGATCTATTCGATCAACTACAAGAAGCTCGGTATTTTTCAAAATCGATTTACGCTCCGTATACCATCAACTGAAAGTACAGGAAGAGAATATTCCTAAAATTGCTTTCATGACTAGATATGTTCATTACAAGTTTACAATCATGCCATTTGGTCTAACAAATGCTACAACTGCATTTATGGACATGTGCATAAATTTGTAATCTTTTTATAGACGATATATACTTATTTATTCCAAAAGTGAGGAAGATTGTGCCAAACATCTTTATTTGCTTCTAACACTGTTGAGAAAAGAGAAGCTTTATGCAAAATTCTCTAAGTGTGAATTCTAGTTACAAAAAGTACAATTTTTGGAACATTTGATTAATCATGAAGGAATTCACGTGGATCCCACAAAGATCGAGGCAGTTACCAAATGGAAAGTTCCTAAGTCACCTACAGAAGTCAGAAGTTTCCTAGGATTGGCATGATACTATTGACGCTTTATCCAAGATTTTTCTCGGATAGTCGTTCGCTAACCAAGTTAACGTGTAAATATGTTAAGTATGAATGGGGACCCAAATAGGAAGAAGCTTTTACAACCTTGAAGAAAAGGTTAACTAATGCACCGATACTTGCATACCAAAAGGAATTCAAGACTTTACAGTCTTTTGTGATACTTCTAAACTAGGATTAGAATGTATTCTAATCCAATGTGAGAAGGTGATTGCTTATGCATCTAGACAACTGAAAAAACATGAAGAAAATTACACGACTCATGATTTAGAACTAGGAGCGATAATTTTTGCCCTCAAAATTTGGAGACATTATCTGTATGGTATCAAGTTCACTATCTTTACAATAAAATCTTAAGACATATTTTTGGGCAAAAGAGCTAAACATGAGGCAAAAACGTTGGATGAAAATTCTAAGCGACTACGACTGTGATATTCAATATCACGAAGGTAAAGCTAATGTAATAGCTGATGCTTTAAGTCGTAAATATCATGAGAAGCCAAAACGAGCATATACTCTCAGATTAAATCTGCAAGTAAATATAACGGAACAATTGAAAACTACCCAGGAAATAGAAATTAAGGATGATGCTGAAGGATTAAAAGAGATGGTGAAAGATTTGGAAAAAGATACAAATGGAATATGGAGATTCCAGAAAAAGAGGATCTGGGTACCTAATCTAGGAAACCTACGAGAAAGGATTCTCGAGGAAGCTCATAAATCAAAGTATATGATGCATCCTAGAAGTGACAAGATGTATCAAGATTTGAGGAAAAATATCTGATGGATAGGAATAAAAAAAGATATAGCAAGTTATGTTTCTAAGTGTTTAACGTGTTCACAAGTTAAAGCTGAACATCAGAAACACTCAGGGTTGCTTCAACTATTAGAAATGCCAGTATGGAAATGGGAATTGATAACAGTGGACTTTGTTACATAATTACCCAAAACAAGAAAAGGTAACGACACAATCTGGGTGATTGTGGATCGACTAACTAAGTTAGCTCATTTTCTACCAATGAAGGAAACCTTTAGTATGGAAAGATTAGCTTAGCTGTATGTAGACGAAATAGTTTCATTATATGGAGTCCCGTTATCCATTGCATCTGATAGAGATAGTCGTTTCACTTCTCATTTTTTGGAAAGTTATCAAAAAGCCATGGGAACACGACTAAATCTAAGCACAGTTTATCACCCACAGACGAATGGACAAAGTGAAAGGACAGTCCAAACATTGGAAGACATGCTAAGGGCATGTGTAATAGATTTTAGCCGAAGTTAGGACGATCACTTGCCATTAATTGAATTCTCCTATAACAATAGTTAACATACAAGCATTAATGTTGCCTCATTTGATGCACTTTATGGCTGAAAGTGTCAAACTCCAGTGTGTTGGCCAGAGATAGGAGAAAAACAATTATCAGCTACTGAGATTGTACAAGAAACAACCGACAAGATAATTCAAGTCAGAGAAGGATTAAAGACATGACAAGATCGTCAAAAGAGTTACACAAATAATCGACGTAAACCATTGGAGTTTCAAGTCGGAGATAAAATATTGTTAGGAGTTTCTCCATGGAAAGGATTAGTCCGATTCGGTAAGAAAGGAAAGTTTAGTCCAAGATTTGTTGGACCATTTAAGATTATCAAGCGAACTGGACCAGTAGCTTATCACCTACAGTTACGAGAGAAAATGGTTGGTATACATGATGTGTTTCATATGTAATCGAAGGAAATGCTTAACTGATGAGTCTTCAATTGTACCTCTTCAAGATACAGAGGTAAATGAAAATTTGAAGTTTGTTGAGAAACCCTTACAAATCGAAGATAGGTAGATCAAGAATCTTAAGCATAAGAGATTAGTTCTTGTCAAAGTAAAATGGGATTCAAAACGAGAACCAGAATATACTTGGAAATTAGAATCGGAGATGAAACGACAATTTACATATTTGTTTCAATAAATCTCGAGGACGAGATTCAAAACAAGGGGATGATGTAACAACCCTCAAAAGAACCCACAACAATCGATATTCCAAACCCTGAACACGTGCCGACAAAAACCGAAAATGAAAAGGTCTAGGTGGATGTCAGGAATTGGAATTGGAGATGAAAGGAAAATATCCATATTTGTTCCCATCGCGTGACGTGACAGGACCTATGAGGATCGTCGCGTGGTGCAACGGTGTCAGGTTCCCTAGATGACACGTATTGCCACATGTCACCACATGGCACGTCTAAGTGGATGACAATACTGATCTAGCCCTAGACTCTTCCCGTCACGTGTCACGACCAGGAATGTTAATTGTTTCTCGCATGGCGTGATGGACACGTTTTTCAAATATATATAAGAGGGGTCATGAGCTTTCAAACTTCACAAATCGATTTCGAAAATTCGATCTCGAACACCCTCGAAGCTCTCGATTCCCGTGTACAAAACCCTAATCGTTGAAACGATACCCTATCCGATTGATCGGAACCCCTAGCAAAGAAAAGCTGAAGTTCTGCCTAAATAAGGTGAGACTTTATATGTTGCGGTTTTGATCTCGTGATTAACGTTGAAGTTAGATTTGGTTTCTTACACTAATACGTGTTACTTTTTGTATCTATCTAGGAACTAGGACTGTAACACCCTGTAAAATCATGTCCAATAGTATAGTGACATGTGTTGTATTTTAATATAGTCTATTAAAGACCAATAAGGACTAAAGGCGTCAACATGCTCAAGTTGAGCCTCTGAGTGACGAACCGATGTCAACATGCATAAATAATAGCCTCTGAGTGACTGATATGTCAACATGCTTAAATCATTAGCCTCTGAGTGACTGATACGTCAACATGCTTGTAACTTGGCCTCTGAGTGACTAATACGTCAACATGCCTAGCCTCTGAGTAACATCGGAATCAACATGCTTGTGATAAGCCTCTGAGTGATCCTTTGTGAAGTCCTAACTCTCATACGTACCGTTTGTTGGACGAGAGAGTTCAATTCTGTAAATATGTGAAAGTTGGATATTGGAGGGATTAAAAGTGTCAACATGTTAATTTATACCTCTGAGTGACCTTTTAACGAACCGAGAGCTCAATAATGCCCGGGCATAATCACGGGTATGCCAAGTATTGGCTACGGAGGGCTAAAAGTGCCAAAATAGTATTTAAAATCGTTTTTATAAGCTTTATATAGTTTAGGGGCCAAAGTATCAAATTTTAAAACTGAAATAGGAGCGGTCACGGGCCGCGAGAGACCCGGCATGTGTCTCTCGCGCCCCGCGAGAACAGACCTGCAGCAGAAAGTTTGTTTTGGAGCCCAAGCAAAGCTCCAAACATTAAATCAAACCATGGCCTTCCTAATCAGCTATGCCACGTTTTGGGACACTTGTAAGCTTCTTCTTACACCCCTAGACACCTGGCTTCACCTCCTTTGAGCTCTCCAACTATAAATAGGTGCTTAAGTTCACCATTTCAACTTGCACCTTTCTTATTCACTCTTCTCCCTCCTCTGGAAGTTCCTAACTAAAAGGAGCAGTCCAACATAGTTCTTTTGCATCTAGGAATCACTGGTAAGTGTTCATTCCTTGTGCATTTTCGTTTATAGGCTTCTATAGCGTAAAGTCAAGCGTTTTACGTAAAACGCTTTGACTTTCGGTTAAGACCATTATGGTCCAGCCATTGTTCAAAATGAACATGGCTAAGTGATCATAGTAAGGTAGGTGTTAGTCCCTATAAAGGGCACCTCCTGAAGATCACGTTTGCTAGACCAATTGACGGGTCAAAGTTATGATATTAAAAAGTCAAACAGGCCATTTTTTGGAAAAATCATAAATTGATCTTATATATGTTATGAAACCTGTTTTGACACTTAAACAAGTTGGTAATAATTATTAGAACATGTATAAACATGTTCGGCTCGTCAATTTCAGTTCTAAGGTCGGTTCGCAACCGAAAGTCGTAAAGTTTGACTTCTGCTTTGACTTTCGATTCTGACCCGATTTAGATTAGCTACTTACTGATATAAAGTTGCATTATGATCATAATATAATGTAGCATATCCCTCTCAGGTTATATTACATGATCATACTCATAATCCAAGTTTATGCACAAGTTCCATAATTATGTCATCTTTGACCAAAATGTCCTTTTTGAACAAAACAAGGTTTTAATGATAATAAACTTGAAATTGAGTTTCCTACTGATGTAATATTATAAGTAGGATTATTTGGGATGTTAAACCAAGTTGTAAACTGAGTTTCCAAGCAGGTCCTTAAACTATGTCGATAAATGACGGTTTTAGTCCTTGTGACTCATAGAATGATTTTAATCAATTTTTTCAAGGTAAATCATTTACCTACTGATATGTTATATTAGATAACATATTTTAAACATTTTAAGTCTGACCCTAAGGTCAGTTTTCATTAAACATCGCTTAACAACGTCATCTTACGACATAAGCGCCATTTCGGCGCATAGTATGGTTTTAAACCATATTATTGACCAAAACTTGATACCTACTGATTTCAAAACTTATTTTAAGCATAATTACAGTAGGTACATATTATAAACTCAGAATCCCAAATAATTTATAAACTATGTGTAAAATGATCAAAATGCCCCTTTGGTGCATAGTTTGGTCATAAAAGATAATTTACACACATAATTGATATCCTACTGATATTATATCATAAATAAATTATTTTTCTAGAATACTCATGATCATAAACTTAAATTTATTTAAGTTCTTTTTATACGATACGAAATTACAGAAATGCCCCTATAAGGCATAATTTCGTTTTAAAACCTCAACGGACATACAAGTTGATATCCTACTGATATCTTAACTTATTTAAAGTATAATGACATATAGAACTTATCCATAACTTATCCGGTTACCCGATATCGCTATTATGCGTACAGTTACATATATGTGACTATTTTACGGAATTCAACCGTAACGGGTTTAACCTTATCATTTTAAGTTCAAAATCCAGAATGTTTATAGTTTACTCATATTATACAAGTCAAGTACTTGTCGGGTTTAAACTACATTCTATCTGATCATCGTTTAATCAAGCGTTATACGTAATGATCATGTACACTAGTCGGTTTATACAACCATTAGCATTTAATTGGCTAGTTTATGCCATAATCCAGACTAGAGCCTTCTCGGTAAAAGCTATCTACACTCGGTACTTTTGTATACGGCTGAGTTATTTAAAAATAAAAGAAGAAAGCAATCTCAGGTAAATACTCTCAACTTATTTCACCTATAAGGGCTTGGGATATAGTAAATTATTATTGCATGGTCCATTGCATGGTTAACCTTCCTAAGATAATAAAAGATTTTGTGTCATTTGCACTTGAAATCATTTTTTATATTTTCAAAATGAGTCAGTTGGGTGTATTTACCAGCGTAAGCTGACGTATCCTCCAAAGAGTAATCTGCAGGTACAACACGAAATTAAGCCGGAAGCTGCTCGGTAGAAAATAAGAGGATTCTTGTAAATTCTTAGATCTGCCTAAAGTCAGTTTTGTATTCTTTCTTGTACATTCTATGATCCGCCTGTGGATCTTCTATTACAAGCTTGTATATCATTTTGTATTTTTGAACATTCTATTTGTAATAGTAATTTTACTCCAAGACTTCCGATGTGCCACATTTAATTGACTATGACGTTATCAACTGTTGTCACGATACTCCCCACCCGGGCCCACTGGTGTTTGGATTTCAGGGTTGGAAATCCGGGGTGGGACAGGGTTGGTATCAGAGCCAACGTTTGAGAGAGTTAAACACTAGCCTTTTTGTGTTTAGTCTCAAACTTACACGAGCACATTCCTTGGACTTCCAAGTCTAGGCATTGACCTAGGATTACTCATTTCATTATTAGGTTATTAGTATTGTTTTTAAATTGATTTCTAACAGGAAAATGCCGCCACGTGTATGAGGACAAAGTGGACGAGGAAAAGGTACAATGAGGGGAGGACCATCGGGGCGTATTCCTCAACCTCATAACTCAGATGCATATCAAGAATCAGGAGATTCGTCTCCATGGCAACCAGCGAGACGTTCGTCTCTAATAGACACTCGCCCTCACATTCCCAAAATTCTTACCACTCACACCACTCCTACCATTCTCACCATTCCCATTCTCACCACTCCTACCACGAAGAATTTAACCCCAACCATTTCCTAAACATGCCTCCAGCCGATCAAAATCAGTTGGACCAGCCACATCCTATGGATGAGGACTCCGACCCAGAGATGCCACCATCGGGATCAAATGTGCATCCCATTGAAATTTCGAGTGATTCAAACTCATATGCCGGATCGCCCTACCAAGGTCCTAACGAGTAGACCAATACTGGAACCAATTCACTTTCACCCACACTCCTTCTCACCACTCTCAACCACCTCCGGTTCAAGAAGATGTCCACATGGAACCAGTGGACCAACTCAACCACCCCCTGAACCACCAAGAAGAAAGCATGGAGCACGTATGTCGGTACGTGCCGGACAAAGGTCGGGATCGCTGCCACCTTTGCCCAGTTCTTACCCTACCATTCAAGAGGACTCACAAATGGGTGGACCCTCTAATATTCCACCTATCGTGGAACCAACACCAACACCAACACCTGCTGTTCAACCACCACCATCGGGTTATACTAACCAAATTCCTACATATCCAGACACGTCTGGATATGATCCTTTTAACTCGTCTACACCGATAGACTATCAAGCATGGTCGCAAGACCCATACATGCAGGCGGTTATGCACAACGCACTTTTCCCGTCTCCTTTCCCACCTACTTACCTACCGACTAGATATCCAACTTATGGGTACCAGTATCCGGTTATGCCACAACCACAACCCCAACCACAACCTCCGCCACCCCTTGAGGCCATTAATGAGGCCTTAGAGAGAATGAAAGAAATGCAACAGCAGGCGGAGAAAACGGAGAAGAAGACAAATAAGTTCTTCAAGAAACTCTCCAAACTTGTCAAGGGAAACAAAGATGAGTGAAGTCTTTTTCTATTATTTCTTTAGTCCCTGTGTGGATATTTTGTTTCTTTTAGTCCTTGCATGGACAATCAGTTTCATTTATTTGTTTCAAGTACTGTAATTTCGTACGAAAATTTAATGAATTACTTTTGGAATTATATATGTATTCATCCTCTTGAAAACGAGCGTCTCGATTTTATTCGAAATTTATGCTCTGCGATATAATTCCAAAAAGATTTTAATGGTTTTGATTTGGCAAGTGGCTCAAACCACATATTTGGCTAAATATATAAGATAGTTAAGGGAAGTTATCCTTCTATCTAGAGGTGATGGACCAAGTTCAAGTCTCCAAGTCATTAAGGTCACTGTGACCGGGACTTATAATCAACCATTAAGGTCCTCTTATGTTAACATTCAAGTAATGTGCATACTCTTGGTAGTGTGACTTGAGGAATCACACTAGCCTTCAAGGTTATGGACTATGTCCTAACCTTATATAGCCTTTGTGACCTGTGTGGTCCCGGCATAAAAGCCTTTGTGATCTGTGTGATCCCGGCTAGTATCACCAATGCGTGATAAAACATCCATTAGAGATGTATTAAAATATAATCTTTGTGATCTATTTGATCCGGTCATATAGCCTTTGTGACCTGTGTGGTCCGGTTTAAAAGCCTTTGTGATCTGTGTGATCCCGGCTATATATTAAAATATAACCTTTGTGATCTATTTGATCCTGGTTATATAGCCCTTGTACATGTGTGGTCCCGGCATAAAAGCCTTTATGATCTGTGTGATCCGGCTAGTATCACCAATGCGTGATAAAACATCCATTAGAGATGATTAAAATATAATCTTTGTGATCTATTTGATCCCGGTTATATAGCCTTTGTGACCTGTGTGGTCTCGGCATAAAGGCCTTTGTGATCTGTGTGATCCCGGCTAGTATCACCAATGCGTGATAAAACATCCATTAGAGATGTATTAAAATATAATCTTTGTGATCTATTTGATCCCGGTTATATAGCCCTTGTGACCTGTGTGGTCCCGGCATAAAAGCCTTTGTGATCTGTGTGATCCCGGTAGTATCATCAATGCGTGATAAAACATCCATTAGAGATGTATTAAAATATAATCTTTGTGATCTATTTGATCCGGTTATATAGCCTTTGTGACCTGTGTGGTCCCGGCATAAAAGCCTTTGTGATCTGTGTGATCCTAGCTAGTATCACCAATGCGTGATAAAACATCCATTAAAGATGTATTAAAAATAATCTTTGTGATCTATTTGATCCGGTTATATAGCCTTTGTGACCTGTGTGGTCTCGGCATAAAGGCCTTTGTGATCTGTGTGATCCCGGCTAGTATCACCAATGTGTGATAAAACATCCATTAGAGATGTATTAAAATATAATCTTTGTGATCTATTTGATCCCGGTTATATAGCCTTTATGATCTGTGTGATCCCGGCATAAAAGCCTTTGTGATCCGTGTGATCCCGGCTAGTATCATCAGTGTGATGATAATCAAACATCCATTAGTGATGTATAACCCTTTCGTGGTAAAATCTATTCTTTAAAGCCCATGGATCTATTCGATCCCGGTTACTATCATCAGTGCAATGATAATTATCCATTAGCGATATTGTGCCTATATGCCTTATTATATGTCCATTAATGACAGGCCTAAGTGCCATATATTATGTCCAATGTGACCGGCCAATGTACCCAATTAATATGTCCATTAATGGACAGGCTTATGACCTATGTATAATTGTCTGTATGACAAATGACAGTTGTGACATTGCGATCCCCTGTCTAATAATAGATGGACTTCGGCCAAATTGTAAATTGCCTATGACGGTCCTATTAAGACCTAGGCCAAATATAGATATGTTAAGCCTAAGAGTGGTGATGTTATTCACCCTAGTAAAGGCAAAGGATTGTTATATCCGATGATTAAAAGCCGATATGGTTTGTATACCATGGCTAAGACAAAATTTTATTGGTATATAGAAACCAAGACTTAAAGATGGCTAACTCAAATGAAAGTAGCCACAGAAATGTTGAATCTAATAAAGCTGAAAACAGAAATATAGAGGATGAAAACTTTCAAGCACGCATTGATGCGGCTGTGGAAAGGGCCATGAGTAAGGCCATAGAAAGACTAAGAGAGCCAAGTGCCACTCGCTCTAAACCTCTATCTATTCCACATCCTCAGCTCATAAAGAGAGCTCGGTTCACTCGTCTAATGCAAGAAGTAAACCTAAGAGGATAGACTATGCTGATAGGTCCCGTTCTTCCAAGAACGAATGTACCTACAAATATTTTGTCTCTTGTAAACCCCGAGACTTTAATGGGGAAAAAGGGGCCGTAGAAACCCTTAAATGGTTAGACGAAATGGAGACTATAGTTGATATCAGCAATTGTGCTGAAAAAGATGTGGTCAAGTATGTATCACAATCTTTCAAGGGCGATGCCCTGACATGGTGGAAGGCCATGATTCAATCAACAGGCAAAGTACACCTTTACAACTTGGGATGGTCCAAGTTTGTTGAATTAATAAAGGAAACTTATTGTCCAACCCATGAGGTGGAGAAAATAGAGACAGATATCTTGTCTCTTTCCATGAAAAACCTAGACTGTCAGAAGTACGTTTCCGATTTTAATTCCTTATCTAGGTTGGTTTCCTATCTTATCACCCCTGAATCCAAACGCATTGCGCGTTTTATAAATGGATTAGCGCCCGAGATTAAGGGCATGGTAAAGGCTGCTCAGCCAAGCACCTATAGGTCTGCTGTTGACCTATCTCTCTCCCTCACCCTTGATATAGTGAGGCAGAAGTCAGTTAAGCCTGAAACTGACTGGAAAAGAAAGAGAGAGGAAGACAACTCCTATCGATTTAATAAGAAAAATAAAGGGAGGTTCGGGTTCAAAATGAACCAAGGCAAGTCGGCTGTGATGCCATTCTGTAAGACTTGCAACCGAAGACACTGGGGACAGTGTAATCTTGACCCACAAGCCAGACCTTGTGGTATATGTAAAAGAAGGGGGCATAAGACCCAAGATTGTAGAGACCTTAAAGATGTATATGCTATATCTGCCATGAAAAAGGGCACATTGCAAGTAGCTGCCCTAAGAATTCGAGGAATAATAATCCGAAGCCTGGAGAGGCCAAGAAAGGAAATGCACGCGCCTTTCGGCTAACTGCAAGGGAAGCTGTTAATGATAATAACGTCATAACAGGTACTTTCCCCATTAATGATATTTTTGCTAGAATATTATTTGATTCGGGTGCAGATAAATCATTTGTTGATCATAAGTTTTGTAAACTATTAAATCTGCCCGTAAGAACTCTAGACAAAATTTATGAGATAGAACTCGCCGATGGAACCTTAGAAACTGCTTCAACTATTCTTAATGGATGTTCCATATCCATTAAGAATCATTCCATCCCTATCTCCCTTTTGCCAATGAAATTGGCGGGGTTTGATGTTGTTTTAGGCATGGATTGGTTATCTCATAACCAACCCACATTGCCTGCGATAAAAAGCTCATCGAGATTAAAACCCCATCTGGTGAAATGATCACCATCCCTGGAGACTCACACTATGGATTGCCTGACAAGGTGTCGTTATTTAAGGCATCCAAGTGTTTGAGAAGAGGCTGTGTCATCTATATGGCACAAGTAACTATCAATGAGCCTAAACCAAGCATTGAAGACTTACCAGTTATCTCAGAATATCCTGATGTTTTCCCTGAAGAATTACCAGGCCTACCCCCAGATAGGCAAGTGGAGTTCAGAATAGATATCATACCAAGAGCAACACCCGTACAAGAGCTCCATATAGGCTAGCTCCAACCGAAATGAATGAGCTAAGAGTTCAGTTAGACGAACTCCTGGAGAAAGGCTTTATTCAGCCTAGTTCCTCACCTTGGGGAGCTCCTATCCTTTTTGTGAAGAAGAAAGACGATTCGATGCGAATGTGCATCGACTACCGGGAGCTGAACAAGCTAACCATCAAGAATAGATATCCTCTGCCCAGGATCGATGACTTATTCGATCAGCTTCAAGGGGCCAGTTATTTTTCTAAGATTGATTTGAGATCAGGATATCATCAATTGAAGGTTAAAAATGAAGATGTTCCTAAGACAACCTTCAGGACCCGTTATGGTCATTTTGAGTTTTTGGTGATGCCTTTTGGGCTTACAAATGCACCAGCAGCATTCATGGATCTCATGAATAGAGTCTGCAAGCCATATTTGATAAGTTTGTCATTGTCTTCATAGACGCCATACTTATCTATTCTCGTAATCAAAGTGATCACGAGAAACATCTTCGGTGCATCCTAGAATTATTAAGGCATGGAGAAACTTTATGCAAAGTTCTCTAAATGCGAATTTGGCTTAGAGAAGTCCAATTTCTTGGACATGTTGTAAGTGAGCATGGCATCCAAGTGGATCCCGCCAAGATTGAAGCCATCACAAATTGGGAAGTGCCCAAGACTCCAACAGAGGTTCGTAGTTTCTTAGGTTTGACTGGTTACTATAGAAGGTTCATTGAGAACTTTTCAAGGATAGCCACTCCTTTAACCTCTTTGACCCGTAAGAATATTAAGTATAACTGGGGTCCAAAGCAACAAGAATCTTTTGAGATTCTTAAACAGAAGCTGAGCAATGCTCCTGTGTTATCTCTACCCGAAGGTATTGAGAACTTTGTTGTCTATTGTGATGCATCGCATACTGGTATGGGATGTGTGTTAATGAAAAATGGTAAGGTAATTGCCTATGCATCACGACAATTGAAGGTGCATGAAAAGAATTACACCACCCATGATCTGGAGCTGGGTGCCGTTGTATTTGCACTAAAACTGTGGAGACATTACTTGTATGGTACAAAGTGTGTTATATATACCGACCATAAAAGTTCCAACATATGTTCAATCAGAAAGAATTGAACATGCGACAATGTCGGTGGATGGAAATACTTAACGATTATGATTGTGAGATTCGCTACCATCCCGGCAAGTCAAATGTCGTTGCCGACGCCTTAAGTCGCAAGGAAAGAATTAAGCCCTTTAGGATTAATGCAAAGAGCATTGAGCTCAAGATTAGCTTAAATGAAAAGCTATTAGATCGCAAAAGCAAGCCCTTTTAGAGGCTAATATTCCTTATGAGGTATTAGGCGGATCTGTTGATCAATTAGTGCCTGGAAATGATGGAATCCTAAGATTTAATGATAGAATTTGGTTCCTATCTTTGGAGGACTTAGAGCTCTAATCCTCCAAGAAGCGCATAATTCAAGATACTCTGTTCACCGGATGGTGACAAGATGTATCAAGACTTGAAGAGAAATTATTGTGGATGGGTTTGAAGAAATCCATAGCCACTTATGTAGCTAAGTGTCTGAATGTTCGCAGGTTAAGGCCGAACATCAGAAACCGTCAGGACTTCAACAACAACTTGAAATTCCACTTGGAAATGGGAAATGGTAACTATGGATTTGACTATTTGGGTCATAGTGGATAGACTGACTAAGTCAGCTCACTTCTTGCCAATTGAAGAGATATATAATTCAAATAAATTGGCTAAGTTGTATGTGGACAAGATAGTGTCCCTACACGGTGTGCCAGTATCTATTGTTCTGATAGAGATACTAGATACACATCTCACTTTTGGAAAAGTTTCCAACAATCATTAGGCACACGATTAAATTTTAGTATGGCTTACCATCCGCAGACTGATGGTCAAAGTGAGCGTACTATTCAAACACTGGAAGATATGCTCAGGGCATGTGTGATTGATTTAGGCGGAAGTTGGGATGACCACTTACCCCTAATAGAATTCTCCTACAATAATAGCTATCATACAAGCATCAAGGCTGCTCCTTTTGAGGCCTTATATGGGAGAAAATGTAGAACGCCCGTATGCTGGGCGGAAGTTGTGGAAGCCCAACTATCAGGACCTGAGATTGTCCTAGAGACCACGGAAAAGATTGTGCAAATCCGTGATCGTCTTAAAGCTGCCAGGGATAGGCAGAAAAGCTGTGCTGACAAGAGGCGTAAACCTCTTCAGTTCCAAATAGGGGACAAAGTTATGCTAAAAGTATCACCCTGGAAAAGAGTGATGCGTTTTGGAAAGAAGGGCAAGTTAAGCCCAAGATATATAGGACCCTCCGAGATAATCGAATGTGTCGACATTGTAGCTTATAAGCTCAGGTTGCCAGAGGAGCTTAATGGAATCCATGATGTATTCCACATATCTAATCTTAAGAAATGTCTAGCCGATGAATCGCTAGCAATGTCGCACAATGAGGTGCAAATTGATCGAAAACCTGAGGTTCATTGAGAAACCACTTTCGATCGAGGATCGACAGGTTAAGAAGCTCCGAAGAAAGATGATACCTATAGTAAAGGTTAAGTGGGACGCTTTTAGAGGTCTTGAGTATACATGGGAGGTTGAGTTCACTATGCGACAAAAATACCCCCATCTTTTTGAATAAAATCTCGAGGTCGAGATTTCTTTTAAGGGGGTGAGGATGTAACACTCTGTAAAATCGTGTCCAATAGTATAGTGACACGTGTTGTATTTTAATATAGTCTATTAAAGACCAATAAGAACTAAAGGCGTCAACATGCTCAAGTTGAGCCTCTGAGTGACGAACTGATGTCAACATGCATATATAATAGCCTCTGAGTGACTGATATGTCAACATGCTTAAATCATTAGCCTCTGAGTGACTGATACGTTAATATGCTTGAAACTTGGCCTCTGAGTGACTAATACGTCAACATGCCTAGCCTCTGAGTGACATCGATATCAACATGCTTGTGATAAGCCTCTGAGTGATCCTTTGTGAAGTCCTAACTCTCATACGTACCGTTTATTGGACGAGAGAGTTCAATTCTGTAAATATGAGAAAGTTGGATATTGGAGGGATTAAAAGTGTCAACATGTTAATTTATACCTCTGAGTGACCTTTTAACGAACCGAGAGCTCAATAATGCCTGAGCATAATCCCGGGTATGCCAAGTATTGTCTACGGAGGGCTAAAAGTGCCAAAATAGTATCTAAAATCGTTTTTATAAGCTTTATATAGTTTAGGGGCAAAAGTATCAAATTTTAAAACTGAAATAGGAGCGGTCACGGGGCCGCGAGAGACCCGGCATGTGTCTCTCGCGCCCCGCGAGAACAGACCTACACCAGAAAGTTTGTTTTGGAGCCCAAGCAAAGCTCCAAAACCATTAAATCGAAACCATGGACTTCCTAATCAGCTATGCCACGTTTTGGGACACTTGTAAGCTTCTTCTTACACCCCTAGACACCTGGCTTCACCTCCTTTGAGCTCTCCAACTATAAATAGGTGCTTAAGTTTACCATTTCAACTTGCACCTTTCTTATTCACTCTTCTCCCTCCTCTGGAATGTCACACCCCGACCCGCAGCGGAAAAGGTGATCGGGGCATGATTGGGTTATCATCAAAGCTCATGACATTTATTATAACGTTTCATATTTATTATTACAATTTAAAGGGAAACATACAATCATAATTTCATCATGTCCTACACATCATTCTAGACTTCATTATTTTCTTCTAAGCATTTCCTATGTTTTCCCTGCTTCATCTGTTCACCTGTATCATATGTAAAAATGGTTTTTGGATCAACAAAAAGTTGGCGAGTGAACCTTGTTAGAAAACATTTATTATTTATTTATGGTTGTATTTAATATGGAAAAATCGTGCAATATTCATATATGAACAAATGTAAATAAACATACAATAACAACAATTAGCATACAATAACAAACCACAACAAACAATAACATACATTAACAACAATTAGCATACAATAACAAACCACAACAACAATAACATACATTAACAACATTAGCATACAATAAACCACAAAACAATAACTCATTAACAAACAACAGCATACAATAACATATCAACTTGCATAAATATATAACATGAATGAAACTGTGCGATCAAGGCTCAATCAAACGGAGCCGATCGTATGCATGTACTGAAATGATAAATGTCTGTGCGATCAAGGCTCAATCAAACGAGCGATCGTATTGCAGAACTGAAAATGATAAATGTCTGTGCGATCAAGGCTCAATCAAACGGAGCCGATCGTATGTTGGCACGCCAGGTTCACGCTCATAATGTAATGGGGAACATGCTCAACGCTCATAATGTAATGGGGAGCGGCGGCCTATGAAATTGCATGTACTGAAAATAATAAATTAAATCTAAACAATAACCACACAAACAGTTTATACAAGCTGATACACATTTATTCATGATATGATGTATGCACCATGATTTAAATATAATAAATAGTAAGACACATGATACACCCCAAAAACGTGATTTAAACAGGGAATTTGTAGAGATTCACTCACAGTGGGTGCGTTCGGTGAATGATGATGATTGCGCACGAGTTTAGAGGATTGATCGACGAGGAATAACTAACCTAATTAATAATGAAAAAGTAAGGTAAATAAATGGATTTTATTAACAACCTTAATAGAATTTTTGGATATATTTTTGTGAGTTTTAGGCTATTTTCTAACTTTAAAAATGTTATTTTTAAGTATTTTTAATTGATTTTTAAATAAAATAAATAAATAAATAAAATAAAAAAATGTTGACTTTTTTACCATTGACCTGTTGACGTTGACCGTTGACTTGTTGACCGGTTTTATTGTGTAAGTGTATGCGCCGGGTGAGGCTCGAACCCGAGACCTCCCGTACGCGTGCACGCAGCTCTACCAACTGAGCTACGTGTCTAACCCGAAATAATTCTGTTTTTAATTATATTTATATACTAACTCAGTTTATTCAAAATTCTTTTATTTTCAAAAATGTTTTAAATCATCGGACCGGTGTCGTCAACAGGTCTCGAACCCGGGACCTGTGACTTAATGTTATACACAGTCCATCGCTGGACTGTGTGTCTAACTTGGTTAAAATACAGATTTTTATTATACTTAACATCTAACGGAGTTAACCCGGTTCAGTTTTAAAAAAAGGACATTTTATTACTGCGAATGAGGTTGGGACAGGAATCGAACTTGCAAAGTGTATGTATTTATTTGCACACAATCCACCGCTGGACTGTGTGTCTAACCGTAATAAAACTGATTTTAATTAATCTTATAACATAACTGAACTCGTCTTCTTCGTTCAAAACACAGACATCGGTCAAAGCAACTGTTACTTGATTAATTCGGTTAATGAACAAGATGAACAATTGAAAAGTATTGAACCGAAGAGTTTGGGGAAAGAAAATACCGAACAGATCGTCTTCTTTAGAAAATCCGGCGAAGCTCGTCGGCTCTGTTCTGGTGACCTTCGGCTGTTAGAGTCAATTAACAGTTTGGAGGGATTAGATATGAAATTGAACTAATGAGTAATGATTATCAGTATGTTTGAATGATCATACCGGTCAACAGCGGGTTTCCGAAAATTCCAGAAGTTTTCCGGTGAAAACAGAAAGTCCGGCAATGTCGTCTGAGGTTGATTCTGAGCGATGAAATGGTGTTAGAATTCGTCTTATAATGGAATGAAACAGAAACATCGAGGTAATTACCTGTAGATGAAAGTCCCGGTTTTCCGGCGACTTGCAGAGAATTCCGGCGAGTGAAATTTCTTGCGACAGAGATTCTTCAGAGGTTTAAGGTGAGTGGGAGTGATGACAGTATGAGTCCTATGATCTTATTTTTGGGTAAAAAGAAAGATGGATTGAATTCGGTTTTCCGGCAAAACTTTCCGGTTAATTTACAGAGAATTCCGGCGACTTCCGGCGAAGTTTTCTAGCGAAATGATGAGTGTAAGTTGAATAGATTCGTGAAATTAACTGATGAACAAGGTATAATCTGGATTTGAATTGTATTTTCGGTTTCAATAGAAATTTAAGGCAATGAATGAAATTGATGGTTTTATTTCGGTCATAACCGATATGGCTGTAAATGCGTCCGTTATGACAAAAGAAAAACGTCAATAATTGACGAATTCGTCGGGATTTCCGGCGAGAGCGGATTTAGGCGCGCTGAGTAACTGGGTTTTGATTTTCAGATTGATTTATGTATTAATTGTTTCAATATGTTAACAAACAACACAAGTGGCGGAGCGGTTGAGCGCGTGTGAGTTAAGGCTGTGTTGACTCTCGGCTGACCCGGGTTCGAGTCCCGGCTTCAGCATATTATTTTTAATTCACTATTTTTAGTACATTTTCAAAAATAAATTTTATATTCTAATATACTTATTAATTATGTATCGTTTAAAATTAATTTGGGCATCAAAATACGCAACGAAATTTTTAACTGGTTGTTCGGTTAATAAACGAAGCGAGTTTGGTAAATCCGGTTTTTGACGGATGTTACATGGAAGTTCCTAACTAAAAGGAGCAGTCCAACATAGTTCTTTTAAATCTAGGAATCACTGGTAAGTGTTCCTTCCTTGTGCATTTTCGTTTATAGGCTTTTATAGCCTAAAGTCAAGCGTTTTACGTAAAACGCTTTGACTTTCGGTTAAGACCATTATGGTCCAACCATTGTTCAAAATGAATATGGCTAAGTGATCATAGTAAGGTAGGTGTTAGTCCCTATAAAGGGCACCTCCTGAAGATCACGTTTGCTAGACCAATTGACGTGTCAAAGTTATGATATTAAAAAGTCAAACAGGCCATTTTTCGGAAAAATCATAAATTGATCTTATATATGTTATGAAACCTGTTTTGACACTTAAACAAGTTGGTAATAATTATTAGAACATCGTATAAAAATGTTCGGCTCGTCAATTTCAGTTCTAGGGTCGGTTCGCAACCGAAAGTCGTAAAGTTTGACTTCTGCTTTGACTTTCGATTCTGACCCGATTTAGATTAGCTACTTACTGATCTAAAGTTGCATTATGATCATAATATAATGTAGCATATCCCTCTGAGGTTATATTACATGATCATACTCAGAATCCAAGTTTATGCGCAAGTTCCATAATTATGCCATTTTGACCAAAATGTCCTTTTTGAACAAAACAAGGTTTTAATGATAATAAACTTGAAATTGAGTTTCCTACTGATGTAATATTATAAGTAGGATTATTCGGCGCATAGTATGGTTTTAAACCATATTATTGACCAAAACTTGATACCTACTGATTTCAAAACTTATTTTAAGCATAATTACAGTACGTACATATTATAAACTCAGAATCCCAAATAATTTATAAACTATGTGTAAAATGACCAAAATGCCCCTTCGGTGCATAGTTTGGTCATAAAAGATAATTTACACACATAATTGATATCCTACTGATATTATATCGTAAATAAATTATTTTTCTAGAATACTCATGATCATAAACTTAAATTTTATTTAAGTTCTTTTTATACGATACGAAATTACCGAAATGCCCCTATAAGGCATAATTTCGTTTTAAAACCTGAACGGGCATACAAGTTGATATCCTACTGATATCTTAACTTATTTAAAGTATAATGGCATGTAGAACTTGTCCATCGGTTACCCGATATCGCTATTATGCGTACAGTTACATATATGTGACTATTTTACGAAATTCAACCGTAACGGGTTTAACCTTATCATTTTAAGTTCAAAATCCAGAATGTTTATAGTTTAATCATATTATACAAGTCAAGTACTTGTCGGGTTTAAACTACATTCTATCTGATCATCGTTTAATCAAGCGTTATACGTAATGATCATGTACACAATTCGGTTTATACAACCGTTAGTATTTAATTGGCAAGTTTATGCCATAATCCAGACTAGAGCCTTCTCGGTAAAAGCTATCTGCACTCGGTACTTTTGTATACGGCTGAGTTATTTAAAAATAAAAGAAGAAAGCAATCTCAGGTAAATACTCTCAACTTGTTTCCCCTATAAGGGCTTGGGATATGGTAAATTATTATTGCATGGTCCATTGCATGGTTAACCTTCCTAAGATAATAAAAGATTTTGTGCCGTTTGCACTTGAAATCATTTTTTTATATTTTCAAAATGAGTCAGTTGGGTGTATTTCCACCGTAAGCTGACGTATCCTCCAAAGACTAATCTGCAGGTACAGCACGAAATTAAGCCGGAAGCTGCTCGGTAGAAAATAACAGGATCCTTGTAAATCCTTAGATATGCCTAAAATCTGTTTTGTATTCTTCCTTGTACATTCTAGGATCCGCCTGTGGATCTTCTATTACAAGCTTGTATATTATTTTGTATTTTTGAACATTCGTTTGTATTAGTAATTTTACTCCAAGACTTCCGTTGTGCCCGTTTAGTTGACTATGACGTTATCAACTGTTGTCATGATACTCCCCACCCGGGCCCACCGATGTTTGGATTTCAGGGTTGGAAATCTGGGGTGTGACAAGGACTTATACCAAGGAGGCTTGATGTAACATCTGGCCCCTTGCACACCAATATTGTCTGATTTGCCCCTGATGGGTTACTCATCTAGGAACTCACGGATTTGTTTTTGGTTGCCCCAGTGGAGACTTCCCAGGAGGTTACCCATTCTTGTACTACTCCCACCTGAGCACGCTTAACTGTGTAGTTTTCATGTGCTCCACATCCAACTAAGCTAAAAACGCGTTGGTGATATGAAAGGCATTCGATTACTTATGAACCAGGGATCTCTCCTTGCCGCGGCCGATTTGGGATTTGCCTAAGGTGTTCAAAATAGTCCATGTTAATCTTTCGGTATTCACTATTAGTATCATTAGGCTAGGAGAGATCCCTGGTTCATAAGACATTCCTCGCCTCTTAAAATCACCAACGCATTTTGGGCTTAGTTGGCTGTGGAGCACATGAAAACTCCACAGTTAAGCGTGCTCAGGTGAGAGTTGTACTAGGATTTGGGTGACCTCCTTGGAAATCTCCAACGGAGTAACCAAAAACAAATTCGTGAGTTTCTGGATGGGCAACCAATCAGGGGCAAAGCGAACAATATTAGTGGTGCGAGGGGACTGATGTTATAAATAGTAGCAGAGCCACTCATGAGCCGTTCGGGATGGTTGGACAAACCTCATCGAGGATGATGGGTCCCTAAGGGAGGTAATTGTAATGATACTGATACGACTATGGAAAGTTTAAGATGGACTATTGTGACACGCCTTAGGAAAATCCCACATCGTCTGTGGCCAGAAGAGATCCCTAGTTCATAAGTAATTGAATGCCTATTATATCACCAACGCGTTTTGGGCTTAATGCTACCGGGTGAGAGGAGAACTTCATAGTTAAATGTGCTCAGGTGGGAGTAGTACCAGGATGGGTGACCTCCTGAGAAGTCTCCACTTAGGGCAACCAAAAACAAAGTCGTGAGTTCCTAGATGGGCAACCCATCGGGAGAACAGCGGACAACATTGGTGGTGACAAGGCCCTGATGTTACAAATGGTATCAGACTTACTCCTAAGCCATGGTGGGACAAACCTCATCAACGACGATGAGTCCCTAAGGGGGTTGATACGTGGTTGAAAATTGTTGCTTTTATTGAATTTAAGTTAACATTTTACGTAACTTTTAGTTTCGAATAGCCTACTTTTGATTGGATTTGTGTTTTGCAAGTTTACGAAGTTTAAAGAGCTATTCGGGAGCGTTTCAGAGCATCCGGACGGAAACTAGATCAACCAGGAGCGAAAAATGGGAAAAACAAAAAACATGGTTTGGGGAGGCCGTCACCGACGCCCATATGGGCCGTCGGCGACGCCCCCCAGAAAACTCCGTCGGCAAAATTTTGTCGTAGACAGTGGTTTAAGCCGTCGGAGGAAAACCTGAAGATCTAGAGGCCGTCGGCGACGGCCCAATGACGCCTCCCCTGTTATGTCATCGCTGAAATTTAATTTTAGACGGGTTTTAAAGATGGTGTTGACCCAATTGTGAGGAGTTACGAGTTTTTGAAGTCTTGCACTTTTTCTTGGAGCCTAGTAACCACCAACCTTCATCTTCAACATCACCAATCCATATTAATCATCCGAATCATCATCCGAATCATCCGTAACCCTAATTCACTAATACCATCATCTCCAATCATCCATCATTCCGTTCATCATCACAATCAACCCTAAACGAATCACCATCCATCATCATCACAAAGCTCGAGATGTCAATGTTCAAGATTTCATCTCTCGTTGATCAAGTTCCGTTCACCATAAGCGGCTAATTTCCGAAGGTTTCACCCTGGTGTAGGTTTTGTAAGTTCTAGGGTTTAACATTGTTTTGGGTTTTGATTTGTGACAAATTGCAATTTGATTTAAGAACTTATGATAATTGTCTCGCCTTTGTATTGTATTTGTGAATTGTCGAATGAGTTATGAAATTTGACTTTGTGAAATGTTTATGTGCGATTATGCCTTATCTAGTTTAGAGTTTACATGTTCTTGGTAATGAAGTGTATTGTAATCCATTGTCTATGATGTTGATAGCTATTGACACCTAAACCATGCAACACTAAATTCGTTGATCATTGTTTGCAATTGGGTTAAAACCAAAACGTGTAGAAATCCTAGGAGTTGCATTACCGAACCGGGTGTGAACCTTGCTTCCAAACTATTGTGTTTCATTAAGTTAATCAAATTTTTCGTGCAATCATTTGAGTTTTCCAAGTTAGTAAAGTAGAATCAATTTTGTCGGATCAATTCGACATCTCTTCAAAACAAACTAAACTTATTAATATTATAGCCAGCTTCATAAAAAGTGACACATTTACGAAAATCAATCATATCCATTCGCAAACCACAAACTCTTAGTGATTCGACCCCTTACTACCACTAACGCATTGTTAAGGGTAATTTGGGTTATAAATTTTATCTTTGACCGGAGCGCGACACTCCGATCAAATTTTGGCGCCGTTGTCGGGGAGTTCGTGTGCTTTGGGTGTGGATTTGTTGATTTGTGATTAACTGTTTAAGTGCTTATTTCTTATTCTCATCTTTGCTTTTGTGTTATACAGGTGTGTTACTTGTGTAGGATACAGGTGGTGCATGCATACACGGAATTCCGGGAGGACATCACTGTTAGTGTTTGAACCGGAAATCGAGTGAGTCGTGAGAAGAAACCTAGCCAATCGGTTAGAGGCAACACTTGCTTCTAACCCACCCAACGTCAATTCACCATCTACACCATCCATTGGACCCATTCCAATGGACCCTCAGAATTCCAACCAACCCAACACCCAACACCAACAATATGACTACCACCACAAAACCAAACCCATCAATCAGGTGGTGGTCATAAATCTAGACCGCCAACCCCACCATTCCAAAACCGAAACGAAACCCAAGCAATCGCCAATGCGCACCTCCACCTTCAAACCAAAACCGACAAAACCAAATACCACCCAATATCAACAACCAAAACATTAACGCCAACCGGGGAGCTAACAACAGTCGTGGCTGTCACACCCCGACCCGCAGCGGAATAAGAGTTGGGGCATAATTGGGTTATCACCAAAGCTCATGATATTTACTAATATGTTTCATATTTATTAAAGTCAAAGTTACATTTCCAAATATCCAAACATGTCCATACAATACAAAGAAAATAAACCAAACATAACAATCCCAAACTCTAAATCATTTTATTCTTCTAGTCCAATCCTATGTGTTTCTGGCTGCTGCTGGTTCACCTGTATCATGTGTAAAAAATGGGGGTTTTTGGGTCAACATAAGTTGGCGAGTGAACCTTATTAGATAAACATTTATTAATGATTTACTTGTTAGTTTATCAATGAAAAATTGTGCATAACCATAAATGAGCAAATGTAAATAATCAAGCAGTGGCAAATAGCAATCACAACTATAACATACAATAACATATGATAGCATACATGAACATACCAACATCATACGATAAATAACATAAATGAAACTGTGCGATCAAGGCTCAATCAAACGGAGCCGATCGTATTGCATGTACTGAAAATGAAAATGTCTGTGCGATCAAGGCTCAATCAAACGGAGCCGATCGTATGTGGGCACGCCAGGTTCACGCTCATAATGAAATGGGGAACATGCTCAACGCTCATAATGTAATGGGGAGCGGCGGCCTATGAAATTGCATGTACTGAAAATAATAAATTGCATCTAACAATAACTATACAACAGTTGAAACAAACTGAATATACATGTTCATGATATGATGTATGCACCATGGTTTAAACATAATATATATAACAAGACACATGATACACCCCAAAACGTGATTAAAACGGGGAATTTGTAAAGATTCACTCACATTGGGTGCGTTTGAATGGAGATGATAAGATGCGCACGAGTCGGGAGAGATGAACAACGAGAATTTCTAACCTAAATAATGGCGAAAAAATATAGTAAATGAGTGGATTTTATTAAGGATTTTAATGGAATTTTTAGATATATTATTGTGAGTTTAAGACTATTTTCTATCTTTAAAAATGTTATTTTTAAGTAGTTTTAATTGATTTTTAAATTAAATTAAATAAATAAAAATATAAAAAAAATTGTTTATTTTGCGTTGACCGTTGAGCGTTGACCTGTTGACCTGTTGACCGGTTCGGTCAGGGTGCAAGGATGCGCTGGGTGAGACTCGAACCCGAGACCTCCCGTACGCGTGCACGCAACTCTACCAACTGAGCTATGTGTCTAACCCGAAATAATCTTTTTTTTAATTATATTTATATACTGATTCTATTTAACCAAAATTCTTTTAAATTTCAAAAACATTTTAATTCAACAAACCGGTGCCAGTAACAAGTTTCGAACGCGTGACGTGTGACTTAGTGTTGCACACAGTCCACCGCTGGACTGTGTGTCTAACCTGGTTAATATCTCGGTTTTTATTATACTTAACAACTAACGGAGTTAACCCGGTTTAGTTTTAAACAAAAAGGCATTTTATTACATAAGGAGTGCGTGTATCAGGGATCGAACTCGTGACATGCGACTATGTTTTGCACACAGTCCACCGCTGGACTGTGTGTCTAACCCGTTCATATTACTGATTTTAAATAAACTTATAACTTAACTAACTTCGTCTTCTTCGTTCAAATTACAGTCGACAGAATTTCTAATCCGTTTTCTTGTTTTTACGATTAACAATCATTCTTAAGGCTAAAATGAAATGGCAGAGACGGTGTTAGAGGTAACATACTGTAGGAATGATTTATCACAGAGTTTCCGGCAATGCGTCGGCTCTGTTTTTGTGCACCTCAACTGAACCAAACAATTAACCATTTTGATTAGTCAATCGTGGAATTGAAGTGATAAACAAACGTTAATAGTGCGATTGAAGGTCCTTACCGTTTCACAGACAGGATTAAAGATTTCCAGAAATTCTCCGGCGAACTGGAATTATCTGATAACGGTGCCTAAATTCGATCTCAAGTGGAAGATTTGAGTTAGAAACAGCTTAACAACTGATAGACTACGATGGTATTGAAGAACTTACCGATTTGAGGACAAATACGGTTTTCCGGCGAACCTTACTGAATTTTCCGGCGAGTTGATTTAAGCGTTCTGATGGACTGAAAGTGTGACGAAAGTGAAATGGAATGTTTGTCTGATGTCTCTGAGTCGCGAGAAGGGTTTTGATTGAAGTAAATTGGACTTTTGATTATTCTCGGTTATAAAAACCGATGATGATGACAATTGATGTTCATTCAATCTGAATTGATGAGAAATCGTCGGTGCATCGGTTATAACCTGAATATGCGAGTAATCAAACGATTTGACGATTGAATTGCCGATTTCCGTTTCTCAGTTGGCGCAACCGGTTTAACCGAGTTTGTGTATAAATGATATTTGTTTCCTAGAGATAACAGAAAACAACAAGTGGCGGAGTGGTTATGTGTGTGTGTGTTAAGACTTTGAAGTTATAAACTAGCTGACCCGGGTTCGAGTCCCGGCAGCAACATTTTTTTTATTTATTTTGTTTTCACTTTTTATCAAATATAATTTTTATAGTTTAGTTTGTTTATTAATTATGTATCATTAAAAACCAAAATAACCATAAATACACAACGTGATATTTATAACTTGATATACGATTACAAAACGGAGCGGGTTTGGAAACCCGTTTTTGACAAATGTTACAGTATCCCCTACTTTTAGGAATTTCGTCCCGAAATTTAAGTAGTAGAAGTAGTAGGAAAAAGATGCGGGTATTTTTCGCGCATTGAGTCTTCACGTTCCCAAGTAAACTCAGGTCCCCGTTTCGACTCCCAGCGTACCCTAACAATTGGAATGCGACTTCGTCGTAAACGTTTCTCCCCGAAGTCCATGATTTCTACTGGTCTTTCAATAAAATGCATAGATTCATCAATCTGAATATCTTCCAGATGAATGTGGAGGTTTTCATCAGCGAGGCACTTCTTCAAGTTCGACACGTGGAATGTGGGATGAATCCTGTTGAGTTCTTCTGGTAGATCAAGCTTGTATGCTACAGGTCCTACTCTTTCGAGTATCTTGAAAGGTCCTACGTAGCGTGGTGCTAGCTTGCCTTTTTGACCAAAACGAACTACTCCCTTCCACGGTGACACTTTTAGAAGTACATGATCACCAATGTTAAACTTTAAAGGCTTCCGTCGTTTATCTGCATAACTCTTTTGACGACTCTGAGCCGCTAGGAGATTGTTTCGGATTTGATGGATCTTGTCTGTGGTTTCTTGGATCAATTCTGGACCAGTGATTTGAGCTTCCCCAATTTCGTGCCAACATACAGGAGATCGGCACTTACGACCATATAAGGCTTCGAAAGGTGCCATGCCGATACTTGAATGATAGTTGTTGTTGTACGAAAACTCAACTAATGGTAGGTGGGCGTCCCAATTTCCCTTGAAGTCTATAACACATGCTCGAAGCATATCTTCAAGAGTTTGAATGGTGCGCTCAGATTGTCCATCAGTTTGAGGATGATAGGCGGTACTGAGATCTAATCGCGTACCCATAGCGGATTGTACTGCTTGCCATGTTCGTGAAGTGAAACGACCATCACGATCAGAAATAATGCTTAACGGTACCCCATGTCGGCTTACGATTTCGCTGATATAAATACGAGCAAGCTTTTCGTTCTTGAAATCTTCGCGGATAGGAATAAAGTGAGCTGATTTTGTAAGTCGGTCTATAACTACCCATATAGTGTCATACCCACCAGAAGTGCGAGGTAACCCGGTAATGAAATCCATGGTTATATTTTCCCACTTCCATACAGGTATTTCCGGTTGGACCAGAAGTCCTGAGGGTCTTTGGTGTTCAGCCTTCACCTTGGAACATGTAAGGCACTTGGAAACAAAAACGGCAATATCCTTCTTCATTCCAGGCCACCAATAGGTATATCGTAGGTCTTGATACATCTTATCGGCTCCTGGGTGTATAGAATATCGCGTTTTGTGAGCTTCATTCATAAGAATTTCACGAAGATTGTTGTGGTTAGGAATCCAGATACGATCTAGGTAGTACAGAATACCGTCAGATTTAGTTTCAATTTTTAGCTCAGCTCCACAGGACATCTCCTTTCGTACATCATCTTCCGTTATTGAAACGTGTTGAGCTTCTCGAATTTGATCTTTAATGTCAGTTATGATTTGCGAACATAGAAGACGAATGGAGTTCGCATAACCCTTTCGACTAAGTGCATCAGCCACCACATTTGCTTTGCCAGGGTGGTATCTAATTTCACAGTCGTAGTCATTTAGAAGTTCGACCCATCTTCGTTGCCTCATGTTTAACTCCTTTTGATTGAAGATATGTTGAAGACTCTTGTGGTCAGTGTATATTTCACACTTAGTACCATAGAGATAATGTCTCCATATCTTAAGAGCGAACACAACGGCTCCAAGTTCTAGGTCATGGGTGGTGTAGTTCTTTTCATGCGTCTTGAGTTGTCTCGAAGCATAAGCTATAACTTTCCCACTTTGCATTAGAACGCAGCCCAATCCTTGCCCTGACGCGTCGCAATAGACCACAAAATCATCACAACCTTCAGGAAGAGTGAGGATTGGTGCATCGCAAAGTTTTTGTTTAAGGGTTTGGAAGGCTTCTTCTTGCTTGGGTCCCCATATGAAAGGTTTTCCCTTATGAGTTAAAGCCGTGAGTGGTACAGCAATGCGAGAGAAGTTTGAGATGAAACGACGATAATAGCCAGCTAGACCAAGAAAAGATCTTACTTCAGTTGGTGTGTGTGGAGCTTGCCATTCTTGTACCGCTTTGATCTTTGAGGGGTCGACATGTATTCCCTTGTCATTGACTACATGTCCGAGGAATTGCACCTCTTTTAACCAAAATTCGCATTTGGAGAATTTAGCGTAAAGCTTTTCATTCTCTAGAAGTGTAAGGATGAGTCGAAGATGACGCTCATGATCAGATTTAGACTTTGAATAAATAAGAATGTCGTCGATGAAGACTATCACAAATCGATCAAGATAAGGTTTGCAGACTCTGTTCATTAGGTCCATGAAGACAGCTGGTGCGTTGGTTAAACCAAATGGCATGACCATGAATTCATAATGGCCATAACTAGTTCGGAAAGCAGTCTTTGGGACGTCTTCTTCATGTACTCTAAGTTGATGATAGCCAGATCGAAGGTCGATTTTTGAAAAGCAGTTGGCACCTTGAAGTTGGTCAAGAAAATCATCAATGCGAGGTAAAGGATAGCGATTCTTGATTGTTAACTTGTTGAGCTCTCTGTAGTCGATGCACATACGAAACGATCCATCTTTCTTCTTTACGAAAAGAACAGGTGCACCCCAAGGCGATGAACTAGGACGTATGAATCCCTTGTCAGTCAACTCTTGTAATTGACTGGCTAGCTCTCGCATTTCAGAGGGGGCTAACCTATAAGGAGACTTTGCAACTGGTGTAGCACCAGGTATAAGATCAATACGGAATTCGACTTCTCTAACTGGAGGAAGTCCTGAAATGTCGTCAGGAAAAACTTGTGGAAAATCTTTTACTACAGGAATGTCTTCAAGTTTCTTCTCCTTGGTTCCCTTTTTGATGATATGAGCTAAAAACGCGTCATAATTCTTGCGAAGATATTTTTGAGCTTGAAGACAAGACATTAAGCTGAGTTCTTTCGACGAGGTTTCTCCAAGGATTCGAAGAGTCTGATCGTTTGAAAGAGGAATACGTATAAATTTTTCGCGACATACAACTTCTGCCTGATGTTGACTGAGCCAGTCCATACCAATTATGATATCAAAACTTCCCAGCTTCATAGGAATAAGGTCGACTAAGAATTCGTGGTCGTTTAGGGTGAGTGTACAGTTGCGTATAATAGAGTTTAATGAAACTGGTTTCCCGTCAGCAACTTCTACCGTTATGGATTCCGTGAGCTTATCCCGATTTTTTTTAAGATAGGTTCAAATTCTAAAGACACAAAACTTCTATCCGCACCAGTATCAAATAACATAGATGCATATCTACCATTTATAAGGAACGTACCGTTAACCACATTGCCGTCAGCTCTAGCCTGATTAGCGTTAATATTGAAAGCTCTTCCTCTTGCAGGTGGAGGAGCTTGGTTCCCTTGATTCACCGGGTTAGCTTGGGCCTGAGCATGAATGATGTTTACCAACCTTGGACAAGTGTTTCTGAAATGGCTTGGGTCTCCGCAATTGTAGCAAGCCCGCATAGGTTGGCCCATAGGATAATTGGGTTGGTAATATGTTTGGGCTAGGTGTTGGGTGGGTGGGTGGGTGGTAATAGTAGGGGTTGTTGGGCTTGACCCATTATTTGTTGGTGGGTTTGGGTGGAAGGCTGGTGGCGGTTCGTTCGTTGAGGCATGCGGCAGGTTTGAGCCGTATGACCTGCTCGACCACAGCCGGTACAATGCTGGCAAGGATAATCAGGAGAATGGTGATATTGGCAACGGTTACATTTTGGTAACGGGCCAGAGTAAGGTCTTCTGTATGGTACGGGTGAAGGGGCAACCTGGGTAATGGGTGCAGCAGGGATAGGGGAGTTGGTTTGAGTAACAGCGAAGTTTCTGGTGTTGCGCTTCCTCTTGTTGGCAAACTTAGAGGAAGAGATGGGATGGTTTGAAGTTTGACCCTCAACAGGGGCTTTCTTTTTCTCTTCTTTGAACTTCCCGTTGCGAATTCGGTTCTCGGTCAGTTCAGTTGCTAGCTCCATAGTAGCTTCAACTGTTACTGGTGAAACGCTGAGAACTGAATCTTGGATTTTCGAGGGAAGTCCTCGAATATAATGCTCGATCAGACGATAAGTTGGGGTGAACAAATTTGGAACCATTTGGTTCAACTCCAAGAACCTCTTGTTATAGGTGGTATGATCACCCTCCTTTTGCTTTAGAGAATGAAATTCGTCCTCCAATTTTTTAATTTCACTCCTAGGACAGAAACGCCTAGTCATGATTTCCCTTAACTCCTCCCAAGTTAAGGCCATTGCATCTTCAGTTCCCCTCTTCCCTTTTTCAGTATTCCACCAAGTGAGAGCTACCCCAAATAGTCTCCCGATGGCGTATCGAACCTTGCGATCCTCAGGACAATCGCAGTTGAGAAAAGTGTTTTCCATCTCCTCGAACCAGTGGAGGAGAGCAGTGACACCTTCTGTCCCCTCAAATTTAGGAGGATCACAAGATTTGAAATGTTTGTAAGAGCACTTGATGGTAGGAGGGTTGTCGATGTTCTGGTCATGTTGTTGGGGAGGGTTAGTAGGATTTGTAGCGAGGGCTTGTTGTACTTGGACCACAATGTCAGGCAGTATCGTGGCCATTTGTTTCGCGCTTTGGGTGGCCAAGCGTTCCTGAGACCTTCCTAATCTTTTACCCCTTCGTTGTTGTCTGGACGACATCTACAGGAACATACATGAGAAGATTGTGAGTTTATGGTGTCTTTTTAGGTGTCATGTGTCTTTAAGAAAATGAAAATAACATAAATATCAATAATGCAACTACATCCATAGGATGTCTTGGGTTTGCTCATGTTGGGCCTCAAATGTCCCCCATACCTTCACCTATATAGTCATGTGGGCCCCCATGGCTATTGGCTTGGTAGGGTTCACATTAGTATTGGCAATTTAACACCCGCATCACCCGAATGCAAACCACAAAATATGTTCATGAGATGTTTGGTCGGAACGTGTCCAGGTGTAGACACAAAGACAACTCAAAGTGGGGTTAGCTCACACGACGTTTAGTATAGCATGTTTTGGTCTAATAGGTACTTCGTACTCTCATCGTTAGTCCCCAGGTAGGCAAACTGGTCCTTTATTTTGGATTTATACGAATGCCAGCCTAGACAGGACGTTCCGACTACCGGTACTGGTACCCTTCCAGTTACTACATGCCCGTCATGGGAACTCACTTTGATGAGATTTGAAAACACAAAAATCATTGTAAAAGCAATCATGATGTGGTTTGTGCTTTCATGGATGTGATATGTTATGAGTATATGATTCATGATAGGCATTATATGATAATACATACTTATGAACATGCTTGCATAATATTGAATGTAACATTTAACATAAAACATATAAACATCATGAAATTTGGCATGTAACACACAAAAATCTTATAAGTTTCTAATCAACTATAGTATAGGCTCTAAGGGTCTAATAACCTATCCTATGTCTCTATAGTCATGGCTCTGATACCAATCTGTCACACCCCGACCCGCAGCGGAATAAGAGTTGGGGCATAATTGGGTTATCACCAAAGCTCATGATATTTACTAATATGTTTCATATTTATTAAAGTCAAAGTTACATTTCCAAATATCCAAACATGTCCATACAATACAAAGAAAATAAACCAAACATAACAATCCCAAACTCTAAATCATTTTATTCTTCTAGTCCAATCCTATGTGTTTCTGGCTGCTGCTGGTTCACCTGTATCATGTGTAAAAAATGGGGGTTTTTGGGTCAACATAAGTTGGCGAGTGAACCTTATTAGATAAACATTTATTAATGATTTACTTGTTAGTTTATCAATGAAAAATTGTGCATAATCATAAATGAGCAAATGTAAATAATCAAGCAGTGGCAAATAGCAATCACAACTATAACATACAATAACATATGATAGCATACATGAACATACCAACATCATACGACAAATAACATAAATGAAACTGTGCGATCAAGGCTCAATCAAACGGAGCCGATCGTATTGCATGTACTGAAAATGAAAATGTCTGTGCGATCAAGGCTCAATCAAACGGAGCCGATCGTATGTGGGCACGCCAGGTTCACGCTCATAATGAAATGGGGAACATGCTCAACGCTCATAATGTAATGGGGAGCGGCGGCCTATGAAATTGCATGTACTGAAAATAATAAATTGCATCTAACAATAACTACACAACAGTTGAAACAAACTGAATACACATGTTCATGATATGATGTATGCACCATGGTTTAAATATAATATATATAACAAGACACATGATACACCCCAAAACGTGATTAAAACGGGGAATTTGTAAAGATTCACTCACATTGGGTGCGTTTGAATGGAGATGATAAGATGCGCACGAGTCGGGAGAGATGAACAACGAGAATTTCTAACCTAAATAATGGCGAAAAAATATAGTAAATAAGTGGATTTTATTAAGGATTTTAATGGAATTTTTAGATATATTATTGTGAGTTTAAGGCTATTTTCTATCTTTAAAAATGTTATTTTTAAGTATTTTTAATTGGTTTTTAAATTAAATTAAATAAATAAAAATATAAAAAAAATTGTTTATTTTGCGTTGACCGTTGACCGTTGACCTGTTGACCTGTTGACCGGTTCGGTCAGGGTGCAAGGATGCGCTGGGTGAGACTCGAACCCGAGACCTCCCGTACGCGTGCACGCAGCTCTACCAACTGAGCTACGTGTCTAACCCGAAATAATCTTTTTTTTAATTATATTTATATACTGATTCGATTTAACCAAAATTCTTTTAAATTTCAAAAACATTTTAATTCAACAAACCGGTGCCAGTAACAAGTTTCGAACGCGTGACGTGTGACTTAGTGTTGCACACAGTCCACCGCTGGACTGTGTGTCTAACCTGGTTAATATCTCAGTTTTTATTATACTTAACAACTGACGGAGTTAACCCGGTTTAGTTTTAAACAAAAAGGCAATTTATTACATAAGGAGTGCGTGTATCAGGGATCGAACTCGTGACATGCGACTATGTTTTGCACACAGTCCACCGCTGGACTGTGTGTCTAACCCGTTCATATTACTGATTTTAAATAAACTTATAACTTAACTAACTTCGTCTTCTTCGTTCAAATTACAGTCGACAGAATTTCTAATCCGTTTTCTTGTTTTTACGATTAACAATCATTCTTAAGGCTAAAATGAAATGGCAGAGACGGTGTTAGAGGTAACATACCGTAGAAATGATTTATCACAGAGTTTCCGGCAATGCGTCGGCTCTGTTTTTGTGCACCTCAACTGAACCAAACAATAAACCATTTTGATTAGTCAATCGTGGAATTGAAGTGATAAACAAACGTTAATAGTGCGATTGAAAGTCCTTACCGTTTCACAGACAGGATTAAAGATTTCCAGAAATTCTCCGGCGAACTGGAATTATCTGATAACGGTGCCTGAATTCGATCTCAAGTGGAAGATTTGAGTTAGAAACAGCTTAACAACTGATAGACTACGATGGTATTGAAGAACTTTCCGATTTGAGGACAAATACGGTTTTCCGGCGAACCTTACTGAATTTTCCGGCGAGTTGATTTAAGCGTTCTGATGGACTGAAAGTGTGACGAAAGTGAAATGGAATGTTTGTCTGATGTCTCTGAGTCGCGAGAAGGGTTTTGATTGAAGTAAATTGGACTTTTGATTATTCTCGGTTTTAAAAACCGATGATGATGACAATTGATGTTCATTCAATCTGAATTGATGAGAAATCATCGGTGCATCAGTTATAACCTGAATATGCGAGTAATCAAACGATTTGACGATTGAATTGCCGATTTCCGTTTCTCAGTTGGCGCAACCGGTTTAACCGAGTTTGTGTATAAATGATATTTGTTTCCTAGAGATAACAGAAAACAACAAGTGGCGGAGTGGTTATGTGTGTGTGTGTGTTAAGACTTTGAAGTTATAAACCAGCTGACCCGGGTTCGAGTCCCGGCAGCAACATTTTTTTTTATTTATTTTGTTTTCACTTTTTATCAAATATAATTTTTATAGTTTAGTTTGTTTATTAATTATGTATCATTAAAAACCAAAATAACCATAAATACACAACGTGATATTTATAACTTGATATACGATTACAAAACGGAGCGGGTTTGGAAACCCGTTTTTGACAAATGTTACAGTGGCAATCCCACGAAAGAAGCTCAATTCATTGACCTTGAGGAGTTGAGGAACAACATCCATGATGATGCGCCATACAGTGTTCCTATTTATCAATCGTCGGATCACATGAGCATTCACTCGGAATACTCAGACGACGGGGGAATCATGATGAAGAATCGGAGATGATGATTGGGGGGATAATAACATGGGAAATTTCTACAATGCGCGGGGGTTTGATTATGAAGAATTTGGTTATCAAAATGCCAATTTTGTAGGGAACGATGGCATTATCGGAGGAATGCTGGTTATGGGAATGACTGTCAGCCAAGGAATGATAGGAGGAACCGGGACTACGGTAACGATAATTGGTAACCGTGACCATATTCCACAATTTGTGGGCGGCGGAAATCAAGGTGGGAATGGGGGTGGCGATTCGAAGAGGTCATTACGTGCCCATGAATCACGAGGTTAACGATCCAAGACGCCAAGTAAATCAACAACCTTCTGAGGGGTGTTAATGGGTGATTCAGACCGGCAGTCACCGAGAAGACTCACCGATTGTGCCTACACCTCGAGGAAGAAGGGTGTTCGATTGCAAGCGAACTACATCAATATTCTACCCGACTTCAATGGTAGAACCAATGACGAACCGTATACCCATTTGGCGGAATTCTCAGCCATTTGTGGCAGAATTGGAGGTCATGACTTTGCCTTATAAGAAGTGAAATTGAGGTTGTTTCAATTCTCACTAAAAGACAAAGCGAAGCAATGGTTTCTCACATTGCCGGCGAATAGTATTCATACATGGGCAGAGATGCAGCAAGTAGTTTTAGATGAATACTATTCCATTGCCAAGACCGATGATGCAAGAGACGAAATCCGGTAGTTTAGGCAATTACCGGGTGAGTTGTTACATGAGGCCTTGACCCGTTTCAAGGAGTTGGTCAGAAAATGCTCTCATCACCAAATCCCAAGGTGGGAGCTGCTTAAGTGTTTTGTAAGGAGGTTAGATGCTGATGACCACAAGTATTTACAATCGGCTAGCAACGGGACTTTGTTGAACAATCATGAGGAGGATGATTGGAACTTTTTGGAGCGGATGAGTAAAAACTCAAAAGCGGTCGCCATGGCGGACCGATGAAGAAGCATCCAATCTCGCGATCTCTTCCTGATCTTGATTCAAGTGCCAAGGATAGAATTGCTACTTTAGAGAGAGAGTTGGCAAGAATGAAAAAGAAGGAGGTTGGTGCGGTTCAATTTGCTGTGTGTGAAGACTGTGGGGATATTGGACATCGGACTGAGGAATGTCAAGTGATCATGGTACAAGTGAGTGAAGAGGTGAATCAAGTCTATGGTGAGAGAAAACAGTTTAATATGAACTCAAATACCTATCACCCGGGGTTAAGAAATCACCCCAACTTTCGCTATGGAAACGCTTCAGATCAGATGAACCCTAATTTTCAAACGAATAATCAAGGGGGAAATCAAGGGGGTTCGATGTATCAAAAGCGCCAAGGCGGTAATCAAGGAGGGTACCAACGGAATTACAACCAAGGGAGTGGCCAACACTATCAAAACCGCGAAGGCAGGTATCAAAGGGGTTACAACCAAGGTAGTAATGAAGCGGTAATACAAATCCTTCGATGGGTGGTGAAGACTCCGTGAGCTCCAAGTTAGATGCTATTATGAATGCCATTACAACTTCGAATCAAGAAATCAAGATGGAAATGAAGAAAGAGTTCGAGGTTCGTGATAAATCGCACAAAGCATTGGAGAAGCAAGTGGGTCAACTTGCGGAAGAAATGGCCCAACTCAAAGGAAGCGGTGAGAGACTTCCAAGTGACACTATGGTAAACCCAAAGCATCAAAATTCAAGCATGAACAATGTGAGAAATGTGCACATTAGTGCGGTAAGTATTCTTCCATGTGCTGAGGTTTATAGTGTTGAGGGCACTCCACTACCACAAGTTGTTGATGGTGTAGTGGAGGATTTTAATGATGAATACGAACATGGGCAGGAAACAATTTCACAATTAAAAATAGAAAAAGTAAATTTAAAAAGTCTTTTTGTGAAAGTTGTTTAATTGATTTGCATGCTAGGGCTAATGATATGGGTGTGGAGTTTGAAAGCATCCCATATCCATTGGCTCTATTGAAACCAATTAAGGCATCAACAGTGAAAACACAAACCCCACCAAAGGACGAGAGGTGGGAAAATTTTAAACAAGCAAAAATCATTTTACCATTGCTTGATGCCATAATAAAGGATCCTGCTCATGTCGAATGTTTGAAAGAGTTAAGCACCGAAAAACGGCACAACAAACTGCCTGAACCGGTTGATTTGATATCTCATGTTAGTGTCGTTTTATCAAGTGCCCTCCCCCAAAAAGCTCAAGATCCAGGAGACCTTTTGATTCCAATCCAAATTGGTAAATTTAAAATTAAGAGGGCGCTCCTAGATCTTGGAGCTTGTGTAAGTATCTTGCCTGGGAGTCTATATGACCAATATGATTTTGGTCCTTTGAAAAAGTTTGACAACCCCGTGGTGTTGGCCGATCAGACTCCCACACATCCAAGGGGGATGGTGGAAAGATGTGATAGTGAAGGTTGAAGATTGCTATTACTCAGTTGACTTTTTGGTAGTTGACTATGTTGGGTGTGTTGAGGACACACAACTGATAGTCATACTGGGTAGACCTTTCCTGGCAACTGGTAATGCTATAATAAATTGTGCCACGGGAAGGGTAAGCATGAAATTTGGGGACCGGGAACTAAATATGAATGTTTTTCCTAAATTTACTAACCGCTAGGTGAGGATAAGTGTCCTAAGGTGGACATGAATCCGAACAAAAAGATGTGTGCTATGGTTGGTAGGTTTGGAGAAATAAAGAAGAAGTCGGTCAAGAAGAAGGAGGTGAAGAAGTCACCTCAGGAGAAAACAGAAGAGGAGAGGTTGAGAAGGTTTGGTCCATTTGGGACCAATGGTATGAATCGCCGGTGGGTGATATGGGAAATTTTGTGGGCGACAAGCACTCCGTTCGACCACCATGAGGTGGTATGTCATTTGTTGTTGTATATTTTTGTGTAATTATTCATTTTGTGTTTCGTTTATTGTTAGTAGATAGACGAACGTTGTGGGTGTGTTCCCTAGATAACCCTCATGAGACCTACTCGTCCTTCTGAGCTATCGGAATGTTTAAAGGGCTCTTTGCATACGCTAAATGCAACCTTGATTCTTACGAAAGTGAGTTTAGGCTGTTGTTGTAAATTTTTCGTTTTCCACAAAATCAAAATTGAATAAATTATGACTTGGTAACTATTTTAATAAAAATGGTAGAACTAAATAACTAACGAATTTTTCTAGTTGTGAGAAGCTTGCTTCTACACAGAGATTGAAATTTGTAGGTGCTTTGGGTTCGTTTATCAACCATTTTGTTGAAATTGAAGAGCACACGAGGAATGAGCGAAAACCAGGTGCATACATTTCCTTTAGTTTTGATGTGGTCTACGTTGCGTAATAAGTGGATTGTATTTTGTATTTTATTTTCCGGGGTGGAATTTTGGGAGAATCGGTCGTGTCACATCTCTTGTGCGTTTTAAAAGCTCTATTCCTACACATTGAGGACAATGTTGACCTCAAGTGTGGGGATGGAGAGAAAAAGTTTTTCAAATTTTGACCTATTCATTTATACACTATACATTGAGGACAATGTTGACCTTAAGTGTGGGGATGGGGAAAATTTCAAAAAAAATTCAAAATGTCTTTGTTTAAAGTGGTCTAAAAAGCACAAGTAGCTAAGTTAATGAGGGATGACACAACCCGTTTGGTCTTTTGTCATGGTCAAGTTAAAAGAAATAACATGACGGGTATTTAACGGGTGGTTATTTGGGAATAATCCGCCTAAGAAACTTGCACTTTATACATATCACATACCATACCTTCTATATGTGAGTTTTTGAGCGACTTTTACATATCGTATATGCATATATTTCTTGGTTGAGTGGACAATTAGTCATGTATTATAAAACTTGCAACTTTTGATACGTTTGAGACCATAGACTGAATATGAACACATGAATGATCAAGGCATTAGGTAAACCTTTTGACTTTACACCATTTGTACATCCTACCCAAAAATCAACCCCCTAGTCGCCAATTTTGAGCCTAAACCTTTCATTTGACCAACCCATTTAGCCATTGACCTTTGAACCCTATATGTTAACCCGTGTGATGAAAACTTGATTTAAAAAAAAAGAAAAAAAAATCTATTTAGAAAAGAAAAGAAAAACGCATGTACAGATAGTTATTGAAAAAAGGCGGAAAATCTTTGCCTTGTACTTATTATTTTGTAATCGATTATGTTAGTATAGTTGTTATGTCATAAAAATCAAGTTTTTCATCACCTTAGCCGCGTCCAAAACATCTCATTCCATACCCTTAGCCTAGCCCTGTTACAACCCGTTCAAGACCTTTTGACTTGTGTTCAATATTTGTGTTCAGTGGTGGAGAATGATTGAGTTGCAAGCGTATGCGGGTATATGTTCTAATTGGTTGTGTGTATACATCAAAAGGCTAATGTATTATTCATTAGCCAAATTATAAGCCGAGTGGAGAGAACATTATGATGGATATGTATGATATGTGAGTTTTAAAGGCGGGTTAATCTTGGATAACCATTTTTATATGAGATCATCATATTAATGTTAAATAATTTGAAAAATTATAAAATGTTTGAACTAAGTATGACATTAGACCTTAACTCATACCTTGAGAATGGGAAGTGTGTTCTTTGTTTGACCCACGTGAAAGTAAAAGACAGATTCGCTTGAGGACAAGCAAAAGACAAGTGTGGAGATGTGATACGTGGTTGAAAACTGTTGCTTTTATTGAGTTTAAGTTAACGTTTTAAGTAACTTTTAGTTTCGAATAGCCTACTTTTGATTGGATTTCTATTTTGCAGGTTTACGAAGTTTAAGAGCTATTTTGGAGCGTTTCGGAGCATCGGGACGGAAACTGGATCAACCGGGAGCGAAAAATGGGAAACAGAAAAACAGGGTTTGGGGAGGCCGTTGCCGACGCCCCCCAGATAACTCCGTCGGCAAAATTTTATCGTAGACAGTGGTTTAAGCCGTCGGAGGAAAACCTGAAGATCTAGAGGCCGTCGGCGACGCCCCATTGGACCGTCGGTGACACCTCCCCTGTTATGTCGTCGCTGAAATTTAATTTTAGACGGGTTTTAAAGATGGTGTTGATCCAATTGCGAGGAGTTACAAGTTTTTGAAGTATTGCACTTGTTCTTGGAGCCTAGTAACCACCAACTTTCATCTTCAACGTCACCAATCCATATCAATCATCCGAATCATCATCCGAATCATCCGTAACCCTAATTCACTAATACCATCATCTCCAATCATCCATCATTCCGTTCATCATCACCATCAACCCTAAAACCGAATCACCATCCATCATCATCACTAAGCTCGAGATGTCAATGTTCAAGATTTCATCTCTCGTTGATCAAGTTCCGTTCACCATAAGCGGCTAATTTCCGAAGGTTTCACCCCGGTGTAGGTTTGTAAGTTCTAGGGTTTAACATTGTTTTGGCTTTTGATTTGTGACAAATTGCAATTTGATTTGAGAACTTATGATAATTGTCTCGCATTTGTATTGTATTTGTGAATTGTCAAATGAGTTATGAAATTTGACTTTGCGAAATGTTTATGTGGGATTATGCCTTATCTAGGTTAGAGTTTACATGTTCTTGGTAATGAAGTGTATTGTAATCCATTGTCTATGATGTTAATAGCTCTTGACACCTAAACCACGCAACACTAAATTCGTTGATCATTATTTGCAATTGGGTTAAAACCAAAATGTGTAGAAATCCTAGGAGTTGCATTACCGAACCGGGTGTGAACCTTGCTTCCAAACTATTGTGTTTCATTAAGTTAATCAAAGTTTTCGTGCAATCATTTGAGTTTTCCAAGTTAGTAAAGTAGAATCAATTTTGTCGGATCAATCCGACATTCTTCAAAACAAACTAAAGTTATTAATATTATAGCCAGCTTCATAAAAAGTGACACATTTACCGAAAATCAATCATATCCATTCGCAAACCACAAACTATTCGTGGTTCGACCCCTTACTACCACTAACGCATTGTTAAGGGTAATTGGGTATATAAATTTTATCTTTGGCCGGAGAGCGACACTCCGATCAGGGGTCATTGAAAAGATACCGATACCACTACCGAAAGATTAACATGGTTCATTGTGACGCTCTAGAAAAATCCCATGTTGGTCGTGGCCAGGAGAGTCCTGGTTCATAAGACATTCCCCGCCTCTTAAAATCTCCAACGAGTTTTGGGCTTAGTTGGCTGTGGAGCACATGAAAACTCCACAGTTAAGCATTGTCAGGTGGGAGTAGTGATAGGATGGGTGACCTCCTATGAAGTCTCCACCGGGTCAACCAAAAAAAAATCTGTGAGTTCCTAGATTGGCAACCCATCAGGGGCAAAGCGGACAATATTGGTGGTGAGGGGGGGGGCAAATGTTACAAATGGTATCAGAGCCACTCCTAAGCCATTAGGGATGGTTGAGCAAACCTCATCAAGGACGATGAGTCCCTAAAGGGGGGGTGATTGTAATGATACTAATACCGACTACCGAAAGATTAACATGGACTATTGTGACACACCTTAGGCAAATCCCATATTGGCCGTGTCAAGGAGAGATCCCTGGTTCATACGTAATTGAATGCCTATTATAGCACCAACGCGTTTTGGGCTTAATGCTACCGGATGAGAGGAGAACTCCATGTTAAGCGTGCTCAGGTGGGAGTAGTACCAGGATTGGTGACCTCTTGAGAAGTCTCCACTGAGGGCAACCAAAAACAAAGTCGTGAGTTCCTGGATGGGCAACCTATCTGGGGGAAAGCGGACAATATTGGTGGTGAGTGGAATGGATACACTTGAAAACTCTAAATTCTATAATGTGAGTCATTCTCTGTTTCTCACAACATTCTGATTCATTCTCTTTTATTGAATGTTTTCAAAACCCTAAATGTTTTCCAGCTATTACTTATATTAAGTGATTAAGTCTTGGTATTCTTACAGGAAAACTATTGTCAGTGTTAGGGGTTTTGTAAACATTACTTATAGTGCATACTGATTGGAAGAAGGACCAATAGTAATAAGACCACAGTCAAAGGAACTGCCGAGTGACAAATACCTTTAAGTAGTTGTAAGTATAAGAAAATGTAAAAACCCTTAATGCTGTAATTATAAGTATGTGTCATTTTGTATAAATGAATGATCTCACCAGTATTTCCTACTGACAAAATATTTTTAAACACGTTTCAGGTAATTTACTATGAAAGGAATCGAAAGTGCTACGAGACACCAAAAAGCTTAAATAAGTGGCTATGTCACCATAATAAAGAAACGTGTTTTGTAAATTAGAGTTTATCCCTATGAAAACATTTTATGTAAATATAGGTTTTATCCCACAAGTTTATGAAATGAAAATTTCGGTGTTTGAAAACTCTGATATTTTCCTAACACCCGGTCCTGATGAATTTTTTGCTACAAAAGTTTAAATAAACACTAGTACCACTTAGTATGTTCACGGTTCCCGTCCAGGGTATGGTCGGAGGTCGTGACATGTCTTAATGAGCAATACGAAGGAATTGCTACCATCTTTCAACAAACTGACTCTCTACTCAGCTTTTGTGAAGCACGCTCCAAGATAATCATGGTCAGAACACGAAAGGCAGAAAAAGCTTTTTATGGTGCATAAAACACCGGTACTACCTATTAGGGGTCATTTTTATGGCTCGAGATCCTAAGGTCTCAAGATGTTTCGATATCCTGACAGAGTTGAGGATCCTGAGTTCAGGTGCTACTAACCTTTGCTTTGTCCCTCCTTGTTTTTATTCGTAGGCATATTCGAGACCAAAGACTCTATGTATAGGACTTCCTGAATAATCGTAGAAGAAGTTATTAGAAACGTGTTGAAGACGTGTACAAGACCCATAACAGTCACTTACCAAGTCGTTTGAAGATTCCTAATATATCAAAGACTTAGTTAGGATTCATGTTAGCTTATGTACTATAAATTGAGCAGCTTGTCGACTTAGAATTCACCTGTCACTCACAAAATTTGCTGTAACACATAGCATTTGGTCAAGCTGCTCAACAATAGTTACTCGGTTTCGCATTGTTAATAAGATTGGAGCTAGGTAGTATCCAGCTCTCGGGGTTTTTGTGTAGGCAATCATCTCTCGAAGATATCCAGGGATTTTCCCCGTAACAAATCCCGTGTGTTGATCATTAGTTACTATTTTCTTCCATTACACATTCAAATTTGATCAATCAATTCGCATTCACCACTTACAAATCTGTTTTCCAAACCGGTAACCCTTAGTTCATTCCAGGGATCCCGAGATTTAACATATTATTCGAAGAGCACACTACCTCACATTCATAATTTTGTTACTAAATTGATCTTGTAATTTTTTTACCAAAACAATTTGACGCCCATCGTGGGGTAAGTGGTGTTTTTCATCATCAAATATTTCTTGAAATTCTATTGAACCATTTTCTTTAGAAACTATTCTTGAAAATGGCATCTCAATCCAAATCAACTTCATCCTCTATCACCTCATCAACCTCTAGAGTTAATAATCCACTTCCTCCTCACCCAACAAATCAGAGAAAAACCACTTCTACTTGACTTCCCTCTTCTGGATCTGGGATACCCGCTGGAGGACCATTGGTTGCTTCTAATGATGAGATCTTATCAATGTTCGCGAAAGTGAAACAACAAATGAAATGTCAACAAGAAACCACCAGGGAGATTTCCTACCTATGCAACCAGGAACAACAACATTCGGCCCAACTCCATCTGGAGGATCTCAACTAGCAGAATCTTGGAATTACTCTGGAATTATTCTCTCAGAATCCCAACATCGGTAACATTGTCAATAACCATTCTTTGAATACTAATGAAATCATGCAGGATACAGGTATTAGCCTGGAATGGCCAAAGAATTGAAGAAACTGAGAGAGACGATCTCTAGTATACCGAGTGTGGTCCAACCCATACTAGAGGTATCTCCATGTAGTCATAGGATCTCCATATTCGCACCACTTTTATGTGACGTAGAGATCCCCAAGTGGTTCTAGACTCCCAAAATGAAACTCTATGATGGAACCTCTGAGCCCGAGGAGCACATGGCCTAGTATAGAGAAAGAAAGGAGATTAACCCAATTCTAGCAGATTTGAAAGAAGCATGTCTATTTAAAGGATTTGGTTCAACTTTAAAAGGATCAACATTAAAACAGCTACTGAATGCCCTTCCTTATACTTTTACATTGTTTGCTCATTTAGTTAACTTGTTTAATAACCAGTTTTCTTATAAGAGGACTTTTGAGAGGTTAACCAACGTTTTGTATAGAGTGCGAGGGCTGATGAGTCCCTAAGGGATGTATCAATTCGGCCAAGAATCCTTGGAAATCCCAAACCTTGATATTGTCATGACAGTTCAAGCCTTCAAAATGGAATTACAAAAGGATTCCCCATTCTATTTAATATCCATTCTATGAAGATTCAACAAAGGATTAAACCATCTGTCAACTATGATAATCCCATCAGAAATGGGAATTCTCACAGAAAATCCTACAGGTCCAAGCCGTATTTAAGGAATGACAATAAAAAAAGTCAACGCAATGGAAGACGAGGATCATGAGGAAGATTATCCCAAACTAACTGATTATTGATTTTCTATTGATGTTTCATATTATTATTTGCCATGTAGGATTTCGAAGACAAGCCTGGATGGCCTAGGAAGAATGACAAAGTATCTAGTTGAAAAGACAAGTTCGAGTGGTGTGCCTGCGACAAGGATTTTGGACATCTGCCTAAGAATTGTTTTGTCCTTAGAAAGTAAATAAGCCATCTCCTCGGAAAAGGATACCTAAAAGAGTTTTTAGGTCGAAAGAAGGACAAAATCCAGGATCTTGAGAAATTTCCAAAAACGGGTAGGATCCCCACTTCCGAATGCAAAGGTAATAAACTTTATTTCCAGTGGTACTAACATTTTTTGGTACTTCTTATTCTGCAGCAAAAAGGCATGTGATGGAAGCTAAGGTAGAGAAAGGGGATAGACCTACACGAACATCATCGTTAACAGAGCAAAAGACCATCTCTTTCGATGAAGATGATAGGGATAATGTGTATGATCCTCATCATGACAGCTTGGTAATTACTTTATATGTGGCCAACCATGTTGTGCTCAGGATCCTGATAGACGAGGAAGCTTAGTGAATATAATCCAGCTAGAGACTGAAAAGGATGAGTATCCATGAGTCAGAGATCATAACTAGATTCTCAGTCTTAGTGGGATTTAGTGGAGAAGTTAAAAGCATAGTGGGAGAGATCAAGCTACCAGTCTACATTGAGGGAGTGAACTCTATTAAAAATTTATATTATTGACTCCTTATCTTACTATAATATTATCTAGGTAGACCATGGATTCATGACATGAAAGTTATGCCCTTAACATATCATCAATGTGTAAAGGTTCCAACTCCTTAGGGGTAGTGAAGATAGAAAGTGACCAACAAGAAGCCAAAGACTATTATAGTTTGTCAATGAAAGCTTCTGCGAAGACAACACAAGCATAACAATCAAGGAAGAAAGCCCAAGATGTCTTGGGAATCTAGGGTGTAGGATGTTAAAAAGATATCATTGAATCCTAAGGATCCTGATGTCAAGGTGCTTATAGGAACATGGATCCCTAAAGATATCGAACAGGGGCCCACAAACTTCTTAAGAAAAGAATTTCAATCTTTGCCTAGAAACATGAAGACATGACAGGTATCTTTAAAGAAATTATAACTCATTAATTGGATGGGCGTCAAATTACGATTAGAGTGGGTGTTTAGCGATCGGAATGGGTGGGTTACGATCCGAGTGGGTAGGTTGTAATGGTGGAGCGGTGCAGGTGTGCAAGTGGTGGAGCGGTGTGGTGTTCCGGTAGGAGAGTGTTGCGGTGTGTTCCGGTGAGAGAGTGGTATTGTGGTGGAGAGTGGTGGTTGGTGGTGAATGATAAAGGGGTTATAAACTTGATACTAAGTTTTAATTGAACATTTCACAGTCCAAAAAAATTACTGGCATCTTGGAAGACATCAAATTTGTTGTATTAAAATTGATATTTAATACTTGGGAATCAAGTATCTAACTCTTTCCAAATATTGTAATTTCCTATTTGGCATCGGATAGTATTTAAATGAGAAAAAAAATAAAATTACATAGATCCAACAACCGGCAAAGGTCTTCCTAAATATACAAGTGTTTCAAAATTTTCTTTGATACATAGAAATAAAATAATCATTAAATTTGTTGCCCGTTTACCTGCCACTTGTTTGTAATTTGTTACTTTAGTATTTTAATAAACAAATATTATATGTTTGAATTATATTTATTAGTTACATAATAATAAGACAGACAACATGAGGAGATGATGAACACAAGGGGCATGGGTTGTGTTTCATTTATTATAAGATAAAAAATCATAAATAAGTAAATGGGGTGGTATTTCATTGACAAATACAAAATCTTTAAACACTTAGGTTTGATAGGGAAATGTCTTAGGTTCAAGTCTCATAAATAACAAAGATTAAAAGAAATTTGTCGCTAAAAATATATTAATCTATTTCATCTCACATATACTCATATACTAAAAAAGAATCCATTACCATGACGAGTGTTTCGAACACAAGTACTACAATGGCTAGCACCATTTTGACTTCCACCGGTAGAGAAAATATGACGACAACAAGTCCATCTGCGGTGATTACCACTCCGGAAATAACCAGATCCTTGGCGATGGAATTTGATGCAGAGATGCCTCCAGGATACGAGTGGAGACGTCCCAACATAACAAGCTCTGGGTCGGGACCCTCTACCACGAGCGCTAGATCGATATCGTCCTCTATTGTGTCAATGGCAACAATAGCTACCACCCTCGCTCCGACTCAAGTTGTGTCCCAAACACCAGTTCGTCGGTGTTTACACCGAGTTCAGGCCCGCGTGGTTATTACTACCAACCACCTCAACCCGTTTATACAGCGGCTATTGGCATGACTGCCCAATACTTCTCACCAGCAGATGACTTTCAGTGTCTACCGTTGTACTCAGCGGCGTTGACCGCAGTGATGTCCACGCCACACCATCAACCGGTAATCATGCCAAGAGCAGCGTTGAATACTCCAATTACTCGGGAAATCAAGCCTACATTCCGCCCTATTACTACATGTCGTCGTATGGTTACACGCCTCCTCAAATGTATGGTTTTGGTAACCCGTATGAAGTCACCCAGGAAACACAGTGGGGTTTCCAATACTCACAACTCCCATATTGGCAGGGGGTCCTAGCCCATACTTCATGTCTAACTAAACGAATATGACGTCTACTCCGGGTCATACTGGGCCGCCACCCGTAACATAGACGGTAACCCCAGCAGCTACTCAGGATCCGCATGTAGTCATACCGGTAGATGAAGAAGAAGACGAACTGACAAGTCAATATAAGCCATCGGAGGTCACATTCAGATCAAAGTTTTCTAGGCGTATAGCGGAAGCCCCAATAAAGATAAGCCAAAGATGTCGCCTACCGTGGGAAAGTATGACGGCACTAGTGACCCAGATGACCACATTAACTTGTTTAGAAATGCAGGGGAAGTAGCTTTGTGGCTGATGCCTTGGTGGTGCAAGATGTTTGTCCAAACTCTGGTAGGATCCGCTCGAGTCTGGTGGGATACCTTCCAATTGGCGGGATTGATAGTTTTAACGAGCTCATAACAAAGTTCTCCTAACAATTCAACCAACAGGGAAGGCATATTAAGGATCAGAATGAAGTGTTACACATACGCCAGCGGGACAATGAGACAGTGGAAAATTTCTTGACAAGGTTAAACAAAGAAAGCATAGCCATCCTCGGCCTAACTCAGGATATTTGGCATGCGGAGCCTTTGGCGTGAATGATGATGAACTTCTGTGGAAGTTACACATAGGAATGGGGTCCCAGATACCATCGAGGAAATCATGAAGATCACCAAAGTTTACGTACGCCAAGAGAAAGCGAACATAGCTAGTCACGCGGCTAATAAGAAAAAAGAGTCTTACAGGCCTAATGAAAAGACATACGCGGAAGCAAGATCAAGAGTCAAAGCATGAGATTTTCAAAAGGAAGTCATATCGAATATCTAGGAAGATACGAAAGGCCTCGAAACACAACATCAAGGGCTGAATATTCTTCGGGGGGAGCAATGTCCGATTTCCCAGTACTGAGTAAGACTCCCGAGGAAATACTCGCGTCGGAAAACCTCGAGCTCAACCCACCCAAAACTTTAAAATTCACCCGGAAAATATTCGTCCAAATATTGTGAATAACACATAGGAGGCGGACATGACACCAACAACTGATACCAGTTAAAGAAGCAGATTGAGTACTATGTTAAGTCTAGAAAACTGGCTCATTTGGTCAAGAATATTAAGTAGGGTCCTCTACCAGTAAAAGATGAGGATCGCAAAATGGGCAGGAAGCCGCGTGACATGAACATGGTTTACGTGGAGGATGTTCAAGGAACTAAGCGTGGTGTCGAAATCCTTGAACCATGGATGCTGGTCGACGTGCAGGTAGACTCTCGACAGAGGGATACCCATCTCAACATCACATGTGGAGGAATGACCCGGCTCAGCCATTCCGGGTCCGGTAAGTCACCATTAAATGAGAGGATAATAATATTAAATGGCGGAATATTAGTATGCAAATATAAGATTTGCATTATCTCCGAGAAAATAGGAGATATTACATAACCGACTCTCCGTGTCTGTAGGAAACCCTAATTCACCCATATGTATAAATAGAAGATGCTAATGCAAAGGTAAAAACACAATTCTCTTCTTACAAGTCTTGTTACTCCCATATACGAATACTTATTCTCACACGGAGGTGGTTACATGAATAACCTCATTCCTGTAACGAGTCCTAACGGTGTTCTGTTTTGTAGATCGGAAGTTGGATCACTCTTATTTGGATCAGCTGTTAGAAGGATGTATCTCATTGACGTTTCTACACTTATCTTTGTATATAATGGTGTGATTAAGTTATTACAACGATGCATCAAGCGTTTTCAGTGTATTTATGTCGTAATGAACCTTTGAGACACATATGTATATAATGATACATCTAATTTGTTGCAACGATGCATCCAAATTTCTAATCGCTTTCTTATGCTTCTTAAAAAGAAATATAGTTTAGGAGAAACTTTCCATCGTGTTTGTGCATGAAACTCATTACAAAAGTGAAATAAACCTTATTACAATACCAAATGAAACCTAAAAGTTTATGTACTGTTGTAAGTCATTAAATAAACCTTTATAAGCTTGTGCACAAAAACGTATAGAAATGGCAGATCAAACATGAAATTTGAGTGCATCAGAGTAATGAGTTAAACACAATGATAGAATCATTTGAAGTTTATATATATAGCAAGATTCATTCAAAATAAATGAATAAAATATGTATAAATGGTATAAACTTATTGTGTCAAAAGACATCATGTGAGGGCAATGTGACCTTCCTCTATCCAAGGGATTGTCTAAATCCTTAAAGGTCCAAGTATAACGGTATTTAAAAGTAAGATAGTTTGTAGTTAAAAAATGGTATAAACTTATTAAAAAAGTTAAAAGACTAAAAACTAATTGAGGCTGTAAAAAACTATTTTTTAATTCAAATAATAAAGTCATATTATTATATTTTAAACTTCTATTAGCGTGAACACTATACATGATTTGGTCGATCTCAAATTCAAATAAAGGCTAAAGTGACGTATGTTGTGAGCTTTGTAAAAGTTCACCATCAAAATCTAGTTTTTCTTATAACGATTACCTTCAATTTTGTTACATTATTGTATGTTCACAAATAGTTGCAAATAGTATATCATATCACATATATTAACAAAGCATTAGATGCCTATTTAATACATTGCTAAATTGTTTCTTTCACGCCTAGTTAACCTTAGTTTCTTCGACAACGTATCACATATTGAAACCTTTAGTTATCATGCTTGATACCTTAGTTTTGTAACATATATGACTTTTCAAACTTGTTTCTGATCGTGACTGTAACACCCTAAAATGCGTTTAATCATTAATATCTTATTTATTTAATATCCTTAGAATACAGATGAAGAACCATCAACATGGGAGAGAAGTCCCTGATATTTAAGGAGGGTGTCCATCTTGTGTCCCACAAGTAGTTTATGGAGCAATGTTTCATTGGAATTAAGTGAGCAAAGGAGTGGGGAAGGGGAGCGGCATCAGCAGAAGAGGTGGATGTAGCCATGGCGAGGGGAAAGGAGAAAAGAGGTCGGAATGGGTTAAGAGAAGAAGGGAGGGAGAGGAAGGGAAGGGAAGGCTTGATCCCATATAACGAAAGGCTCAGTGATCTCCACCATTGAAGAAGATGAATATTAAAAAAATAAGTAAATACAAAACATACAAGAGAAAATAAAAAGACTACACTAAATATACAATCAATATGAAGAAATAAATGAGTTTGCAATTAGTGTAGGTTAATAGAAACCAACGTGGCCCATGGGTTATAGGTTAGTGGCATATTGGGGATGTGATAAGGCTTAGATACCATTAGGTCTTGGGTTTGATTTCTACAAGATGAGTTTTTTCTGGATTTGGGTTTAATTCTGAATTGGTGTATAGTCATTATTGCCTAGTAGAGATGGATATGATCGAGTGACTGTACTTCAACTTATATACCGAATTTGCCATTAAAAAAATAGAAACCAACGTGATTGACGATTTGACGCAAATTACATGATATTGACTTTTCACCACTTTCCATTAATCACACGATCACTTAAGCAGACCAATTAACTTAAGGATGACTTGTAGTCAAATAAGTAACAAAATATTTGGGAGTCATGGGATGGCTATAAAGTTTTGCTCTCATCACACCCTTTTGGTCCAAATCTTATCGTACGAGTGAAATTTTAGTGAGTATGTATGTTAGTTATCTTTGTATAGGTGCCAAAACTATTTCTTGTATCATTGTCTGAACCAATCCAATATGCTATCTGAAACTTTAGGTCTCTAGTCAACCGGATAAGATGTATGTGGAAAAAATATTTATTATAAGCTAGAAATGTGTAACTGGAGAGGAAACAACATTAAAATTTTCATTCAGAATTGGGTCTTTTCCTTGTGGTTCTGTAAGACATCCCTCAGCACCCAACATAAAAGGAGCTAAAAATTAAGGAATACAGCCCAACATTCAACCAATAAAGAAACAACAACCACAAAAAGGTGTCACCAACAGTAAACAACTGTAGCCTTAATTTAGTTCATGATACAAAATACAAAATAAATATGGAGTTACTACTTCTACAAACATTTAAAATTAAAATTACAATTTTTAACTGTAGTAAATACGTGCTCATAAATCATCAGGTTCTTCTTGTTCTTGGTGTTCTTGGTCAATCTGATCGATCCGTAACCCCCGTATCGCAACCCAAGATTCTAGATAATGATCACTAAATGTCACATTTTTGGTGATATTCACATGAAGTTTAATTAATTTGCTTCTCTGGTGATGATGGGATGAATCTCCATGCATGCACTATAATCTCGTAACTAAAACAAGTTAAAAACTGCAGTTAGCACATGGTCCTACATTTAAGTAGATTAAAGAGATATTATATATAATAAATAATTAAATATTCGTTTACCATGACTAGTGAAAAGATGTCAAGTTATTGCTGAGAGCAAAAAGATTGTCAAGTTTTGTCTTTGTTCATCCACATCCCACAATTCATGTTCATTTCCCTGAAAATTAAGTTATTTATAAATTATAAATAAAGAAACAAATATATATCATCATTATCATAATAATATATAATAGTAGTAGTAACGATGACAATATAATATTAATATATTAATATTTTATTATTATTTATTTTTTTTTTTTTTTTCTGAATATTTTATGTTTGTCTTTCATGAGTTTGATAAGATACCTGTGAAAGAATATTTGGCATATTTTCTTGTTGAAACAACAATGAACTAGTAGCTGCTGAACTATCAATGAGCTGTGGCAGGTAGTTGCAGTTATCTTTCGTCGTCGGAGCCAAGGTGGCGACTCCTTCATTGAGACTACATTGTTGTAAACTTGGCATGATTGGCAGTTCCATGCTGCTCATATTCTTGACATATGTTACAGGATGCACTATTAATTATTGTTTTATGAAGATAAAATAATCCCACAAAACCTCAATTTATTTATTGATTAATTACCTCATCAGGTTTAAGCATGAATGAATCTAAATCCTTTCCAAAATCATATAGCATTGGATTGACAGATGCCAGCTTCATGGAAAGAAACTGAAAGTTTGTTTATTAAATCATTAATTAAATTAATAATTAGCAAAGCAAGTTGTTTTCTCTGACTAAAATAATCAAACAGAAAACTATAAATATATACCTCGACTTGATTTTGTAATGACTGGACATAATTAATAATTTCATCCAACATGAGGGCCTTTCCAGTTACCTACATATCAATCAGTCCCACATGAAATTGTCAGATCAAATATTATTATCAGTGTAATTTATATATAATTAATTAATTTATCTAGACAAACAAATAATTAAACAACAAAGACATTAGCAAGCCAGTTCACCTTGTCACAACCTGGAACAATTGCTTGCAACAACTTCATCCTTTCACTTATTTTCTCTCTCCTCAACTGAAGAAGTAAAAAATATAAGTCTTTAGTTAAAGTAAATTGGTAAGTGGTGTAACACACAATTAAAAGATTATAAATTCAAAATCTTGTAGGGTGCGGTAAGATTGATATGATGTATTCATTCTAGAAAATCTAGAAACTTTTTAGTTCAAAGAAAAAAAGTAAATTAATAATTAGTTTTTGTGATTATTCAAAAAAGAAGAGGAGGCAATAATTGGAAATTGAGGCGTGAAAATGTATAAGAAAATAAAGGATACCCTTTCAGCAAGGCTATGGCTATCAGTAGCTTCGCCTCTTCTTGCTCTAACATGAATGTACCCAACTGCACCTTCTTCAGAAGAAGAAGAACCTTTCTTTGTATTCTTTTTCTTTTTTTCTTCTTGATAATCATTGGTTTTCTTTTGCTTCTTCACTTTGTTGCTTGTATCCTTCATAATACCATATAATTTTTTTTTGTAAGTAATTCACAAATTTCACATAGGATAATATTAAGCAAATGTTGCTTGTATCCTTCATAATACCATATAATTTTTTTGTAAGTAATTTACAAATTTCAACATAGAATAATATTAAGCAAAAAATGATTAATAAAGTTAAATACTTTAGATTGAGCATGATGAGAAATCATTTGTTTGTCCTTCCTCTTTTTTGCTAACAACTCATTGCCACTCTCAACTTTCTGATCATCAAGAAACATTGACATTGAAGAATCTGGGCTTTGTAACTTATTTGCTACAGAAGCTCGATCATGATGATAACCATGAACAGTATGATTATGAGGTTGGTGGAACTGAGGGAAACAGGCGCCAGTGGTGTTAGGGTTTGGAAAGAGATCAGTTTGATCAAGGAAAAAAGATTGGTGTTGTTGGTGTGAAAAAGCTGCCATTTTGGTGATTAGGAATTGGGGGTTTTCAAGTTTGTTATTTGGAACAGAAAGACTGAAATTTGGTGATTACGAAAATGAAGAGTTGGAAAAGAAAATGTGGGACTATGATGATCTTGGGTTCAACATATATAAACATGTGGAGAGAGAAAATGAGGGAAAACTAAATTGATAAGTGACAATTTTCCCACACCTATAAACTATTTTTTTACAACAAATTGGATCACTAAAGTATTGTCGTGTCATCAGCGAAACCATCCGATTAGATTTTACGGTCTCTAAGCACCATCTCACTCCTTTGTAAGAATCAAACCCAGAACCTCATACTCACTAAGCCTTATCTCACCCCTAAGATGTCAGTAGACTACATGCCATGGACATAACCTTTAAACTATATAAATTAGAATTAGTTATAACTGTTATATTAAGCTCATTATCAACATGTTTCTTCATCAATGTAAATTTGTATCAGCAAACTAGAAGAGGTCTAATAATAAATTATATGTACATATACAAAAAAAGTACGGAACTAAAGGGAGGTCAAGAGGGTTTGTTGTTTGCCCTCGGTCACCGGAACTTATTAGATTTTTAGATATAAAACCGAAGTTACGTTTCAAGAAAAACATGAGTTGATCACCACTGTAGTTGTAAGTGTTAGAGAATAATTTTATGATAATCCTGGCTAAAAAGTTTTGATTTGACGTAAACACAAAATTAGGTAGTGTTTAACAAAATACATAATCTTACATCACCACCATATAAGAAGGCTGCTGTTTTTGGTAAACTGTTAATAGGTGTCTTTGTTCCAGTCAATCCATTATGAAAACTATGTTGGTCAAAAAAAATGTAAATTACTGTGTATGTTATAGGATGAGAATACATACTGCAGGGATTTCTTATCAGTCCTATAAAAGACAGTTTTTTTCACTTTGGACAAATAGATACCTCTTGTTTTTATATGTCAAGTTTTCAGAAGAACCTTTCTAGAACCAACTATATGAAGAAAATGGATAAAGAATGGTCTGTTACATATAAATTATCAAAACCCTAACCCTTTTAAATGTCACTATAAATAGGAGCTTGTGATTCAGTCTTTAGAGAACCAGCGACAGGCCGTTTTAAATTGCTTCTTTCCTTTTTTTTATTTCTCTGTCAGTGAACTAGTAAGATTCCTTGTTGCATTGCGACATGAATTTGGACGTTATCAGTAAGATTCATTTAGGTAACTAATAACGACACTCTCAATATATTTTATGATATAAAAGGTACTCTATTGCAAATATAACTTCATTTTCAAAGAACTTTTAACCGAAACCGTAAAATTCAAAGTAAATCATAAGTGTTATTTTTTTCCTTTCAAATCCAGTCATCTAACTAGATTTAAAATACCAAAGTAACAAATTACAAACAAGTGGCAGGTAAACGGGCAACAAGCTGCGCCGCAACCCCCTTTTGAATTGCAAAACCAATCCTACTAAAGACGAAACGGCCCTTAAAGGTTGAAAGATTACTATTCACAACCTGTTGGACCCTGTTTAGAAATTCCACAGCCTCTGGGGCTAGGGACCCAAATGTATCAAAAGCGAATGGGATAAACACGTGTTGATTCTCTAAACAAGCCTTCTCGTGTTTAGCAACCTTGCCTGATTCCGCCTTTAACGCAGCCTGGCCAGCAACAAACCCATTATCCCTGAGTCCAACAAGAGGGGACACTCCTGTAAGGTCCACACAAGCGTGTTTTCCCCTAGCCCACCCAAACACAAGAATATCAGCTGGCCGAAGAATAGACCTCCCATCGAGCGATCCGTCAGAAAGTTCACCGGAGCCTCCTTTTTCGCCGAAATCCCTGTCCGCTTTAGAACATCATAGAGAATATCCCTTACCAAATCATATCGGTATTTAAAACCAGGTAACTCCTTACAATGGACCGCATGTTCGCCAAAAGTATCTAAACAAGCCTTGCGACAAACTGGGCAGGGCTCATCAACCGGAAACAGAGGGATCATTAGCCGTACTTAAGAATTGCCCGGTATTCCACTGCTGACATGTGTTGGCCTAGTCCTTCAATGGGGATAATGTCAGAAAATCCTGAGAATGAGGTGCCCGGAGACAATCAAACACAGCTTTCTGACGAGGGGATAGACTAAACTTCTCTCCCAAACACTGGAAAAGTTCTACTAAATAGGGCACTCGCCAAAGCATTCTGGGCTTTAGGGGGGCGTGTCCTTATTAGAGAAACCACCAAGATCAAAATCCGGAATGGGACATGTGCATGCAATCCAACGCGACACATAATCAGAATCTAACCCAACAATACCACAGTCTCGAAGAATGTGGTCCTGTAAACTCAAGATTGCGCCCTCGAGGCCACAAAAGCATACGTGGATACATCCTCAGCCGAACATAAACCCAAACCCCCAAAACGGGTCGGGAGGGATGCAAGCCTCCATTAAAGATCCCCAAAAAACGGACCCCCGCAAACCACGATATCCTCGATAGCTCTCTGAAGGCCTTTGTCAAAAACCAAAACAGCCTCCCCAACAAATGTGGGTTGGCACGTTCTAAGGCCAAACAACAACTTAGCAACACCCATGCAAGAGCGCAGCAAGAGAAGCTCGCATTGAGGGTCCCGCAGATGTGGAAGATAGCTCATCAGATCCACTGCACAAGATACCCTTTTCACGGCCAACCTACTGATGAAACCCCATCGCGACTAACAGCGCCCCCGAGGAGTTTGACACCCGACACCGGCCTCCCAATCCCACTAGGAAACAAACCCTTTTGCTTCTTAACTCCATTGCACGATGGCCAAAAAACTTCTGTTTTCTTAACGTTAAGTTGAAGCCCCAAACACGGCCCCATAGACTTGATGATTTCTAAAGCTTTAGCCACCTCTTTAGCATCACCTATAATTGTACCATCATCCAAGTACCAAGCATGGAAAAGTAGCTTGCATCTATCTCGTATCTGATGAATGAGGGGATGCAAAACTAAGGCAAAGAGAAGAGGCCCCAAGGGGTCTCCCTGTTGAACCCCAGTGGTGGACCAAATATGATCGTTTCCGACATATAATCTAGCGGCTGTCCATATAGAAAATCCACCCATAAGGAAATGGAGGGGCATCGGGTTCGAACTTCTGACAAAAGGGCGGTTCTATCCACTAAGTTGAAAGCATTAGAGAAATCAACAGTAATCATGGCTAACGACCCATCCGAGTGGAACACATTTAAAAACTGTTCGCACTATGGAGCACAGCCTCCGCCCGCTAGGAATACCCACCCCAAATTGAAAATCACCGAGATATTTAGCCATCTCTTTCCCGACCCCCTCATAGCCGCCTTAGAAACTAACCTCCTCCAAATTGCGCCCACGACAATAGGCCTAATCCCGTTGTCCGGTTTAAAGTAAAGGCATGAGGGGTGCAGAAGCAACACACTCTGATAAGACCCTAGGGCACCCTCCCCCCCCCCCCAAGCACAAGTTGACTACCTCATAAATGGCCCTAAGCACCCCGCATGCGATCACCGACCCATCCCCACAAAGAGCATCCAAAATGTGTTGAGCCCTCAACCCATCCCTCCCACAAGAGGTCCCTTTGGGGAAAGATTTAATGCACCCAAGGACTTTATCAACATCCACAGTAAGGGGTGGCTCCGATAGTAAGGACTCAGGCATAGCCGGAGGAGGTAGGACAGGATGTTTAGCCACCAATGCTTTCATAGTATCCTCACCAAACGGTGCAACCCCCGAAGAACATAAAACTTTAACCGCCGCAGTGAAATGGCCATCTGCAACTTTCCGTAAACATTGTTTAACGTTGGTGCTCACCCTAGAATTATCAGACCCATGGGGATGCTCATCAGGGCGCGAAACAACCTCTGATGGTTGGGCAAAAAGTGATAGGATGAGTTCAGCAAAACCATCCCCATTACCCCACGCTGCCAGGGCCCGCTGAATATTAAGACATTGTAAGGACTTCTTGTTCCCCGACCTGCGCTCCTGACGATTAGAAGGCCTGAAAACCCGCAACGTGCAACGTGGCAACAACAAAAGTCTCACCCACGCCTCAACAGACTCTGGCGCAGCCACCACCTTGCATAGAGATGTCGTTAAAGCCTGGGAAAAGGCCATGCGACAACTATGGGGATGCTCTTAACTGTTTTGATAGGAAGGGAGAAGACACGATCAAGCAGACCCACGTCCACCCCCATACCTCCAAAAGAAACAATCTCCTTTCCAACATTCGGCGTAGGAATCCCAACAATAAACTCCTCCGCATTTCCCGTAACCAACTTGAATCGTGTCACCCCATCTGCATGATGGCACCCCCGACTGAGAGCACGTAAACACATACACTCCCCACATAACCATTGGCCTGAAACCTTAAGAGCCTCACCAACCGAAACAAATAAATCCAGATCCGCGGATACAGCATCGCGCATGGCCCACTTTTTGTCATCTGAAGACAAAAAAAGCCGCTTGATATGGGCCACCAACCTCGGGAACCCCTTGGCCCCTACCTGTCCATCGGGGCAACAATGAAAGCCCTTAAAAGGACACAACCAGACACCCCTTGAGGAACCAACACCCCTCTCTTGGATGGAGCCCCACAAACAGTTAAAGCCCCAGACAAACCCCCCACTCTAGACCCGGGCATCAACTATTCAAAATACAAACGAAGTTTAAGGATAACTCGCGCTAAGCTTGGAAAATAAATGACGAAAACTAATGGGTTAGCGTGGGCAACGGCAAGTTGCCCCACCCCCCTTTAAAGCACACCACACTCAATCCATTGCGGGCTTCCAAAACGAAAAACAAAATAAATCTTAATCTATTTTTCGGTGTTCCAAATCCGACAGAAACTATTTGAAACAACTCGTTATTCAACCAGTTGTAGTAAACAACTGATATCCAGCCTTAAAATAAATGGTTTTTCTTCTAGACATTTTATCGAACACCTGGCGTGCAACTTTTAATAAAGAGCTTCATAAACCAATACTGAAATCTCAACTGCCCGGTTGGAAAGAGAATTAATTTTGTTGCCTGGATTCAATTCTGGTTCAGTCAAAACAGCTGCATTAGCAATCAGTAAGATTGATAGACATATTATGAAGAAGAATTTCGATCTACAATGCGCCATTGATGAAATTAGGGTTCCGATTCAGAAATTATTGGAGATAATCACACTGTGATCATGAATATCGTGGAATCATGACGGAGTTTATAGTAGACATTGAAGCAGAGGATTTTGGGTATTTGTGACGTGGAGCTAGACTTCCATACACACTTCCAGGTCAATTAAAACGTTACATTCTGACCCCAATGGACGAAGCCAGGTCAATTAATTTTTTTTAACTAATACTATAAAAGAATAAAAGCAAACTATATCATATGCAATTAAGGCTTGAACATCGAGCTTGTGAAGTTTTACAAAAGAAAAAAAAGGGTTAGTGTATGTCACGTGACATCCACCCAAAATGGAATAGCATTTAGTGAGGAGACTTTATATTTGGTGATGAAATGATGGTTAACTATATAATTTCTATAAAGGGTTTAAACTAACCAATCCACTTATTTTCTATCAATGTAGGTTGCTAAAACGTACCTAGCTCGAATCAAGGTTAGGTTAAGTAAACTTGACTCGAGATTCTTAAAAAAGTTTGTTTAATAAATAAGTTTGAACCTAAGCTTCACTTAATTATCAAACTAGACTAGTCTCATGAACTTAAACAAGCATACTATTACACACACATATATACTGAAGAACCATTGATTTAACATTTAAATATATCATAAAAAGTAAATTTAAAATGCTTAAAAAAATAATTTTTCTTCGAAACTATTGCATATAAAGATATATAGAAGCTATTTTAATAAAAAAAGTCATTTTTGTAATAAAAAAGGTTACCTTTTTTAAGTGTTTTTAATATATTTTTAGGTTTTATTTTTTTTAATTAAAAAGGCGCCTTACAAGTATTTATACGCAAAAGCTCCGAAAAAATATTTGCAAAATTAAATTTTAACATGTTAAATTTAATTTTGTTATATATTTAACATGTTAAATACATGTTACTCACTTTTTTAATATTCCCCATTAAACCTAATCTTATGTATGTGTGTTTATCGGAATATATTTGTTTATCATCTTTACGCAATTCTCGTACTAAAACCCTCTTCTAAAATTAATCTCCCTCTATATGTGTATGTTTATTGTTTGAAATATTAAATGTATATTCATATAAAATACTTATTATATTATATAAATTTATGATAAAAATGATTGACTAATATATATTATATTATATATAAAATTTATAGCTATAAATATATAAATAAAAATAAATGTAAATACATATAATTATAATTAATAAATAATAAACAAGCATAGTAAAACTCGAGCTTGAAAAACTGCTTATTTAACAACTCAAGCTATAGAAATAAAGCTCGAAATAAACATCTTGTAAGATAAATGAGCTAAACTCGGATTACCTTTTTTATTTGTTAATTTCTCTCCAACTACATTTATATAATTGTTATGTTAAATATAAATATTAATATAACTTCATCACAACCATAATCAATTAATATTTTCTATAAAATGATTTATGAGTGTTTGTACATTAAAATAGAGTCGGAGACATCCAAAATGCTCAAATACTTTTAACATTTTAATAAGAAACTCCAGCATACAACACTCATCAATGTGTCATAAATCCTATTCTTAGGTGATTAGCTAAGCATAACAAGTAGGAATTAAACTTGTATCATTTATCCCACTGTTAAAAATGCTACGTCTAAATACTTGCAAATGACTTTTTCAATAACTGTTTTGTGACTGATTTTGCCGGTTACTTAAAACCATGTTTGGCAAGTGATGTATTCTGAATCTTTACTAATAATAACCACCAAAAATAAAGCATATGCTCCCAAAATATGACCAATTACGACATGTTATGACTATATATAACACATCATAACAAAATGCAACTCATTAATGTACTTCTAACAACCAACTAAAACCCATTTATACACATGGTTACCCATTACAATCAAATACAGTCTTTAATACTTATAATAGCATATTGAAACCAAAAAAAATACGTAAATGCCCCTTCACAAATAATAAGCACTCAATATATGCATAGGCTCCCAGAAATGACCCATTATAGATTTATAGTTGTGATGACTCATTACAATCATAGATACCATTTAAGACCGCTTATAACAACACATTAAAACTAAGTAATACCCCTTATATCTTATCATCCATTATATAACTTGAAAGTAAATGAACTTTTTGACAAAAAAAGCATACCTCTTCAAAGTTTGTGAAGATGAGATTTTTGATGAGATATTATTAATTGTTGGCCAGAATTGTGATGAGCAAGATCCATTGGTGATTAGTCAGAAAAATTATATTTTGCTTTGGATTATCTGTTAGTGATCCATGTATCATAAAAGAAAAAGATAATATTTCACAAGAATTTTTAGTCGTTTTCGTCCAACCAGAGATGCATCGGGCTAGGGTCATCAATGATCCGTCAAAAATATATACTCTTAAGTACATTCAACGCCTCCGCGTCCTCACATTCTTGATTATCATAATACAAATTTCACATGCATGCCATATGATATACAATTTCACAAGTCAGTTATGATAGAAATGGTGGATTCAAAATTAAACATGTGAGAAATGGGTTTACATGGTTTCTCGTTTGTTTGGAATATGTACGCATTTGGAAACCTATTATGTATAAAAGTGTATGTTAGTTTTAACATTTCCTAGACTAGTGGTCGAATAATGTTGGAAGTGGCTGTCTCAAAACTATATGGACTATCCCTAGAATTAGCTAGATAGTTTTTCTTTTGTGTAATATACTTTGTGTATTGATAAAAGAAATTGATTGAAAGAAGTTGTTTTTATTATTAGTATATTTATGTATTTGATAGTGCTAATTTAAACTAGGAGGGGGAGTAAGCAACGTTAAAAAGGGAAATATATATGCTTAACATTGAGATAAGAAAATTTACTATTAGTATCCGTACTTAATGTTACATTAAACCCCTAATATATATTTTTTAACAACATGTGCATTTTTATAACGCGTGCGGATCGCATCAATGGATAGTTGCAACTTTGCTTGTTTCTGCCGAATGTTAGCAACCCTTTTTGACAGCTCGTTGAGCTTCATGACGATACGACAATCGGATTCCACAACACGGAGGCGGGGAGTACGCAACGTTAAGAAGGAAGATATATATGCTAGCATTGACATAAGAAAATTTACTGTTAGTATTCGTGCTTAATGTTACATTAAACCCTTAATATATTTTTTAACATGTGCATTTTCATAACGCGTGCGGATCGCATCAATGGATAGTTATAACTTCGCTTGTTTCTCCCGAATGTTAGCAACCTTTTCTAACAGCTCGTTGAGCTTCATGATGATACAATGATCAGATTTCACAACATCTTTAAGTATCTTTTGGGGGCGTGCGAAAACCTTGTAATTTTCGCTAGAAGTTGACATCCTATAAGAAAAATAACTTCTTTAGATAACATAATAACCATATCAAAAGCGCAAAACATATCAAAAAAATCATTACAAGGATCCGATTAATAGGCTCAGAAACATTGGTGCAACTGGAACCTATTCCAAGCTGCCATACCACCATAGCCATAACCACAGCACGTTCTTCATCACCTTTGAGCTTTGAAATCTGAATCCAAATAAGAAAACCAAAGAAAAACCAAACTGAATATCTATTGTATGGCTCAGAGATTTTGTCAAGATCAGTTGATTTATTCAAGTCGTCTCGGTTGTTGCGTCTTATAAACACCTCATCATAGCTCAAATACATGTACAATAATCATCAATTATCTAGCATGTACAAATGGAGGGTACCTAACAAATGTACAATAAAAAAGCCCACACAACACAACAATTATTGGCACAAAGAAACCAAATAACATGTACAACACCCCAATGCAAGAAACACTTGCAAATTAAACACAGATACACACACATATATAGAGGATGGATCATTAGAAAACCAAAAAAACTACCTAAAAAAAGCCTAAAAGAACACCTAAAAAAATTTCAAATTTTTTTCTTTAAAATTCGTTGTTCTTAATTTATAAAAATAAATAAATACTACACATGTGCATTAATACGAAAAAAAATTTCACAACCAACGTTCTTCCCTTACACTCGTGGCTCCTATCACCGCAACCGTAACTCTTGTTATTATAGCCGTTATGGTGCCTCGTCCCACCGACATTATGGCCTTAAATATGTCGTCATCATTGATCGCCAATGAGTTTTCTTGCATGTTTTTTTTCTTATTTTGTTGCAAACTTGTTTGTTCTTGTATACTAAGTTACCAACGTGTTTAATGTTATTCTTTGTAGGCGTCTGATTTTTTCCACTCCAACTACCAAGAAAGTATTGATATTATAATATTAGTTAGGTTAAATAAGATTGTGCTCCAGCTATTATTAAATTTAACTATTCTCTTTTTCTATAAACGATTAGATCAATAATCTCTAGTACCGGTGATTTTATTAAATGGTTAGATTAAATATGAAGTCTCTTAACAATAAGAGTCATAAAAAGGGTATTGAACAAACTCGATTGACTTCATTTAAGCAGCATTGGAATCATCTCATCGAATTCTAACTCTACGATGTGAGATTTTAGGTTTTTTATTTTTAGATGTTTAGCTTGTAGATTTTAAACTTTTTCTTTGCATTGTTATGTCTTTTTGTTTATTACTGTGTTTTTTTATATTTACGTCATTGTGTCATATCTTTTGGCATTGTGTTATATTTTGTTTGACATTGTGTTATATTTTTTGGATTGTTTATATTTTGTGATCCATTATATCTTTGTACACTTCTTATTTTTAGGACCTTTATACAATAACTTTACTCTTTATTATATTATGCAACTTTGCCCGTTTAACTGCCTAATGATTACAACATCTGTTCAGCCAAAATATATGTCATGAATCACCTCAAATTGCAATGATATAAATTAATATATAAATTAGTTGTGAAAGTAAAAACAAAGTCGTTGAGGATGCCTGGGTGGTGGCCACAAGGGAATTAATGGGCTTAATTTTTCTTTAAATTTTAACAGAGAATCTTTTAGGCCCAGACTATTCTATAAAGGTAGCTTCAACTACCACTTATAACCTAGCCCGGTCCAACTAAAGGGACTTTCAGTTGGTACACATTTCTATTCTATACTACGACAAAACATTTTTATTGCAACCCTAAAAATAATGGAATATATATGATTGTTGAAAATAGATGGGAGGGCCATGGAAGTATGGTGAAAGCGTAAAAAGTGTTGCACCCAACTAATAAAAAAGCTGACCACTCAGCTTTCAACTTTGTATCTACTAGGGTGGAAGGAATGGGCTTAGAAGGGAGCAGCCGGTACCAGTGGAAACCTCGTTGCAGGTGGTCCGTATCGATAAAAATGCCTCCCCCCCCCTACACCCACTTCTCGCGGTTCTTTTGAACCCTGTCCCTCTTTTTGTGAAGCATTCAGGGGCGGACCTACCTTGGGGAAGTGGTAGCCTCCGCTACTTCTTGGTGCTCCAGCGGTAGTGTAAATTTTGGAAAAAATTGACCTTTTTTGACGTTTTTTCGATTCCATTACCATTTTTTATAAAACGTTACCCCTACGAAAATTTTCTAGATCCGTCACTGGAAGCATGTAAATGTGTTTATAGTTTATCTGGCTTTTTATTTGGTGATGATAAAGAGCGATGGATTTTGTTTGTGTGAAATAATTTATCAAAGAACATGAAGAAGAAAAGGAATTTTTGGATTTTTTTATATTAAAAAAGGTTTCACAGTAATTACTAGTATAAATTTACCACATAAATTTTGTTCATTTGAATTAATTAATTCTCAGTAACTATTACTTCTATCAAAAATAAACTTTTATTAGTATTTGTGAGAAAGAAACCTTTCTTAATCTCTTTAAATTATTTTTCTTATTAGTTGTTAAAATTGTTATGAATGGAAGAGATGGAACCTAGTCCCTCCAACCATATACAAATTTCTCTAAAGGGGTTGAAGATATTTTTTATATTATTGAGTCATCACATTAAAATACTAAAATTGCAAATTACAAACAAATGGCAGGTAAATGGATAACAAGTTGCGTCGTAACCCCCTTTTGAATTACAAAACCAATCCTGCTAAAGACAAAGCGACTCTTAAGTGTCGAGAAACTACTCTTCACAACCCGTTGAACCCTATCAGGAATTCCACGACCTCTGAAGCTAGAGAACCAAATGTATCAAATGCAAATGAGATAAACACGTGTTGATTTTCTAAACAATTAAACATGTTTAACGACCTTGTCTGATTTCACCTTCAACATTCCCTAGCCAGCAACAAACTCATTATCCCTAAGCCCAACAAGAGAGGTGAGAATAGGTCTTTGGTAACTCGACAATAAAATAAACTTTTTAATTGTAGAAATGGAAGCAAAACACTTTAATAAACCGAAAAAACTATTGAACACATCTTGGTAAATTAGTAACATGGGTTCACCATCTTGCCAAAGGTTAATATGGATACGACAAGAGTACGTGTGTAGGGGCTCAAAGACGATGGTGGTGCACGCAGAAAAGAAAGGGTGACCCGATGGCTATTAATGGTTGTGAGGGTAGTTGTAACGACCATATGTGGAATAAGGTTTTTGTTTTCTCTTATTGCATGCGCATATAAGTCGTGCAGCATGACTTGGTTACATGAATTTAAAGCATTATAATTCACACCTTAGTTTTGATTTAGTTTAAGAATTTTTAGTGTAGACCAAAAAGTGTCAATCAGGAACAGTTTTGAAAAATATCAGAACAATTTTCAAAAACTAAAGTACAATATTTTTTAGCATGCAGTTTTTCAAAATTTAGGTCTTTTTTTCATTAATGTAGTGTCGATCTTGGTTGATGAAATATTTTGTTCTTCATCCAAATATTTTGTAAAAGCATCATTCTTCATACCAATCTAAGCCTTGTAAATTGAGAAAAAAATTAAAGTTTTAATCTAATTTGACATGTCATCGTATTCCCCAACATCATCAGGATTAAATTTAAGGACTTACCGTACATTCCTCACATTTAAAGACTTACTATTCACTTCACATATTCATTCCTAGTTTTTTTGTGAGTATTTGTCCGAAAGAGATGGGGACTAAGATATAGGATGTTTAATTGAACAAAGATAGAGTTACAGAAAGTAGTGTAGAAGTTTTGTTTGAGCAGAGAGAGATATTGAAGAATAGGATGTAAGAGCGTTTTTTAACATATGCACAACGTTTAAAAATAAAAATAAGAGGTAATTATACAGATGGTCCCTATTGTTTATCTAATTTAACGTCTTTAAGTAGTAAGGTTTAAAAGTTGCAAGTTTGGGGTTTGTCGTTTTGATTTTGTAACAATTATAAGTTTAAGGAAAACGTTCGTCATTTGTTAACTTCGTGTGAAATGCCAGTTTTACCTTTTAAAAATCACTAGGACATTTATTTAAATAACTATTTCTTAAATAATCATAAAAATAAAGTGTAATTTGCATCCCTATAGTTTAGGAGCGGTACCAGCCTGCATTCTCGGATGAAACGTTGGGAACTTGAGTCCCCGTCATTTAAAAAGCGCTACATAATATGTCCCTGGGGCCAACTCTGTTGGGTTAAATTATTGAAATGACTATATAACCCTTTTTTCCCCATTAGCCTGCGTCCCTGTGCTGTTTAATATGTATTAAAATCCGTCCCTATGATTTTATAAAGTATCAAAATCCTATTTAAAATGTGTAGTTTGTGATTAAATATATATATATATATATATATTAACATTTATAAAGTTAGATTACAATAACATTTTTGAATATATATATAACACATTAATCATAAGTTATAATTACATCAATCTTACAAACACCTATATCATTAATCAACAAAAAAACCTAATCATAAGTTAGATTATTGAAACACCTATATTGTAACATTTGTCGAAAAACGGGTTTTCCAAACCCGCTTCGTTTTTTAATCGAATAATCAGTTTTATATTTTTGTTGCTCATTTAATGCCTATGTTAATTTTAAACAATACATAACTATTAATCATTTTAGATTGTGGAAATTAAAATTGTTAAAAAATAAAATTAAAACAATTAAAAATAAAAAAAGGGCTGCCGGGTTTCGAACCCGGGTCAGCCGGAAACTTTAAACATCAAATATATAACCACTCCGCCACTAGCTGACTTTGTGAAATTTAGGAAACAATTAAAACATATGTGCAACCGTGAATCAACCTGTTTGCGCCAAACTGAAACCGATATCGGCTTCCAAACGTCCAGGGACTTTTGAGTGATCGCGGATTCCTAAAAATAACCGATAAACCGACGTTCTTAATCAATTCGGCCTTTAATGAACTTGAATTCGTATGATGTTCGGGTTTATAACCGAAATCATTCACTTTCTGAATTACTCCAACAATATCAGTATCTCGCAACTAAAAATCATCCACAGAACTCTCAATTTCACTTTTGCTATTTTGTCAGTTCGTCGGAAACACTTTTTGAACTCGCCGGACTTTCGCCGGAAAACCGTGTCTTTCATCAAAACGGTAAGTTTCTCAATTCTTTCATCTTCTATCAGTTGTTAGGCTTTTGCTAACTCAAACCTTTCAATCAGAATCAATCCCAGACGACGATATCAGATAATCAACACTCGCCGGAAGTTTTCTGAAAATTCCTAGATTACGCTGTGAAACGGTATAATCATTCAAACCTTCTGATAACTCTTGTTTAGTCCTTCAATTCCACAATTAGTTAATCAAAAACTGTTAATTGGTCCGCTCAGACGGAGTTCATAAAAACAGAGCCGACGACATTGCCGGAGTTCTGAGAAGAGTCATCATTCCGGTATGTTCATTCCCAAAACCTTTCCTATCCGTTACATTTCAATCATTCATACGCCTGTTAATTGAATTGAACAAGTTCAGTAGAGTAATCGTTGTCTGGGTTATTATAACGAAGAAGATGAAGTGCGTCTGTATATAAATTGGATTATAACTCGGGTTAGACACACAGTCCAGCAGTGGACTGTGTGCAATTGAAACACAGTGATACCGGGTTCGAGTCCGCCCTTATTCCGATTCGTCACAATATTCAGACTTTTTATAAAACCCAAATATGAAAACTTCCAGTTAGTATATAAGAGAAATAAAAACAAGTGTTTTAACCAGGTTAGACACACAGTCCAGCGGTGGACTGTGTGCAACGTTAATCAACAGGTCCCGGGTTCGAGACCTGATACGCACGCCGGTTCAATAGAATTTAAATCATTTTTAAGAAATGAATTTTGGAATAAATTAAATAGTATATAAATATAAATAAAAACATAAATATTTCGGGTTAGACACGTAGCTCAGTTGGTAGAGCTGCGTGCACGCGTACGGGAGGTCACGAGTTCGAACCTCACTCAGTGCAAACAATATACACGACCGAACCGGTCAACAAGTCAAAGTCAATGGTCAACGGTCAAACCCAAAAAAAAGTCAACATATTTTTTAATATTTTTGTTTATTTATTTAATTTAAAAATCAATTAAAAATACTTAAAAATAATGTTTTTAAAGTTAGAAAATAGCCTTAATTCACAAAAATATATCTAAAAATACTATTAAAATTATTAATAAAATCCACTCATTTACCATACCTTTCGTTATTATTTAGGTTAGTTAATCCTCGTCGATCAACCCTCTAAACTCGTGCGCATTCAACATCTTCAACCGAACGCACCCAATGTGAGTGAATATCTACAAATTCCCCGTTTTAATCACGTTTTTTGGGTGTATCATGTGTCTTATTATTTATTACATTTAAACAGTTGTGCATCCATCATATCAATGATCAAATGTGTATTCAATATGTATCAACTGTTTGTGTGGTTAATGTTTAGATTAAATTTATCATTTTCAGTACATACATTATCATAGGCCGCCGCTCCCTATTACCTATGAGCGTTGAGCTGTTCCCCATTACCTATGAGCGTGAACGAGGCGTTGCCAACATACGATCGGCTCCATTTGATTGAGCCTTGATCGCACATACATTTATCATAGGCCGTCCGTTCCCCATTACCTATGAGCGTGAACGTGACGTTGCCAACATATACAGTATCATTCATGTTATATATTTCATGCAAGGTGGTTTGTTATTGTTATTGTTATTGTATGTTTATTTACGTTTGCTCACATATGATTATTGCACAATTTTCCATAATAAATATAACAAGAAATCAATAATAAATGTTTTCTAACAAGGTTCACTCGCCAACTTATGTTGACCCAAAAACCCCCATTTTTACCCATGATACAGGTGATCCAGATGCAGCAAGAAACATATAGGATGGCTTAGAAGAATAAACCGGTTTAGACTTTGGATTGTTTAGTTGGTTATTTTTCTTTGTAATTGTATGAACTTGTTTGGAATATTGAGGATGTAATTTTGAATTTAATAAATATGAAACATATTAGTAAACATCATGAGCTTTGGTGATAACCCAATTATGCCCCGACTCTTGTTCCGCTGCGGGTCGGGGTGTGACAGATTGGTATCAGAGCCATGACTATAGGGATATAGGATAGGTTATTAGACCCTTTAGAGCCTATACTATAGTTGATTAGAATTTTTAAAAATTTTTGTGTGTTACATGCAAAATTCATGATGTTTATATGCTTTATGTTTATTGTTACATTCAATGTTATGCAAGCATGTTCATAAGTACATATTATTATACAATGCCTATCATGAATCATATTCTCATAACATATCATATTCATGAGAGCACACACCACATCATTTCCATGATTTTTGCAACGATTTTTGTATTTTCAAATCACATCAAAGTGAGTTCTCATGACGGGCATGTAGTACTGGAAGGGTACAAGTACTGGTAGTCGGAACGTCCTGTCTAGGCTTGGCATTCGTATAAATCCAAAATAAATGACCAGTTTGCCTACCTGGGGACTAACGATGAGAGTACGAGGACCTATTAGGCCAAAGCATGCTATACCAAACGACGTATGAGCTAACCCCACTTTGAGTTGTCATTGTGTCTACACCTGGACACCCTCCGACCATACATCTCGCAAACATATTTTGTGGTTTTCATTCGGGTGATGCGAGTGTTAAACCGCCAATACCAATGTGAATCCTACTAAGCCAATAGTCATGGGGGCCCACATGACTATACAGGTGAAGGTATGGGGGACATTTGAGGCCCAACATGAGCAAACCCAAGACATCCTATGGATGTAGTTGCATTATTGATGTTTATGTTATTTTTATTTTTTTTAAAGACACATGACACCTAAAAAGACTCCATAAACTCACAATCTTCTTATGTATATTCCTGTAGATGTCGGCTAGGCAACAACGAGGAGGTAGAAGGTCAGGAAGGTCAAACGAACGCTTGGCCACCCAAATCGCAAAACAAATGGCCGCGGTGCTTCCTGACATCGTAGTTCAAGTCCAACAAGCTCTCGCCGCAAATCCCATCAACCCTCCCCAACAAGAAGACCAGAATGTTGACAACCCTCCCTCCAAAAAGAGCTCATACAAACATTTCAAGTCTTGCGATCCCCCGAAATTTTAAGGGACCGAAGGTGTCACTGCCCTCCTCCACTGGTTTGAGGAAATGGAAAACACTTTCCTCAACTGCGATTGTCCAGAGGATCGCAAGGTACGTTACGCAACCGGGAGGCTATTTGGGGTAGCTCTTACCTGGTGGAATACTGAAAAGGGGAAGAGAAGAGTCGAAGATGCAATGGCCTTAATGTGGGAGGAGTTAAGGGAAATCATAACGAGACGCTTCTGTCCTAGAAGCGAGATCAAAAAGTTAGAGGATGAATTTCATTCGTTGAAGCAAAAGGAGGGAGATCATACTTCCTACAACAAATGATTTTTAGAGTTGAACCAAATGGTCCCTAACTTGTTCACCCCAGTTTACCGCTTAGTAGAACACTATATTCGAGGCCTCCCCTCGAAAATTCAAGACTCAGTTCTCAGCACTTCGCCTGCAACACTCGAAGCTGCTATGGAACTAGCTACCGAGCTTACTGAGAATCGTATTCGCAACGGCAAATTTAAAGATGAGAAAAAGAAAGCCCCCGTTGAGGGCCAAACTTCAAACCATTCCACCTCCTCCTCAAAGTTTGCTAACAAGAGGAAACGAAACACCAGAAACTTTGCTGTCACACAAACAAATTTCCCTATCCCTGCTGCACCCATTACCCAAGTTGCCCCCTTACCTGCACCATATAAAAGGCCATACTCCGGCCCATACCCAAAGTGCAACCGTTGCCAATACCATCACTTTCCTGATCATCCCTGCCAACATTGCACCGGCTGTGGTCGCGCAGGTCACACCATTCAAACCTGTCGCGTACCTCAGCGAACGAACCGCCATCAGCCCTCAACCCAAACCCACCATCAGATAATGGGTCAAGCCCAGCAAACCTTACTACTTCCACCTACCCAACATGTAGCCCAATCCTACTACCAACCCAACTATCCCATGGTGCAACCTATGCGGGCTTGTTACAATTGTGGAGACCCAAACCACTTTAGAAACACTTGTCCACGCTTGGTGAACATTATACATGCTCAAGCTCAAGCAAACCCGGGTGAATCAAGCTAACCAAGCTACTCCACCTGCTAGAGGAAGAGCTTTCAACATCAACGCCAATCAAGCTAGGGCCGACAACAACGTGGTTAACGGTACGTTTCTCATCAATGGTAGTTATTCATCCATGTTATTTGATACTGGCGCGGATAAGAGTTTTGTGTCCTTAGAATTTGAACTCATCCTCAACCAAACTCGTGATAAACTCATGGAATCCATAACAGTAGAAGTTGCTGACGGAAAACCGGTTTCATTAAACTCTATTATACGCAATTCTACTCTCACTCTAAACGATCACGATTTTCCAGTTGACCTCATTCCTATGAAGTTGGGAAGTTTCGACATTATAATTGGTATGGACTGGCTCAGCCAACATCATGCTGAAGTTGTATGCCGCGAAAAGTTTATACGCATTCCTCTTACAAACGGTCAGACTCTACGAATCTTTGGAGAAACCCCTTCGAAAGGGCTCAAATTAATGTCCTGTCTTCAAGCCCGAAAATATCTCCGCAAGAATTATGTCGCATTTCTAACTCATGTCGTCAAAAAGGGAACCAAGGAGAAGAAACTTGAAGACATCCCAGTAGTAAAAGATTTTCCGCAAGTTTTTCCTGACGACATTGCAGGACTTCCTCCCGTGAGAGAAGTCGAATTCCGCATTGATCTTATACCTGGAGCTACACCAGTTGCAAAATCTCCTTATAGGTTAGCCCCATCCGAAATGCAAGAGCTAGCCAGTCAATTACAAGAGCTGACTGACAAAGGATTCATACGTCCTAGCTCATCGCCTTGGAGTGCACCTGTCCTTTTTGTGAAGAAGAAAGATGGAACGTTTCGCATGTGTATACAGGGAACTCAACAAGTTAACGGTCAAGAACCGCTACCCATTACCTCGCATCGATGATCTTCTTGACCAACTTCAAGGCGCCAGCTGTTTTTCGAAAATCGACCTTCGTTCTGGTTATCATCAACTCAGAGTACATGAAGAAGACGTCCCAAAGACCGCCTTCCGAACTCGTTATGGTCATTATGAATTCATGGTCATGCCATTTGGTCTAACCAACGCTCCAGCTGTCTTCATGGATCTAATGAACAGAGTCTGCAAACCCTATCTCGTTCGCTTTGTTATAGTCTTCATCGACGACATCCTCATATACTCAAAGTCTAAGTCTGATCATGAACGACACCTTCGACTCATCCTTACACTCTTAGGGAATGAAAAGCTCTACGCCAAATTCTCCAAATGCGAATTCTGGTTAAAAGAGGTACAATTCCTTGGACATGTCGTCAATGACAAGGGAATACATGTCGACCCCTCAAAGATCAAAGCAGTACAAGAATGGCAAGCGCCACGTACACCAACTGAAGTAAGATCATTCCTTGGTTTGGCGGGTTAATAACGCCGTTTCATTGCAAATTTCTCCCGCATCGCTGTACCACTCACGGCTTTAACACATAAAGGAAAACCCTTCATATGGGGACCCAAACAAGAAGAAGCTTTCCAAACCCTTAAACAAAAACTCTGTGACGCGCCTATTCTCACTCTTCCTGAAGGTTGTGATTGTCACACCCCGACCCGCAGCGGAAAAGGTGATCGGGGCATGATTGGATTATCATCAAAGCTCATGACATTTATTATAACGTTTCATATTCATTATTACAATTTAAAGGGAAACATACAATCTTAATTTCATCATGTCCTAAACATCATTCTAGACTTCATTGTTTTCTTCTAAGGCATTTCCTATGTTTTCCTTGCTTCATCCTGTTCACCTGTATCATGTGTAAAAATGGTTTTTGGATCAACAAAAAGTTGGCGAGTGAATCCTATGAAAAGCATTTGAACAAGTTTACTGAATTGATTATAAAATGAAGTGCACAACCACATATGAGTAAATATAGATGTAAACATATTCATAAATCACTTAATATCAGATAATGCACACACATACAATAATAAATTGTTTTGAGGCACGCGTTGCTCAACCCGTCTCTCACGAGGAACTGATGGGCCTAATGAATGAGTTTTGAGGCACGTGTTGTTCTACGAACTGATGGGCCTAATGAATGATTTGCATACAACTTGACAATATGAAAGACATAACTACAAACAATATTTACACTCTAAGTTTAGATCACAATATGGTATGGCACAAGTTTAAATAAACGAGTTAATTTTAGTGACACATGACACACCCCAAAACGTGTAATTAAAAAGGGGAGTTGTAAGATTCACTCACATTGGGTGCGTTCGGTTGATGATGTTGAATGCGCACGAAGTTTGATTTAACCACGAGTGAAACTAACCTAGATAATAACATAATGGTTCGGTAAATAAGCGGATTTTATTAATCAATTTTAGTAGGATTATTGCATATATTTTTGTGAGTTTAAGGCTATTTTCTAACTTTAAAAATGTTATTTTTAAGTATTTTTAATTGATTTTTAAATAAAATAAATAAATAAAAATAATAAAAAATGTTGACTTTTGACCGTTGACTTGTTGACCGTTGACTTGTGTAATTGTGTGCGCCGGGTGAGGCTCGAACCCGAGACCTCCCGTTCGCGTGCACGCAGCTCTACCAACTGAGCTACGTGTCTAACCTGAAATATTTCTGTTTTTAATTATATTTATATACTAATTGAATTAATCCGAAAATCATTTATTTTAAAAAACGATTTTAAGGTCTCGCTCGGTGCTCGCCACAGGTCTCGAACCCGGGACCTGTGGGTTACCGTGCACACAGTCCACCGCTGGACTGTGTGTCTAACTTGGTAAATAATCTGGTTTTTATTATACTTAACATGGTTTTGAGAGTTAACCCGGTTCAGTTAAAAAGGCATTTTTATAACAAGAGAGTAAGGCTGGGACAAGAATCGAACGCGCGACGTATGTGAAATTGTTTGCACACAGTCCACCGCTGGACTGTGTGTCTAACCCGTTCATAAACTGATTTTAATTAAACTTATGTTATAACCTGCCTTCGTCTTCTTCGTTAACTTTACCCAGAAAAAACAAAGTCCGAATGTTTCGACTGATTTATGTCTAATTTGATTTTCAAACATTAATAGTAATTGAAAGGAAACGTATGGAGAGGGTTTGGGGAAAGGAGGTACCGATCCATGTCTTTCACAGAACTCCGGCAGAGGTCCGTCGGCTCCGATAGTGAACTTCGGCTGTTAGGATCAATTAATAGTTCTGCTCGATTAATTATGAAATTGAGGTACTTAAACAAGGATTGACAGGAGTTTGAAGGGTTATACCGATTCACAGTACGATATCAGAAATTTCAGAGATTTTCCGGCGAAGGTTGAATATTCCAGCTATGTCGCCTGGGATGGATTCTGATGGTGGATTTGTGTTAGTAACAGTCTAATCAATTGATTGGAACAGAAAAAGTCGAAGGAATTACCGTGTGGATGTGAGTCTCGGTTTTCCTGCGACTTGCAGATATTCTCCGGCGAGTGAAAATACGTCGAGAATTTGTGCGATTTTGAGCGAAAGGGCTACCAGTGAGTTGTGGGTGGATTTATAGGAAGGAAGCGAGATGCATGTGGTCTAATTTCAGTCTTGATTCGTCGGTTAAAGTTTTCCGGCGTTTATGACTTGTGTCGCAGACTGGACATCGGTTATAACCGATGCAATAGTTAATATTTGCGTTAAGATACAAGAAACCGACAGAGAAAAGCGACTTCGTCGGGATTTCCGACGACTGCGATTTGGGCGCGTCAGTTTGAACTCGGGATTCATGTTATGTATTTAATTGTTTCATTATGAACACAAACATCACAAGTGGCGGAGTGGTTGAGCGTGTGGAAGTTAAAGCTTGAGGATTCCTGGCTGACCCGGGTTCGAAACCCGGCAGCATTGATTTATTTTTATTTCATTATTTTTAATACATTTTCAAATATAAATTATATATTCCAATATACTTATTAATTATGCATCGTTTAAAATTAATTTGGGCATTAAATACGCAACGAAATTTTTAACTGATTGTTCGGTTAATAAACGGAGCGGGTTTGGTAAATCCGGTTTTTGACGGATGTTACAGTGATGACTTCGTGGTTTATTGCGACGCGTCAGGGCAAGGACTAGGCTTGTGTTCTAATGCAAAGAGGAAAGGTGATAGCTTATGCTTCTAGACAACTCAAAACTCATGAGAAAAACTACACCACCCACGACCTAGAACTTGGAGCCGTTGTGTTCGCTCTTAAGATATAGAGACATTACCTCTACGGTACTAAGTGTGAAATATACACTGACCACAAGAGTTTTCAACATATCTTCAACCAAAAGGAGTTAAACATGAGGCAACGGAGATGGGTTGAACTTCTTAATGACTACGACTGTGAAATTCGATATCATCCTGGCAAGGCAAATGTGGTGGCCGATGCACTCAGTCGAAAGGGTTATACGAACTCCATTCGTCTTCTATGTTCGCAAATCATAACCGACATCAAAGATCAAATTCGAGAAGCCCAACATGTTTCAGTAACGGAAGACGACGTACGAAAGGAGCTGTCCTGTGGAGCTGAACTTAAAATTGAAACTAAATCCGCCGGTATTCTGTACTATCTAGATCGCATATGGATTCCTGACCACAACAACCTTCGTGAATTCCTTATGAATGAGGCACACAAAACACGATACTCTATACACCCAGGAGCCGACAAGATGTATCAAGATATTCGATACACCTACTGGTGGCCTGGAATGAAAAAGGATATTGCTGTTTTTGTTTCCAAGTGCCTTACATGTTCCAAGGTAAAAGCTGAACATCAAAGACCCTCAGGACTTCTGGTCCAACCTGAAATACCTGTATGGAAGTGGGAAAACATAACCATGGACTTCATCACCGGGTTACCTCGCACTTCTGGTGGGTATGACACTATATGGGTAATCATTGATCGTCTTACAAAATCAGCTCACTTCATTCCGATCCGCGAAGATTTCAAGAACGAGAAGTTAGCTCGTATCTACATCAGCGAAATCGTAAGCCGTCATGGTGTACCGTTAAGCATTATTTCAGATCGTGATGGTCGTTTCACTTCACGAACATGGCAAGCCGTACAAGCCGCTTTGGGTACACGATTAGACCTCAGTACCGCTTATCATCCTCAAACTGATGGACAATCTGAACGCACCATCCAAACTCTTGAAGATATGCTTCGAGCATGTGTCATAGACTTCAAGGGAAATTGGGACGCTCATCTACCATTAGTTGAATTTTCGTACAACAACAGCTATCATTCAAGTATCGGCATGGGACCTTTCGAAGCTTTATATGGTCGTAAGTGCCGATCTCCAGTATGTTGGCACGAAATTGGGGAAGCTCAAATCACCGGTCCAGAATTGATTCAAGAAACCACAGACAAGATCCATCAAATTCGAAACAATCTTCTAGCGGCTCAAAGTCGTCAAAAGAGTTATGCAGATAAACGACGAAAGCCTTTGGAGTTTAACATTGGTGATCATGTACTTTTAAAAGTATCACCGTGGAAGGGAGTAGTTCGTTTTGGCCAGAAGGGCAAGCTAGCACCACGCTACGTAGGACCTGTAGCATACAAGCTTGATCTACCAGAAGAACTCCCACATTCCACGTATCAAACTTAAAGAAGTGTCTCGCCGATGAAAACCTCCATATTCCCCTGGAAGATATTCAGATCGATGAATCTATACACTTCATTAAAAGACCAGTAGAGATCATGGACTTCGGAGAAAAACGTTTAAGACGTAGTCGTATTCCAATTGTTAGGGTACGCTGGGAGTCGAAACGGGGACCTGAGTTTACTTGGGAACGTGAAGACTCGCATCTTTTTCCTGTTACCACTACTACTTCAATTTCGGGACGAAATTTCTAAAAGTAGGGGATACTGTAACATTTGTCGAAAAACGGGTTTTCCAAACCCGCTTCGTTTATTAATCGAATAATCAGTTTTATATTTTTGTGCTCATTTAATGCCTATGTTAATTTTAAACAATACATAACTATTAATCATTTTAGATTGTGGAAATTAAAATTGTTAAAAAATAAAATTAAAACAATTAAAAATAAAAAAAGGGCTGCCGGGTTTCGAACCCGGGTCAGCCGGAAACTTTAAACATCAAACATATAACCACTCCGCCACTAGCTGACTTTGTGAAATTTAGGAAACAATTAAAACATATGTGCAACCGTGAATCAACCTGTTTGCGCCAAACTGAAACCGATATCGGCTTCCAAACGTCCAGGGACTTTTGAGTGATCGCGGATTCCTAAAAAATAACCGATAAACCGACGTTCTTAATCAATTCGGCCTTTAATGAACTTGAATTCGTATGATGTTCGGGTTTATAACCGAAATCATTCACTTTCTGAATTACTCCAACAATATCAGTATCTCGCGACTAAAAATCATCCACAGAACTCTCAATTTCACTTTTGCTCTATTGTCAGTTCGTCGGAAACACTTTTTGAACTCGCCGGACTTTCGCCGGAAAACCGTGTCTTTCATCAAAACGGTAAGTTTCTCAATTCTTTCATCTTCTATCAGTTGTTAGGCTTTTGCTAACTCAAACCTTTCAATCAGAATCAATCCCAGACGACGATATCAGATAATCAACACTCGCCGGAAGTTTTCTGAAAATTCCTAGATTACGCTGTGAAACGGTATAATCATTCAAACCTTCTGATAACTCTTGTTTAGTCCTTCAATTCCACAATTAGTTAATCAAAAACTGTTAATTGGTCCGCTCAGACGGAGTTCATAAAAACAGAGCCGACGACATTGCCGGAGTTCTGAGAAGAGTCATCATTCCGGTATGTTCATTCCCAAAACCTTTCCTATCCGTTACATTTCAATCATTCATACGCCTGTTAATTGAATTGAACAAGTTCAGTAGAGTAATCGTTGTCTGGGTTATTATAACGAAGAAGATGAAGTGAGTCTGTATATAAATTGGATTATAACTCGGGTTAGACACACAGTCCAGCAGTGGACTGTGTGCAATTGAAACACAGTGATATCGGGTTCGAGTCCGCCCTTATTCCGATTCGTCACAATATTCAGACTTTTTATAAAACCCAAATATGAAAACTTCCAGTTAGTATATAAGAGAAATAAAAACAAGTGTTTTAACCAGGTTAGACACATAGTCCAGCGGTGGACTGTGTGCAACGTTAATCAACAGGTCCCGGGTTCGAGACCTGATACGCACGCCGGTTCAATAGAATTTAAATCATTTTTAAGAAATGAATTTTGGAATAAATTAAATAGTATATAAATATAATTAAAAACAGAAATATTTCGGGTTAGACACGTAGCTTAGTTGGTAGAGCTGCGTGCACGCGTACCGGAGGTCACGAGTTCGAACCTCACTCAGTGCAAACAATATACACGACCGAACCGGTCAACAAGTCAAAGTCAATGGTCAACGGTCAAACCCAAAAAAAGTCAACATATTTTTTAATATTTTTGTTTATTTATTTAATTTAAAAATCAATTAAAAATACTTAAAAATAATGTTTTTAAAGTTAGAAAATAGCCTTAATTCACAAAAATATATCTAAAAATCCTATTAAAATTATTAATAAAATCCACTCATTTACCATACCTTTCGTTATTATTTAGGTTAGTTAATCCTCGTCGATCAACCCTCTAAACTCGTGCGCATTCAACATCTTCAACCGAACGCACCCAATGTGAGTGAATCTCTACAAATTCCCCGTTTTAATCACGTTTTTTGGGTGTATCATGTGTCTTATTATTTATTACATTTAAACAATTGTGCATCCATCATATCAATGATCAAATGTGTATTCAATATGTATCAACTGTTTGTGTGGTTAATGTTTAGATTAAATTTATCATTTTCAGTACATACATTATCATAGGCCGCCGCTCCCTATTACCTATGAGCGTTGAGCTGTTCCCCATTACCTATGAGCGTGAACGAGGCGTTGCCAACATACGATCGGCTCCATTTGATTGAGCCTTGATCGCACATACATTTATCATAGGCCGTCCGTTCCCCATTACCTATGAGCGTGAACGTGACGTTGCCAACATATACAGTATCATTCATGTTATATATTTCATGCAAGGTGGTTTGTTATTGTTATTGTTATTGTATGTTTATTTACGTTTGCTCACATATGATTATTGCACAATTTTCCATAATAAATATAACAAGAAATCAATAATAAATGTTTTCTAACAAGGTTCACTCGCCAACTTATGTTGACCCAAAAACCCCCATTTTTACCCATGATACAGGTGATCCAGATGCAGCAAGAAACATATAGGATGGCTTAGAAGAATAAACCGGTTTAGACTTTGGATTGTTTAGTTGGTTATTTTTCTTTGTAATTGTATGAACTTGTTTGGAATATTGAGGATGTAATTTTGAATTTAATAAATATGAAACATATTAGTAAACATCATGAGCTTTGGTGATAACCCAATTATGCCCCGACTCTTGTTCCGCTGCGGGTCGGGGTGTGACATATATGATCCTATGTATTTCCGCTTCTTCCCTGCGTCCCCTATCGTACTTCCAATCAAAGGTCATGTTATTCCAAAACCTGATAACCACACAAACGTGCAGGAAGAGGTGGGTTGGGGTACTACTCACCCTAATCCCGGTTACAAATGTTCAAATCAGATGTATCAGGTAAAACCAAAATAATCCCACTAATAAGAAACTGGGTATTAACCAAAATAAGTACACATTCCTCAAGCATAACACTACTCATGAGTATTAACCAAAATAAATTCACTAATCAAAATAAGTACACTATTTATGAAACATAACACTAATCAACGGGTATTTACACAATAAATAAACTAATCAACGAGTATTAACCAAAATAGCTCCAATAATCAAAATAAGTATACTACTCATCAAACAAAACACTAGTCAACGGGTATTAACCAAAATAAGTAAACTAATCAACGAGTATTAACCAAAATAGCTCCAATAATCAAAACAAGTACACTACTCATCAAATATAACATTAATCAACGGGTATTAACCAAGACAACAGTAATTAACTTCACTACCTTCCACAAGGTTGTTATCCACCGTTTCTCGAGCTTGGAATGACATCTTATTATGGTCAAAGGGATGTGGTAGAATAAGGGTTTGCGACGGATTATGGTGGTGGTCGATCGGATTGTGAGGTTTGATGGTGGTGCGATGGGTTCGACGGTGGTGCGACGAGTACGGTGGTGGTCGACCGGGGTGCAACGAGTATCATGGAGAAGAGTCTGGTATGTAGGGTTACGGGGGTGTGTGTGGTGATGCCTTAGGTTGTGAGGTGGTGGTTGGAGAAGATGGACACGATCAGAGGAGATGGAGACGAGTAAGTGGGGGACGCAAAATGTAGGTGTGGAAATGGAGAGAGTCTATAGATTAAGGAATGGTTTAAGGTGAGTGAAAAAAAAAACCATTTTACACCCCCCACCTCGATTTTTGCTATTTATAGTCAAAACCTAATGTTGCTAGCACAACAGACGCATTATGTAGCGCTTTTCAAACCAGAGGGACTCAAGTTTCCAAATGTTTCATCCAGGGATGCAGGCTCATACCACGTTAAACCATAGGGACGCAAATTGTACTTACTCTAATCTTAGATAAATGTGTAAATTTTTTACCTAATCTAACCCAACCCTCCCCCTTGTCCAGTCGTCCCTATGTCGGCGATTCAATGACCATCTCCAACGAACCATATCTTCGATGGAAGTGTAGTCTCTGGCGGCCCATATTCCCTCCTTCCAGTTGGAGCAACAGACGCCTTACACCACCACCACTCATCACCATCATTTTCTCCATCCAGCTGTAGCGAAATCAAGTTGTTCATCATCAAACAGACATCCTAACTAGATGTTTATATCAATTTCATATTTGAACTACATGTTTCACATTGGGGGGTTTCAATTCTCGAAACGAACCAGTAATTCATTTTTTTTTCCTTTAAGCTCTACCTCTATCACCCATTCACCCCCATAACTACTTCCAAATATTGAACAAACACTAACTTTGTGAAGACTGATTTTGAGTCAGATCGTTGAACATGCAGCCACATATCCACAAAAAACGAACGAGGAATGGAATCTTGTGGTGTCGAGATATGAAAATAAGGTGTCGATGAAGGGAATCTTGTGTACATATCAAAGTAGTCAAGTAGACCTAATAAACGACCACCTCATGATATGAGTCGGTGCTATAAACTTTAAATCGCAACTCAATAATCCCTCTACGTCTTCTCTGTTGAACACCATATTCGATACAAATCACTTATCCATCCCCGTAAGAATGCAGTTGAAGAAAAATATGAAGAGGGTGAGAAATATGGCATATGTTGAATCATCAAAGGGTCCTGAGGGGTGATTTGCGATGGTCGGTGTGAAAGGGGTTGGGTTGTTTTTAGTATAGTTTTATAATTTACATGCGGGGCCCTGTATATATTTGTTTACATTGTTAAAGTTATATATTCAAAGGAAACAATAGTCGTTTTATACAAATTTAACATATTTATTAACGAACGTTTGACTTAGGACCTATAATTGTTACAAAATCGAAATCACAAACCTCAGACTTGCAACTTTTAAATCTTAGTACTCAAAGATGTGCTTTTAGGTCAACAACAGGGACTATCTGTGTAATTATCTCTAAAAAATAGTTAATTTATAGGGATGTTGATGAAGAACATATTGTTACTGCTTCAAGGGTGACTTAAAATAGTAATTTTATAGTAAGGTGTATATCTGAACAACAAGCTTTTTTTCTATCATATACTAGTGTTGGGAGGTTTCTGGAAGCGACATCTCTATCTCTAGAGATGGAGGTAAAGTTTTTCTATATCTCATCTTTTCCAGACCCTACCACTAACTTTGTTGTATGATGGATTTACTAAGCATGATTGTTGTTGTTTATCACCGTTGACCAAAATTATATTTTGGCTTATCCCAAGGTTATCATATGACGTGCCTAACATAAAACTAATAATATAAACTTACACGCCAATAAAATTGATCTTAAATTAAAAGATATATCTTTTAAAGCAAATGATATAACACGTTAGAACATCATTAATTATAGTAATCAGTGATGTGTAACAACCTCTTTAATGTTTGTACAAACCTTTAGTATCGAAAAACAGAAGAAAATTACAAGTCTATAAAGGTTAAATTTATTATGCATTTCAATGAATTTCATGCATAAAATGGCATTGACAAGACAGGAGATAAGTCAGGTGGATATATGTAACTAGGCCTAATATAACAAGATCTAATCACTGTTATTTTAACAGTGATACCTGCAATTCTAATACGTCAACTCCCGAATGTACGTACCATCTTATGCATCCATGTTCCAAAATCAGTCATCTCAAATAGTTTTCATCTCTATGTCATGTGTATAATCAGGGGCGGCGGACCTACCTTAGGGGAAGGGGTAGGCTACCCCTTGGTGCTCCGACGGTAGTATAAATTTTGAAAAAATTTGAACCTTTTTCGATTTCGTTACCCCTTTTTAATAAAACGTTACCCCTACGAAGATTTTCTAGATCCGCCATTGTGCATAATGGGGCATGCAAATCGTGTCTTGTCGGGTTTAACAGGTCTCTAACGACACGAATAACATAAATATTAAACATGAATACAACTTGTTTAACTACTTTATATCTAATGTTAATAACACAATTATATGTTTTATGTACCAAAGAAAAGAAATGATAGATAGTAGCCTTCTGATTCTATTTATTTTTAAAAAGGTAAAAACTAAATAGTGTACTTTTTCAATAAATAGGTTTAATCATGTATTATACAAATATCTATTGCTAGCCGTAGTGTATAATACCATAGGAATACAAAACACATCAAATAAAGAGTTAAATGCTTGGTTGGTCCCTGTGGTTTGCAAATCTTGCAGACTTGGTCCCAGTGGTTCACTAATTACACACTTGGTCCCAGTAGTTTCAAATTTTGCACTCGGGTGGTCCTTACCACTAACCTTTGTTAGATTTCTCAGTTAAGTATACATAAAATGTCTATTATACCCCTCGTCTTCTTCAGCCTTTCTATCTCCCTGAATAAAAAGCTCTGTCAACCACCTGCAACTACTCTGCTACCACCACCCTCACCCTCGCCGCCTTTCACAAGCAATGGGGAAGATGAAGTGTGTGCGGCGGTGGTGGTATGGCGGTGAAAAAACTTGAATTTGAAGACTTGTGTTTGAACTTTATCTATCACACAGTGTGGTGCTTTTAATTTCCATCAACATCGTCTTGCGGTCTTCTAAATCTGTTTTCTTCAAAACCTCTTCATAAAGTCTCCACCGTAATCTCTCTCTCTCTCTCATTCCACTCTCCACCGTTCTCTTCAAAACCTCTTCATCATCATCTACATCGTCTTGCGGTCTTCTAAATCCGTTCAATTTCACGGGGACTTATCTTCTTCGTAAAATGGAGGTAACCTTCTTAACTGTTTTACTCTGTTAGTTCGGATTACTGTTTATTGAACCCAAAATCAAACAACTTGAATGATGCACTCAACCTGTTCGATGAAATGTCACAGAGACGCCCTCTTCCATCTGTTGTTCAGTTTAATCGGTTGTTGACTGTTGTTACTAAAATCAAACATTTTTCTACCTCTCTTGATCTTTTCAACCAAATGTGTTCTCCTGGTGTTCCTGTTAGTAATTACTCAATGAGCATTGCAATCAAGTGTTAATTTACGGTTTACGGTTTCTCTTGGTATTTCTTGTTCGTGAGGTACCATAGGTACAATTTACGTTTTCTTATCCACTGTTAATTTGAGGTACGATCCATAAACAACTGCTTCATAATTCTTTCCAAACAAAACCTTGTTCTCAAATCTTAAAGTTTCTGTCATCGCCAAATTTCGTTTCTGTCAAACCCTAATTCGCTCAAACTCACAAATTTCCTCATCAATTTTGCTGGTCACACAAACCACAACCTACAATTCATCCAGTTTACTACCGATCAAGTCTTCAAAGGCGGCGAGGGTGAGGGTGGTGGTAGCAGAGTAGTTGCAGGTGGTTGACAGGGCTTTTTATTCAGAGAGATAGAAAGGATGAAGAAGACGAGGGGTATAATAGACATTTTATGTATACTTAACTGAGAAATCTAACAAAGGTTAGTGGTAAGGACCACCCGAGTGCAAAATTTGAAACTACTGGGACCAAGTGTGTAATTAGTGAACCACTGGGACCAAGTCTGCAAGATTTGCAAACCACAGGGACCAACCAAGTATTTAACTCTCAAATAAACTACCACGTTTAACCTGCGGGATATGTATTGGAAGAAATGAAGAATCATGTTTGCTTAAAAAAAACTTTACTCTACCACATTGTATAAATATATTTGTATATATCTTTTATTTAATCTGTGAGATTCATGTTGGAAAAAATGATTGAAGAATCATATTTGCTTAAAAAAAACTTTACTATACCACATTCTATAATATATATATATATATATATATATATATATATATATATATAATTGAAGAATTTTTTAACTACAGTGAAATTTATGCTAATGTGAATCATAAACATAATGTGAATCATAAACACAATTATATTTAGTCATATTAAATGTGATGTCATATCTTAAATTCATACATATTATGTAAAAACTATATTTATTTAAAATACACCTTTAATGTTAATAACTACCTCTTTTTTCTAATCTTGCTTTTAATGTGCAAAAGAGTAACTAAGAAAGTTTTTCATAAATTTCATTTTTGAGATAACATCTTTATTTTATAATTAATATTAAATTAAATTGAATAATAAATAAAATTAATTTTTATGAAGTTATATAGATTTAGTAGTTGTATGTGTATATTTACTAAAACTCTATAATTAATTGAAAAGCTTGGCTTGAAACAATTCATAAGATGCTACTACGCTAAATAAATACAAAATTGTGATAAGATGTGAGTTCAATCGTATTAACATACCTTGAGATCCGAGTACAATTGATTCCTCAATCAACTTTGGAAACATCTAAAAAGTTGTAAATGTAATCGCTCATTATTTTTTCTTCAAATGTAATTGCAAAGAAAAAATTTGTATGCTCAACTCACATTAAAAAAGATTGACCCCACAACACGGGGAATCAATTTTAGTTGTATAAATATGTTTGTATATATCTTTTATGTTTTATTTTAACACATAAAAAGGTTATGTGTCTGAATAGCTATAATTTAAGAGTAGTGATTATGTAAAATCTGAATTCTTTTCTTCTTCTTTCTCATTAAAATCAACAAACCAATATATACGAATCTATTGTATGGTTCTCAAAAAAAATTCTGTCATATTGTGACGTTTTGAAGTAAAACTCCTTTATTTTGTTATATTTTTGTTAATTTCATCTCTCTTTCCTATAATGTTAAATTCTTTCTTGTTTTAATATTCTATTTTATTTTTTGAATGGCGATTTACATATTTAACATTAGATATTTTTAAACAAGTTTTGAATTTAATGATAAATAGGTTATTACGGAAAACAGATTATTACATACATTAAAACAAGTTTTTAATTTTTTGATAAATAGGTTATTACAGAAAGTAGATACATTTATGTTTTTTTAATTACTTTAACCCCTAAGACTTTGTTTATAAAAATGTTGCTTGATTTTTTAAATGTATAAATTAAATATTTTTAAAAATGCCCAACTTGAGTTTTACAAAAATGGAGATTTTTATAGATTAACCATTTGTAAAAGATAAAGATCTTTTAAATAAATCCAACGTTAATATGTATTGATAATAATGATAATAAAATAATGTATACAATATATTAAAAATACCCGAAAATTTTAGAAAATCGTATTTTTATGAAAAGAATAAATTGTATTTTATGAAGAAAAAAAATTAAATTTTGTGGAACCAACAAAATATTTAGTATTAGACAACGCGGAATCTTGAAATAGAGTATGAAGCATCATATAGTAACTACGTCAACACCTGTCAAAAAAGTGACATGGTGTAAAAAATGCTAGTTAGGATGGATCGTAGAAAGGTGACGTGGTATGACACGTGACATATACTTTTTGTATTTATTTTATATTTAAAAAATAAAAGCAATCTATTAAATTTAAAAAATATATTAATTTTAATTAGATAAATAACAATAAGTAAAAAAATTACATAAAGTTAAAAATAAAAATTACTTAGACCTAAAAAAATACATAAACTTTTAATACCGTCTTCATCAGCGTTGTTTCGTGGAATGCTCCAAAATTTGTGCAACAAAATCCGCTTAAAGATTGTGATGTGTATTATTGGCATATATATCCCTTGCGTTCGCTTGTCTCGCTTCATCATTTATTTCTATAGTATTTGTTTACTCCCTTCCTTATAGTACTAGCAAATTGTGTGTTCCTCATCCTCCAAAAACATGTTATGTAAAATAACGCATGCGTACATCACATTTCGAATTATAAGTTTTTCCATAATCCAACACGGTAAGCTCAGAATATGCCATATTTTCTGCAAATACCAAAGGCTCATTCTATGTCTTTTTGTGCCGCCATTTGAGCACCATTAAACTTCTTTCTATTTTCCTCTAACGTTCTACGCTTTGTAAATGATTTTACAAACACGGAAAATTTCTGGTAAATACCATTCGTTAGGTACTAACACTATTTGTGGACCGCACCGTTTACAAAAAAAAAAGGTTTTTGATCCAACACTGTTTATATAGGTTGAAAATGGATGATTGATTAAGAATATTTAAATCGTTATTTGCAGCAGGCATACCAAAGAATGCATGCCAAATCCAAAGATCTTGTAATGCAACCACTTCAAGCATCATATGTAACGCCCCAAAACTCGAATTGTTTAATTCACTAGTATGCATTTATATTTTTAAGTATGAAATAAAAATAACTAGACTATTTAACCTAGTTAAATGTATGGTAAAAACTATTAAAGGAGGAAAGTTGTGTCAATTATGTTTTAGTAGTAAACATGAGAGACTAAAGGTGAAGATTTTGGGGTGGAGTTTTAATAAAAAGAAAGAAAGAAAGTGCAAGAAGGTTAGTGTGTGTTCTTGTGTGTGTGTCGACATATGTGAGGGAGAGGAGGAGAACTCTCAAACAACCCTAACTACAAGAAATTGATGGTGAAATTGGAAGCTGATCTCTTGCATGAACGAATGATTATCATCATCTCAACCTAACAAATATGTGGTAAGTTGTAATTTGAGATTTGATGATCTTGTGTGAAGTGGGTTTATGCTTAATCCATGAAATTGTATGAAATTAATGATGAATATGTGTTAGAATCACCATATAGAACATGAACTATACAAGATTTTAAGTAATTTGATGATTTTGGATAAAACCCACTTGAAGTAGTAAGGATGATGAGATGAATAATTATCCATGTTCAATTCTTGCACAAATTTTAGGTATTATGTAGTATGTGATGTGTACCTGTTATATAGATTGATTATGATATGAAAGTTGTATAATGTTTACTAGTGATGATGATGATAATGAATGAATGAATGAATGTAAGAAATAGGAATAAAAGCATGAATTAGTAGTACATTGTGCATTAAATGGTGTACGCACACCAAGTGCTTGATGAAATGCCTAAATGATAATATGATGTGAAAATGTATGCTAGTGGTGGATGAATATGTATAGAATGTAACAATTAAGTAATCAATAATAGATTAGTATGAGAAATGCATTTTTGGTGGATGGTTCACATGTTATTTGATCTAGTGAAATAATTTTGGTAGAAAGCATGCTATAGGAACTTGTACTCTATGCTTCAATGTGTGGTGCACTACATAGGTTAGACCAATTGCTCAACGGTATCTTAGAAGGGAATGTGTACTAAATGTATAGCATGAAGGCTACTAGTAAAGGGTAATAATAGAATTATGTTAAATTGATTAACCTTGAATGTGGGTGTATGTGTATTGCATCTTGAGTATGAGATGTATAAAGTGTCACTAGTATAGTTTACTATGATGACACGGGTGTATGAGGTTAAGTTGAGGGTTTACATGATAGACCACCGACTTCTGAAAGTCGGACTTGCAAAAAGGAGTAAGCTTAGACTTTTTGTCAAATTTAAATATTATAGAAAGTCGTATAATATGTGTTATATGTAAGGACATGGTGAATTATATGTGTTGGAAAAGATGTGATCGTGAGTATATGCCTTTTGCTTGTTAGAATTGACTAACGAAAATCAAATGTAAGACATAATTGATATGATCGTTACTATGTGCAATCATGTATGCTAACAAGAATGTGGATGCGATGACATTAAAGTATATGGATCATGTCATGATGGATGGAAGCATGAAAGGCTACGGGTCAAAAAGGAGACAAGAAAGGAAGCACAAATGCAGACACTCAAGTAAGTAATTTCCGCACCCACTTGTATTTATTTACGTGATAATATGTATATATTTGAATATTCGAAGTCAAGGTGGAACGTACAAATAAATGATAAATGTTAAGGTATGATTTGTAGAAATGGTTAGTATGATGTTAAACCGGTAAAGCCTCAAAATAGTGGTAATCGAGTCATAACTTTTAGTTGAAAGAATTTTAAAAGAGAGTGTGGGGATTTGGTAACATTAAGGGAATGTTTGAAAAGAAGCAATAACAGATAAAATATTAGAAAAAGGCGAGTTTGGACGTCTCGGGGCCTATCTAATCGAACAAGATTCAAAGCGGGTCAAAATAAGCTGCATACATGATACAGCAGCTGCATACATGATACAGCATCTGCCCACCGTAAGCTACGGTAGCTGACCGTAGCTTACGGCAGGGTGATGATGTTTATGCAGAAAAGCACCACCGTAAGCTACGGTAGGAGGACCGTAGCTTACGGTGGGTTTGTTAATTCAAATTGTTGTTAGCCGTAAGCTACGGCAGCGGGCCATAGCGTACGACATGAGTGTTCAGTTTTTGCATTAGGTCCTCACCGTAAGTTACGGTAGTAGAAAAGACGGAACTCGTTTATAGGTAAGTCTAGTATCGAATGATTATATGCATGAATAGGGATGTTATGTTTAACACGTTTGAGTGAACGAGATCGTACGTAGGCATTTATAATTAGAATTATAGTGGGTATTGGATGTATGAGTTAGAATGTGAGATATGTGTATGAAATATGAATGTATGAACACGATTATGCGAAAGGGATACATTCATGTTGTAGTTAAATAGATGTACACAATTGGTTGGCGTTCTTTTTACGAAGATATGATACTTGAATATATTGTGATTACAAGTTTGGTAACTATATTATTATTGAGGATGTTTGGAAGTGCAGATTTATAAACGTCGGACTTTCAAAGAGTCGACACCGTACTGAAAGAATTGAAACTTGGAAGGATAATCAATTGAAATAACTTACGTAGTCAGAATGTGTTATGGACATTTTAGCTTATAAGATATTTTTATACTTGATCGTCACCACTTACTAACGGGTTGGTTGTATGTGGTGATCGTAGGTTTTCACTGATTTTAATCGTTCATCAGTGAGGACAAGCGGATGTAGATCGAGCTAAAAAGCAAGGATTGTACGGAAAGCATGATCTCATAGTTGCCATTATTATTACTATTATCATTGAAACATGTCATTTAGTAAATGGACCTTCAAATACGTCAAATTATTTATAAAGAAAGAATTTTTTTAGGGTTCGTATGTACGCTGCGTACTTTTTGTTTAAAACAATTTAGGGTGTTATATCATACCCGGTTTTTAAGATATACACTTGTGTGTTTTTGGCGCCACGCACTTGGACAATTTTCCCACTTTCATTTCATACAATCTAAACTACTGATCATCTTAGGGAATCATATCGCTATTCATGAGCCTCCAAAAGTTGTTGTATGTCACTAAACGTAGGTTTTCTCAAATATTTTTTTTAATATAGATCAATTACATACTCACAAAAATAATTAAGGTTTACTCTCGCCGTTCGTTCCAACATTTTTGTATATTCATCCATTATGTGGGAAGTTGTGCCACAAGCCAATTGTCAAATCGCGGTCATGAGTTTTGCAACGTGTTAAATCCAAGACTACTTCGCGCATCCGTTTTTTTGTTAAAAATATCCATATTTACTTGATAAATCATTTGATATTCTTATAATTAAACTGCGACTCATATGAAAACGACGCCAAAAAGGTACCATCATCATACATCGGGTTGCGTGAAAAGTGAACACTTACCAATAAATCATGTGCGGTGATTCAGTGGCGTACTATATATTTCCTCCCTTGGGTTCTGAGGAGCACTCTTTGTCTTCTAATATAGTTTCAACCACTTTTTAAACCGCCGAAATTATTAGTGTTGGTCCCTTGTCATCTACTGAAAATAACATTAGGTTTTCAAACGAAGACGATGAAGATGAATATGATGAACTTTGTAGGGTCTTGGAGGAGTGCGTATATGAATAGTGAGTAGTGTATAACCTCAATCTACAATGAAAACGTGTTAACATTTTATTAGGACTTATTTTTTGAAAATACGTAATCCTACCTAAAGTGTAAGGTGTTTATTTTTTAAATACAAAACTACTTATGGTGACCGAATTTGTTAAGCTTCAGCTGGTTGAGAAAAAAAAAGATAATAATTACAAACTTAGGCTCATTTAATAAGTAAACAACGGCAAAAGTGCCTAATACACCTATATGAAATACAATCAAAACAAGATGTATAAATATTGAAAACAATAACAACTGTACCTAATATATCCTATAAAACCCAGTATACCCTATAAAAGAACATACAATAATATAAATACTTGTTTATCGAACAGTGCCAATTCATTTTATAAAAAAAAAAAAAACATAAAATTTGAGATGTAAATTGTCAAGTGCAAAACATAGCTGAAGCACATACGACATAATATATAACACCTGCCGACGGTAGTCACCGAACCATCCCCATCCCCGAACCCTATTCATAATATTTAATGCAATTAACTTCTGTTTCGTGGCCCCTATTCAATTCTTGTTGCACGTTTTTATGTGGATCCCACTTCTTTCTTTCTGAGTCAATGATCATGTTAAGTTATATTTCAATTTTTGTTTTTAACTTACCGGTTAAAAATGAACAGCAAAAGATATCGTTTTAAACGTTTAATCTAACGCGGAAAATTGGTCGTATGTGTTGGGCTTAATACCCGACTCTAAAAAGCCGGTTAACGGTGGATCATAAAGTTGGTGAACTTGGAGACTCAATTTGACTTGTTGGTTAAATTTATTTAGTTTGCTAATAATGTTATATCTAGTTATAGTAATGTCTTAGCTATCATGGTTTTAATTAGTTGTTTTCTTGCTTACCAAGTTGGGTATCAACAACATACACATACCAAAACACTTTTGGTATGCAGGAACGAGATACAAAATGGAATAAGCTATTGCGAGCAAAGAGATAAAAATGTATTCGGTTGGTCAAGGTAATGGAATCACCCATACATAAAATCTTCATTACCTCTAAAAACCTCAAAATCTTTCCATTGCTCGCAATAGCTTATTCCATTTTGTATCTCGTTCCTGCATACCAAAAGTGTTTTGGTATGTGTATTTTGTTGATACCCAACTTGGTAAGCAAGAAAACAACTAATTAAAACCATGATAGCTAAGACATTACTATAACTAGATATAACATTATTAGCAAACTAAATAAATTTAACCAACAAGTCAAATTGAGTCTCCAAGTTCACCAACTTTATGATCCAACGTTAACCGGCTTTTTAGAGTCGGGTATTAAGCCCAACACATACGACCACTTTTCTGCGTTAGATTAAACGTTTAAAACGATATCTTTTGTTGTTCTTTTTCAACCGGTAAGTTAAAAACAAAAATCAAAATCTTTCCATGCCCCCCCCCCCTCCCCCCCCCCCCCCTCATCTGTTTTTCATTCATTGCAATCATTATCTCACCCTTCATTAACAAACACGCCACCACCGCCACTGACCACCAACGCATCACCCCCTGCTTATCCCCTTCCATTTTTAATTTCTTTTTTTAAATACTTAGATGCTAAAAGTTACAAAAAGTTTTCATTAAAATATATATATATATATATATATATATATATATATATATATATATATAAACTAGAATAAAAAAGACATAATTTAAAAAAAGCAAAACATAATTTATAAAGAAAAACCAACTACGGTCCACTTCCTCCTATCCATTTTTTTGCAATCATGTCTTTCATTCTGGAGATCACCGCATGGTCTCATTCTGGTGTGTTTCAATGTGGGTTTTCATGATCTGAACTCTTCAGATTCTTGATTTTGTAGATCAAATTTGAGTCGCCTCTTATCCTCTCCGGTTCCCTTGTTGTCGTTTCTTCTTTTTCTTTCTCTCTCTTTTTGTACCTCTCAGTTTGCACTTCCTTAAATTCGTTGAAGTTTTGTAGAAGTGAAACAAGTTTTAATACATCGCTCGAGCTCGTTCCCTATGACCCCAAATCCTTTGCAGCGACTGTTTTTTTAGCGTGATCCCTTCCTATTGGCTGCTTTGATTCAGGAGTTGGGGCTTCATTTTCGAACTTGGGGTGATTGTTTAAATTTATAGCATAACGTGCATCAGAATCCTTCGTACTATAACTCCCCATAGCGCTTGTTTCAAATATTTTAATTTGTGATACCTCATTAGGTACCACTTGCCTCATGTTGGATCATGTTTCTTGGTGTATATTTCAATAGCTATGGCCAAAATAATTTCATCATTTGCACCATTCGGATGATGGTTCCATGTATCTTGATAGATACCCGACAAACAAAGCAATTTTGTTGTTCATCTCTCTATATTTAGAACTAACAGAAAGGACTAATTGATAAGGGGGCCGTTGCATCAAGTGGAAGAATTCTTTACAAACTTGGTTCCAAAAACCATGTCTATTTCGTTTAGTGCCTAAGTTTAATACTTTGTTCAAAAATGAAATACAAATTTATTCTTAATACTTTCTTTATAAATAAAACAAAAAAATTTAAAACGTCTAATTATAAAAAAAAATATTGACCTTTAATCGGATCGGTAGAAACGTTAACCCACGCTCATGCAAGCGCTTCCAACTCGTCTGCACTCCAAGAAATGCTTTGCACCATTCTGCTTCCTTCTTCTTGTGCTTGTGCTTTCTTTCCTCCTTGTGCTCGTTTTTTCCTTTTGTGGTTTGTGATTAAGTTTCGGGTATAACATCATCATCTACGCCTAAAGAAACAAAATTGTTCTCAGGTTTAGTTTGATTTAACGGTTAGAGCAGTGGCATTTGGCTTGGTTGTGATTGCATTTGAATTTGCATAGCAGGGTGGTGTTCTTGGTATTGCATTTGCCACGGACTTTGTGAGTGACTAAAATTGCCAGACGAAACGAATACGGATCCATCGGTGTCATGGGGTATATGAATGGCGGTTGGGTCGAGAGAGTAGCGGGTGTGTTTGGTAAGAATGGAAGCGGGGATAGTCAAAGGGAAAGGGTTCTCTGATGGGAAAGGGAAAGGGTTTCCCATGCGCGCTGAAGACACGTCGGGGAAGGGGTTCTCCGACGGGAAAGGGTGCCACCTTAACACCCCGTTCTCCTCCCTGCGTCACACCCCACCGCCTAAACACATGAATGCATGTTACATCTTATAAAATTGTATTTCAAATATAGATCTAGCAGTAATTGTTTCTAACACTTGTTATCCTATAGAAAATAATAGAACTAGCTTTTGTTTAATCACTATAGAAGAGGCGACATCAAGCATGAACCAAAACAGTTACTATAAAATTTTATTTGGTTCGATTATGTTATATAATGTGTCTACAACTTTTGTAGATGAACACAAACCACTCTATGAATTGTATCCACTTAAATCATGCGTATCACACGTTACTACATTAAAGGTGTTCTTAAATTCCTATCGCGCGTGAAACTACTCTTATGTATCACCTTTTTATCATGTATTGTCGGTAAAACATTCGTTTTGATAAAAAAAAATCCAATTCATGTTTGAATTTGACTCGTGTATGCTTTAAAATTCACACATATGACTATTAGTATTCCTATATAATGCATGATCAATTTAGACATATTAAAATATATCAAATTTATAACTCATTTAAACACATACGCACAGGGTGATAATGTGAATCTATGAAATTGATAACAATGATTTAACCATATGAGGGGCTCTTTAAAATCACATGATCAATTGTTTTTGGTTGTTTTGTACGATCAATCATCTTAGTGGTTTTGTGCAACAATATCTAACTTATCAAAAAGTTAATGCGGTGTAATGACACTTTACAGCCACAAGTTTTCACGACACCAAATGGCAAATGGTCAGTCAAGTACCAAGTTTGTTGATCGTTTAAAAACGAGTTCAGCCTTCTTACACTTATAAAGAACTTTAAATTGTGTTTTCGTGGTTTACATGCTTCTTAATGCATTCAATGAGATAGCATATTTTCGAGGAATAACGACCAGACAACTCCTTCCAACCTGTATTCTTCAGGATTTGCACAATTTCTATATTGTTTATCGATTAATGTCTCACATTTTAACATTTTGCTAGATATTATTTTTTTCGTCTTATTAATTTGGCGACCAACCTTAACAACATCATGCAACATTAGTAGCTACCATACAAGTTTATAATGCATGTTGTCTTGGGAGAAAATCATGAAAATAGACAAGTAGACCAAGATGTTTAGCAAAATAGGCATTGAATTTAGAGACATGTAAAATAAGCAAACCAATAAGAGAAGAACAAATAAGCATAGCCGACACCAGTGGCGGGACTAGAAAATATTTCTAGGGGTAATGTTTTATAAAAAATAGGTAACGAAATCGTTTTCCAAAATTTACACTACCGCCGGAGTGCCAAGGGGTAGCGGAGGCTACCCCTGCGTCTAAGGTATGTCCGTCCCTAGCCGACACCTCTGTAGGGTAAACTCCGATAAATTGGCACCTTCATAGCCCACACTTCAATAAGCCCGGACCTCTATAGCCGATGACACCTCCATAGCCCTCACTATGAGACGTTGGCACCTCCATTGCCCACACTTAAAGCCACTGGCACCTGCATAGCCCACACTCTGACTTTTCGCTTTGGTGGCCCGAAGTCAATGCCTATTTACCTAACATGTTTGGCCAACATGCGTTTTTTTATAATTTTCCCATATTTTTTATGATATATTTGAAAAGAGAGAGAAAGTTATCACGATGTAGAGATTCGTACCTTCTCAAAATAGGTTGGTACAAAGTACAAACACTAAGTAGAGTGTTTGGTTCTAGTCTTTTTTTTTCTTTCTAACACCTTTTTTTCTGGTAAAATCTGCAATACATTTTAGTCATATTTGTTACTAGTGTTTCATTATTTTGTTAAAATGTTTACTACATCAACAAGGTGAAAAATTATATATATATATATATATATATATTATATTATATATATATATATATATATTATATATATATTAAGGAGATGGTGTTTATTTTGCTTTCAAAACATGTTTTGTAAAATATTATTACAACATACTTATAAAGTCGGGTAACCTTGGTTCTATGGAACTTGTCCCTGTATATGTATGTAATATATTTGTAGCACGAAAAAGCAAAAATAAAATTCGTTTACTGCTTACTTTTAATCAAACAGTTCAAGAAGTACATATCGTATACCAATGGAAAAAACTATAATATAATCAAATGATATACTTAACAAAATTCATTTGATGAATTTTTAACTGTATAGAACTCCACACATATTACTCTTTTAGTGAAATCAGCAAGATTCGTATTTCTTCCATATCAAAAAAGGGCGAGACAAACGTGTGTTTTTGCCTTCATGCATGCATAAGCATGATTGTGTCGACTAAGTAATGTTTGTATGCATGCATTATTTAATTTAAGTGTATATTTGTTTAGAATTCAATAATATCACTTTGTGTTGTTGATAAAAACTGCTATAATTATCGAATATTATTAAAGAATAGGTAGTAATACATAAACAAAAGGATATAAAGTTGTTGAAGAAAGACTATTTTCAATATGATCAAATTAGTAATGTTGAAAGTAAACCCTGACTACAAAATGTATTAAGATGATAGGTGGAGAGGGGGTTTGAGTAAGCTAGCCAAAGTTTTTATTAAAGTCATTGTTTTATAGTAGTTTGACCCCTAAACTTTCGACGAATAATGTAACCTAAATTATATACGTTGGGCCCGAATTACATAGATACAACTCATGTGCCCAAAAATACCTCATGTCCACGTAAGTTAGACAAGACACCACACTACACCAATATCAAAATGAAATTGTCACGTTTAACATAATGCTTAAGTATAAACTTTATCCGATAATCCTGACCCTATTCAACTTCGCGTTGCTTTTTGTTGTCGTTGTCATAAATTCTATAGATTTCGTATCTCTAACAAGAAAACAAAATTTATTACTCTTGGTGGTTTAAAAGATGCCACAAGGTGTGGTATGGCAATATCTAAATAAAAGGGTAGGATCAAAATTTTTTGTCTAACTAGAATAAGAAGGGATCTTATTCTTTCATTTTTTTAAATCAATAGCTAAGATGAAAATGTAAGAAAAAAAAGAGTGCAGAGACATTTTTTAAAAAGCTTATTTGTTGACTTTCTCCCTATAAGCCACATGCATATTAGTATTCCTATATAATGCATGATCAATTTAGACATTAAAATATATCAATTTCATAACTCATTTAAACACATACGCATAGGGTGATCAATGTGAATCTATGCACTTGATAACAATTATTTAAGCATATGAGGGGCTCTTTAAAATCACAAGATCAATTGTTTCTGGATATTTTGCATGAGCAATCATGTTAGTGGTTTTGTGCAACACTATCTAACTTATCAAAAAGTTAGAGAACAGTGTATGACACTTTACAGCCACAAGTTTTCATGATACCAAATGGCAAATGGTCAGTCGAGTACCAAGTTTGTTAATCGTTTAAAAAAAGAGTTCAGCCTTCTTACACTTATAACATTAAATTGTGTTTTCATTGTTTACATGCTTCTTGATGCATTTTACCCTGCATTCAACGAGAGAGCGTATTTTCTAGGAATGACAGACTGGACAACTCCTTTCAACCTGTATTCTTTAGGATTTTGCACAATTTCAATATTTGTTATCGGTTAATGTCTCACATTTTAACATTTTGCTATATATTATTTTTTTCGTCTTATTAATTTGGCGACCAACCTTAACAATATAATGCAACATTAGTAGCTACCATACAAGTTTATAATGCATGTTGTTTTTGGGGAAAATCATAAAAATAGGTAAGTAGACCAAGAAATTTTGCAAAATAAGCATTGACTTTATGAACATATAAAATAAGCAAGCAATAAAGAGGAACAAATAAGCAAAACCGACACCTTTGTAGGGTAAACTCCAATAAATTGGCAACTTCATAGCCCACACTTCAATAAGCCCGGACCTCTATAGCCGATAGCACCTCCATTGCCCACACTTAAAGCCACTGGCACCTTCATAGCCTACACTCCGACTTCTCGGCACTTTCGTAGCCCACACTTAGAAGTCAATTTATTTTTCTAACATATTTGGCCAACATGCGTTTTTTAAATTTTCCCATATTTTTTTATGATAGAGTGGTATTTGCAAGGAGACCGAAAGTTATCACTATGTAGAGATTCGTAGCTTCTCAAAATAGGTTGGTACAAAGTACAAACACTAAGTAGAGTGTTTACTTCTAGACTTTTTTTTTCTTTCAACACCTTTTTTTTTTGGTAAAATCTGCAATACATTTTAGTCATGTTTTGTTACTAGTGTTTCATTATTTTGTTAAAATATTTACTACATCAACAAGGTGAAAAAGATATATAAGGAGAGGGTGTTTATTTTACTTTCAGAACATGTTTTGTAAAATTTTATTACCACATACTTATGAAGTCGGGTAGCCTTGGTTGTATGGAACGTGTCCCTATATATGTATGTAATACATTTGTAGCATAAAAAAACAAAAATAAAATTCCTTTACTGCTTACTTTTAATCAAACAAATCAAGAAGTGCATATCGCATACCAATTTTTTAATAAATAATATTTTTTCATAACGTAGACAAAGACGATTACCGACTAATGGCAGATATACGGGCAATAAGTTGCGCCGCTACCTCCTTCTGAATAGTAAACCGTACCCTGCTAAACACAAAATTCTGCCCCTTAACATGCATGGTGTTACTACTTACCATCTTCTGAACCCGTTTGAGAAACCGCAACGCTTCATGGGCGAGAGCCCCAAAGGTATCGGAAGCGAACGGGACGAACACGTGTTGATTCTCGATACAAGCTTTTTCGTACTTAGCTACTTTGTCCGCTTCCGCTTTGGTTATCGCCTGGCCAGCCACAAACCCGTGGTCCCTTAGCCCAACGAGGGAGACACACCTTTCAAATCGACGCACGCGTGTTTCCCTCTTTCCCATCCAAAAACAAGAATGTTAGCGGGCCGTAGAGTAGATCTCCCTTCTAATGGATCAGTCAAGTAGTTCATCGAGGCTTCGTTTTTTGCCGAGATCTCTGCCCGCTTAAGCACATCATAAAGCACATCTCGAACTAAATCATTTCGATATTTAAAACCGGTAATCTTTGTAATGGACTACATGCTCCCCAAACGGATCCAAGCAAGCCTTCCGACATACGGGACACAGGTCATCAACCGGGAAAAGGGGTACCATCAGCCGGTACTTGAGAATAGACCGGTATTCCACAGCCGACATACATTGCCCTAAACCTTTAATGGGAATAACAGACAGAAAATCATGAGCATGGGGGGCTCGCAAACATTCAAACACAGCTCGCTGCCGGAGGGACAAGGCAAACTTCTCTTCGGCTGTCTTGACGATTTCACCATATAAGGCATTCGCAAGAATTTTCTAGGCTTTAAGGGGGCGGTGTCTTTAATGTAGAAAGCAAGATCAAGATTGGGAAGAGAACTATGCCGAGTGTCCAACGCACCCCTGTAATCAAAGTCCAACAACTCACCACCACATTCACAAAGGATATGGTCTTGAAGAACCTACAATTGGGCCCTTGAAGCCACAAAAGCGTAGGAAGAGGCATCCTCAGCTGAGCAAATCCCAAGACCCCCAAAACGGGTCGGGAGGGAAGCTAACCTCCATTGGAGGTCCCCAAAAAAGGCACCCCCACAAAAAACAATGTCGTCAATCGTATTCCGAGGCCCCTTATCAAAAACAGAGACGGCTCCCCTGACATAAGAAGGCTGACACGTTCTGAGTCCTAACAACAGTTTAGCAACCCCCATACACGAACGAAGCAGGATGAGTTCGCTCTGAGGGTCCCAAAGACGTTTGAGGCATACCATCAGCTCAACCGCACATTTGGCTCTTTTAAGGGCCAACCCACTAATAAACTCCCCATCTCTACTGACAGCACCACCCAAAAGTTTTACACCATGTACCTGATTACCAACCTCCCATGGAAATAAAACCTATTGAGTCTTCACCCCATCACATGTAGGCCAAAAACTTCAGTCTTTTTATGTTCAGAAGGAGGCCCAAAGAGAGGCCCTCCACTCTGATGATGTCTAAAGCCTTGGCAACCTTAGTAGCATCTCCAATAAGGGTCCCATCATCCAGTTACCAGGCATGAAAAGAAGCTTGCAATGATCTCTGATTTGGAGAATAAGAGGGTGTAAAACAAGGGAAAATAGGAGAGGCCCTAAGGGATCCCCCTGCTGAACCCCCATGGAAGACCAAATATTACCATTCCTCACATAAAGCCTAGCTGGTTGCCCATATAAAAAATCAACCTAAGCAAAGATGGATGGACACATTTTCCTTACCTCATTTAAAAGAGTAGTTCTATCCACAAGGTTAAAGGCATTCGAGAAATCGACGATAAGCATAGCCAACGACCCGTCTCGGTGGTGCACATTTAAGAACCTGTTCGCACTATGAAGAACCGCCTCAGCCCCATTTGGAACCCCGACCGCAAACTAAAAGTCGCCAAGATATTGAGCCATATCCTTCCCACCCCTTCATCACTACCTTGGAGACCACTCTCCTCTAGATCGAACCCACTGCAATAGGTTTAATCCCATTATCGGGCTTGAGAAGGAGCGTAAGGGGAGCGGATGCAACAAACTCAGCCAAACTCCTCTGACATCCCCCCGTAAACATAAGTTAACCATAGCTGAAATTGCCTAACCGCAATCACAGACCCTTCCCCACAGAAGGCGTCCAAAAGGTGTTGAACCCTCAAACCATCTCTCCCACATGGCATCCCTTTAGGGAAGGATTTAATACACCCTAGCACATTGTCGATCTCCGCTACAAGGTGAGGCTTTGACAGTAAGAAAGTGGATATGGTAGGGGGTGGCATCACGGGTATTTATCCACAAGAGCCTTCATAGTTTTCTAATCAAGTGGTGCAACCCCAGAAGAACAAAGGACCTTAAACGCAGCGGTAAAATGACCATCGAAAACCTTACATAAACACTTCTTGACATTAGAACTCGCATACTCGCTGTTTTTATCAGACATTTTCTTAAAACCCTACGGACCCTCCTTCACAGGTTGAGCAAACAAAGACTGAATGAGAATGCCAAACCCCTCACGGTCACCCCATTGGGCCTACGCCCGCTGTATACCGAGACATTGACCATTTTTCATGTTGCCCGACCTCTTATCCTGGCGGCTGACCGGCGTAAATACACGCAAGTTACACTAAGGTAATAGAAAAAGTCGAATCCATGCATCAACCGAATTAGGCATAGCCACCACACTATCCAAGGTTGTGGCTAAGGCTTCGGCATACACCATGTGACAACTAAAGGAGATGCACTTGAGTGTTTTAATAGGAAGAGAGAAAACTTGGTTAAGGAGAGCCACATCAATACATACCTCTCCAGACGGAGTAACTTCCGTAGTGACACACTTAGGGACTCCCACAATAAAACCCACATCATCCACTTCCGTTGGCACAAACCGAACAACCCGATCTTCATGGTGACACCCCCGCCGGAAAGAATTAAGGCGCATACACTCCCAACACAACCATTATTCAGACAACCTAAGGGTTTCACAAATAGAGGTAAAAAGATTGGGGTTTCAGCAATGGCACGCCTTAAAATATCTCTTATATCATCCGAACCAAAATGGTGACGTTTAATATGAGTCATAAGCCTTGGGATTCCCTTAGACCCAGCAACCCCATCGGGGCAACAATGGAACCCCTTGAAAGGGTAAGGCCAAAAACCATTCGACATGGCTTAAAAAACGAAATGAAAACAACTTTAGCTAGACACTTAGGCAATGTCTTCACCCTAAAACAAGAAGGGAAAAACGGAACTAGAGCTAACACCCAACATTTCAAAGGCTTTTTGAACCCGAGCTCATTGAAAAGTTACTCCGAGCATTTCATCGAACAACTTGTGGGCGCAAAACCCACAAGGAAACGAACATCCCACCTCTCTGACCCATCAACACAAATCAGAAGACAAAAAACTTATGTGTGAGTGATGGGTGAAAAAGTTGCTAATGTGTGATGTGTCGCTAGATATGTTGAACAAACTTACATCAAATAGGGACTGAGCTGATACATGATACTTGCTGTGAAAATTCACAAAAACTAAAAGTATGGCGTGGCAGTGTAGATTAGCTGTAGATTTGAGAGCTCCAACGACCGGATTTGAGGTGTAGCGGTTGAACAAAGAGAATGAGGCCCGAAAGAAACCTAGAAATTCATTTGATGGACTTTCAACTCTAGAACTCCACATTTATCTTCTACTTTTAACTCTAGAACTCCACACCTTATTACTCTATTGTGTCGACTAAGTACTGTTTGTATGTATGCATGATTTAATTTAAGGGTATGTTTGTTTAGAATTCAAAAATATCACTTTGTGTTAGTGATTAAAACTACTAATAATTATTGAATAATCAAAAGGATCAAATTAGTAATGTTAAAAATAAACTCTTAACTACAAAATGTTCTCGGCTAGCCAAAATTTATATTAGATTCTTTGTTTTCTAGTAGTTGGACCCCTAATTTATCAATGATAAAGTAACCTAAATTATATATGTTGGCCCCGAATTATGTAGATTAAAACTCATGTGCCCAAAAATACCTCATGTCTACGTAAGTTAGACAACACACCACGCCAATGAATTTGTCACGTAATGCTTAAATATAAACTTTATTCAACTTCATGCGTTGTTTTTTTCTTGTTATTGTTGTCATAAAAATATATAGATTTTGTATCTCTGACAAGAAAACAAAATTCATTGCTCTTGGTGGTTCAAAAGATGCCAAAAGGTGTGGTATGGCAATATCTAAATTAAAGGGTATGGTAAAAGAAATTTTGCCTAGGAATCTACGATAAAAAGAGATCTTAAACTTTTATTTTTTAAATCAACGTTGAAGATGAGAATGGAGAGAAAAAAAGTGTAAAGCATTTTAGAAAAACTTATTTGTTAAATCTTTTTCACATACAAGTCACATGTATATTTCTTCATTTTTTAAACTTCAAGAACTTTAATTATACGACATTATTTAAAAAATGAACCATAAACTCGAGTATCCTTATATTTTTAATTTGAGTACCTATTGCTATATAAAATGTGATAGCTAAAAAAACCCAAAAATTGTGTTTATGTCTATGTTGTATAACATTTTTGTGCTAATTTTTTGTACTACATTTTTTTTCTGTGTTTTTTGTACTACACATTTTTATGCTATATTATTGTACTAGATTTTTTATGCTAGATTTTTTTTATTAGATATTTTTAGTTGTATGTTTGAGAAAACAAAAGGGTAGGCCCAAAATACCATCTCATCCTATTATAAGAAATGTCATGTGCCATCGCTATAATATTCCTTATACCACGTAGGTAAAACTCACTTTTTGATGAATCTTACCCCTTATATATAACGAGGCTACCTTATTTAAGTTTATTTAAGTTGTAGCTTTCTATATATATCATATGAAATGACAATTCGTTCCAATTAAGTTCAATAATCAATCATACCCTGATTTTGCGTCATAAAAATAATATATACCAACCGTGCTTCATGTCGACCATGTCTGATATTAAATTATATATAATAACAGAAATAGATACCCACAAGAAAATTGTAGGGTTAAATCCATATGCTGTTAAAATGGGAGACAGTATCTAAATAAAAGATAGGTATGTTTGATAAGAACAATAAATAAATTGACCAAAAGTCTAATGAACCTGGTTCATCCTTAAGAAAATAAAAATAGTTCATTTGAATGAGGCATATCAAAGAAAATTAGTAAGAACTGATTGCTTGCGTTTTCTTAATCTTATAATTATGTTATTATTTAAACAAAAAAAAAGTGGTAAGCTCTCTTTCAGAATCGATTGGATTCATGTGTCCCTATACGTGCTGAAAAAAAGTCCTTAGGTCCTAACGAATTATATAGCCTAATTTTTTTAAATGATGATTAACGTTATAACAATAAGCATAGTATAATCATAGTATTAGAAGGCAACGTAATATCTAACCAATGATTCGTGAGCTCTCCTAGGATTCTTGATAGTAAATTGTTTAATCACCTCCTTAGAGTTTATACTCTCTATAAACAATTTCGTTCTTATTATTATTTAGGTTAATGGGTCATGGATCAATTATTTATATTTAGGACCAATAAGTTTAAGTTATGAGGTTTAATCGTACAAATTTTCCGGTTGCGTGTGTGTGTGTGTCGGGTAGGGTTCAAGATTGAACCAAGTGGTTTTTATGAACAAAATTAACCAATTTGGACCATTCATTCTTTTTTTTAAATAGATTAAAAAAATAAATAGAAAATGTATAACGGTAAAGTTTAAATATTTCTCTCTAATTAGAGTTAAATGTTTCTCTCTCCAATTATACAAATTTGTATGAAAAATATATGCAAAATAACAATGTGTATTAGATGTTGTGTAACAAACAATCACTATACACATATGTATAAAATTATGAGGGTGGTTTAGATTGGTTCATTTAGTTCACAAATAGGCGGGGTCACAAATGAACCCAGTCCTTTCATATATATATATATATATATATTTGTGTGTGTGTGTGGTTGGGGGCATGCGAAAACCATGAGAACGCAAAAAATTACCTCAAAAATCTATAAAACACACAAATTTTTTTAATATTTTTAAAAAAATGCTATATTTCGTCACTAAAAAAATTCGAGTAACAATTATCTGATGCACATGTGCATATATATCATTTCTTTGACAAATTCGTAATACATTACCAGTACAAACTGCACTTTCATTTACACTATCATCCGTAATACACTACTTTTTACATCACCAATATTAAAAATGCATAATTATGTATAACCATGTTATAACGTGTTTTGATACAAAAAGTTTATGATTTTGAAGGATGAAATAGACCCATATACATGTTTTTTGGTTAGTTATATCTAGTGGTTGATGGTTTGGTTATATTTATCACTTTATGATGTAATATGTTGTTTGTTGGTATGAAAGGTGTTAGATGTACATGTGTATAAAGTGAAAATATTATACATATTGGTAATGGTATTGTATTATTGATGGTAGAAGGTAATAGTATTGTATTATATATGGTAGGAGGTAATGGTAGTGTATTATGAATGGTATGATAATGAAAGGAAAAGTGTATTCAAAGTAGTGTACCAAAACACGTTATATCATGTTCATACATATAGATGCACATGTGCATTTCTAATATTGGTAATGTAAAAAAGTAGTGTATTACGGATGGTAATATAAATGAAAATGCAATTGTCTAATATGGGTAATGTATTACGGAATTTATCAAAGAAATAATACATATGCATATGTGCATTGATAATTGTTACTCAAAAAGATTTTTGGTGATGAAATATAACGATTTTTTTTAATATATATATATATATATATAATTTGTGTGTTGTTTTAGATTTTATTAGTATTTTTTGATTGTGTTCACATTGGTTATCGCAATAAAGGGAGGTTCCTAATGGATTCTTCCCCTATATCATACATATATATAGGGCTCGTCTCAAATGAGAACCACCACGAGCTGTGAGAATCGTGAGAACTCCTTCTTCCCGCGCGAGTTGGTCCAAAAATTTTTGCACAAACGTAAATGAAAACATTATAAACACATCTGCCAAAAATGTAAAAGAAAAATTGTCGAGTCAGTAGCTTTGACTGATGCAAGTTTTTTTACGCGCTGGTATAAATTTTGTACGAAGATGAATATTTTTTTACGTCTCATGTAAATGTGTATATGGCAGCATTTTTTTATTTTTTTCGTTGAAACAAGTGATTTTTAATAACTTTTGAGAAAAAAAATTCGAAAAAAAACCTTTTGGAATGGCCTAGTTGTCACGGTTCTCACAACTCAATGTAGTTCTCATTTTAACCCATCCATATATATATAATATCGAATTAAGAAAAACTCCTATAATTGTGAGAACTTAGAGAAATCGAATTTCATGTGCGAGTTTTGCCCCATTTTTTGCACACACCTAGATTAAAATGTTACAAACACGATTGTAAAAAAAATCGAAGTGCGTTTTTGGCCATTTACACCTGTTGTAAAACACTGCTCACATCAACATGAGTTAGCATTTACACCACCTGTAAGCGTTTTTTACGGGTAGTGTAAATCAATAAAAATTTTCAATTTAGGAAAAGTTGATTTTTGTTAAGATTTTTTGGTAAAAAAAATTGAAAAAACCATTCGTAAAGCTAAGTTCTCCAAGTTTTCACAACTCGTTGAAGTTGCATTTTACCCTAACCCTATATATATTAGGGTTAGGATCATGTAAGAAGCACTGGGCTAATTGAGAAACTTGAGAAGCATTCTTTTAACTATGTACGTATGTATGTAGGTATGTAGTATGTAGTATGAACGTATGTATGTGTGTATGTATGTATGTATTTATGTATGTATGTATGTATATACGTGTTTAAAATTGAAAAATAAGTATCGTACACCTACGTTTGAGGGAAAGGATTTAGTTTTAACTTTAGCATTAGTATTTAGGGTTTAGTTTTAATGTTAAGCACTAGTATTTAGAATTAATATTTAGGGTTTAGTTTTAATGTTAAGCACTTTGTATTTAGAATTAATATTTAGGGTTTAGTTTAGGGTTTAGTGTTTAGCTTTAGGGTTTAACTTTTAGATTTTGATAGGGTTTAGCTATAGAGTTTGAGGTTTAGAGTTTATGGTTAGAGTTCGACAGCCGGTTCCAATGCCGCTGGAATGAGCTCAATCCGAGTTCATCTGATCCGGTTTCCTCCATTTCTTAGGTTAAGAATATATATAATATATATATATATATATATAATATTTATAATATATAAATTATTGTATAAAATTTAAAAAATTGACTATATACATATGTATATACTTCAAAATTAACAATATACATATATATTAATATATGAAATAATTATAATAATAATAATAACCTCTTAAAACATGCGATTTAAAGTTAAAAAAAAGAAAGTTTTGACTTGAGGAAAATGTTTGAAGGTGTTGCACTCCTAATCCCTTGGTAAACAGGTCCGCGATTCGCATTTTCATATCAATGTGCATGGTATGATTTCTTAAGACACGATCTTTCACGAATGAAATAGCAATCCAAATTTCAACATATTTTGTTTGTTCATAAAACGAGGTTGTTTGCAATGGCGAGTGCTTGATTGTCACAGAATAAAGGTGTAGGACAGGTTGAGTTGATTTCGAGTTCCTTTAAGAGTCACCGCATCCATTAAACTTCACTCATGGTTGTAGACATTGCTTTGTATTCTACCTTTGCCGAGGACCTTGATACAACGGATTGTTTCTTGGTCTTCCATGAGATCGGAGCATTGCCAAGTATGAGAATATAACCAGTTCTTAACCGTCTCGTAAATAGACACCCAAGCCAATCTGAGTCACAAAAGGCAACGAGTTCAGTTCCACCTTTTCTTAGTAAGAAAACTCCATGTCAGGGTGTGCTCTTAAGATGGCAGAAGACCCTATTGATGGCATCCAGGTGACTTTGTAGTGGGTCAGAGACGTAATGGCTTAGCACATTAACTGCGTATGCTATATCGGGTCTTATGACTTGCAAGTATAAGAGTATCCCTACCAAGCGTCGATATTGACTAGCATCCACCTTTGATTCTTTCTCGCATTTATCAAGTTTCTGGTTTTGCATGATAGAAAAAGCACTTGGCTTACAACCCAACATTGTTGTGTCTTCTAGATGAAGGATCTTGAGTGTATATGGCTTATGGTGATCTTCGTTAGATCTTCAATGAACAATGACTTTATGATCCGTTAACTGCAAAACAGACCATCGTTAGACTCACCACAAGAATGGGGTAATTATGTGGCCACCCTCGGGAGAATATATGAGAGTTTAGGGGATCGAATTGCAAAGTGACTTTTATGATACCTACTACGAAGTATTTATTTGCTGGTGATTACCCCCCCCCCCCCCTAGGGATAAAGATCAAATACCTATTTGATTTAGGTTGGTATATCTCTCCATCTTGTTAGTGATACACTAACCATGTTGAATATTAAAAGGATATCTCTAAAGTCCTTAAGGATTCTGTTTAATATGGATAAATGTGGCACGCTGGCATGTTTATTTAATTAGTTCTGGTCAGGCTGGGTTTTTATGTGAGATGTCCGATTTAACAGAATTTAATCCAGATCATACCTCATCACACACCATATTGATCGTTTTATATGTTTCATGTTTGACCTATTCCGCACCCATATATATCCAATTGCCTTTATGTCTTCGAAGAGTTTTGATGAGAGGATATGACTACCTTTGAAATACAATTTGTTTCATCTTTTCCAAATGTGTCATAAGGTAGTGAGAATGATAGCTTGGTCAACTTCTCTTTCCATCGGCCCCTTAACTACCTTCGTGTAATTTCAAAAGGTCCTGGTCCTCAAAAGCTTTAAATAAAATGGATGAGGTCGATCCAAGCCAGGCCAATTTTATGATATTTTTTCATCTTATTATATATAATATGTTTTATAATGTTGAAATTAGAGAAAAATAATTTATGTAGATATTTAGTATAATAAAGAAAGGGTGATGTAAAGTCGTAAAAGAGAACCTTAAACACATTTTATGCAAAATGTTATTATATTTAAATTAAAGTCGCAATAAATTTAAATTTAAAATAAACAACTAGATAGGCTATGTGTTATGTATTCGAGAAAGGAATTGGGGAGTTACCATATAGGATGGGATGAAGGGGAACATTGAGCCCCCTCCCCTCCTCTTTCAAATTCAATGTAAAGAGGAGCCTCACCCTGATCATCATGTACCATCTCTCTATCCCTGACTTAATATTATAAAATATAAAAAAAATGTAAGAGGATGGTCATAACATAGGTTTGGGGATAGAGGAAAAGGATAAAAGAAATTGTATGTGATGTTAAGGTGGCAGTGTGAATGAAAGGACGATAACACATAGCCTAATGTTTATAATGTTTTTCACGTCAAAATGGTTCATTTTTTATCTCTTATAAAAAGTTGCATAGTTATACAAAAAAACTAACTTAATATAAAACTACTTCATAAAAAAAGTATCATATAGTTTTTTTTTTAGTTACATTCTTTCATAAGAAATATGATTTATGAAAAATACATGACATGGAAAATATTTAGGGATGATAATAACACAGGTTTGAGACAATTATCAAGGTGTGTAACCTAGTGTCTACTATATTTTCAATAATTAACCTAGTGTCTTACTTTCCAATATTCCATCATGTTGAAACTTGAAACTATTACTCACCTTATCCAATTAATATTGTTTATAAGTAATAAAAATGATTTGAATATAGTTGTTTTTTGGATAAAAAGAAAATCAGCTACATAAATCTTAATTGTGGTTGGACTGCCTGATACAACTCAGTTTAACCGGTTAAACCATATTAGAGCCCAACTCGATATAATTTAAAAACCGGTTTTTAGAACATTAGAAGAACTAAAATGAGAACAATAACAAGATACACAAATAATAGGTCGTTTGTTTAGAGTCACATAAATAAACGTGTCGCACATGTAGATTGTTGGATGGGCTTCAATCTAAAACGAGCCCTAACACGATGTGTCCTTTTGTGGGCAATTTTTTTCAAATTCAACCCATGTTAAACAAAATTGGAGTTCACTTATCTTAACTGTTAAACACGATTCAGCTTTACTTTATTTACAAAAAATACTATTGAATATTTAACTTGTGTTGTGTTGTATGTGTAAACGAGTTAGAGTTGTTTGTGAGGTAATCAAGATTTGCTATTTCAAGGCTCTAATGGTGTTGAGCTTATATGTACCGAGTCTGAGCCTAAACGGAAGCTCGAATCTAAAAGAGAGCTTGAGTTTAACAATCGTCAACCAATCTTGACGGCCCTACAACTTTATTTATTTATATAAATATAATAATTACTATAAAAAGTAACAAACATATATAAATAATTGAAGAATTATAAGTATAGGATGAGCATCATTACAAAACACTAGTTATTGCGAGAAAAAAAGAACAACTCTAAATCACTAAATTTAGGGATTAAAGTTCATATTTTTTAGATTTTATGTTTCTTACATTCATATGTATATTATAAATACATAAAAAAACAATATATCTTTACCTACACATAGCCTGCATACATATAGATACTTCAACCTATACATAACCTACATATGTGTAGTTATATGAAAACTGAAAAATTTTCATAATTCATTTTAAATGATAGTGTGAGAAACAATAAATCTTACATTTATAACATTCTCATTTACTTTTTTAGGTTTTTAGGATTGAAAAAATGGGTGATTCGTTGTGTTCTGCATGTTCTCGCAATATTTAATATTTTGCATAGAACCTTCCCGGTATAAAAAACAACTTTGATTTTACTATAGCATCCATGATGCTAAACTCTGTTTTTATAATAAAGTAAAAGAATTTGAAAAGCATTACCTGATGTGTGTTTGTTTTCTTATTTTTCTTTTCTAGTTTCATAAATTTTTTTAGTATATGCAATGACCCGCTCATTCTCCATATCACGAGATCACCATCAAAATAATCAACATGTTCCCGGTCATCCTAAGCCAAAACTTGAAGTTTATTTGAAACAACCACTTTTGGTTTCAGTTTATTGGCCAACTTTAAAACCCGAATTTTTCTGGGATCCATCCTTGCCCCCACAGTTTTGATCCCTAAGGTTAGACCAAAAATTAACGGCCTTTGAAGGACTGGCCTTGTTAGACTTTGGCCCTTTCACCAATTGCTCCACATATTGGGAATCTGAATCCCTAACCATCCCACCATTAACCTTAAAAACCGATTGAGCCACATTTTTGGCTCTAACCTTTCGATTTTGGACCAAAGTGAAACCATCGTCATCACCACCACCCTCGGCCTTTTGGTGGATATAAGTGGGGCGATGGTGGTTTATGGGCCACCATGTAAAACATCACAATGCCCAAAAACACACGAGTAGCAGAAAGTGACGGTTTCCACTCATAGTAGAGTTCAAGAAAAGCAACCTTAACCAGTAATCATTGTACTTTCACACGATTTGGTAGGCCATTAGAAGCATTGGCTTCCACTAAAACTCATGCAAAACTTAAAGGACCCGTCTTGCTCTCGCACCGAACATAAGTAGCTTTGTCCAACATAATCGGTTTTCCCAAGCAATTTACTATTTGCCTAATGTTACCCCTGTCCGATAGACATAAAGGTAAGCCCTTAATTATAACCCAAATTGGAACTGTTGTTGGGTCCGAAATAGTCAAAACCGTATCTAGTTCCTAAAGTTGAATTACAAGTGGTACATTCCTCGCCAACCATGGATTTCTTTCTAAAACTTATGCAGGCCTTCATGGGTTCAAATCTAAAAAATAAAATCCCCCACTTTTTTTGTAAATGGATTTAATTCCATGTTTATGCCACATTTTAATAGGGTTTTCCTTGACAATTTGAAACGGATCGACTCGCCCACAAAGTTTCTAAAAAGTTAAAAGGCGATAAGCTTGCACACTTTTAAACATAAAGTGTCCATTTAGATTGACAACCACCTCCTCACTTTGATCATCCAATTTAGCAAACAATTTATTATAAGCTATGTTGAATATTGTTTTTTTGAAACTTGACATGACATATAAAGTATGTGAAAAGAATCCATTTTTTATAACATGTGTAAGCTATGTTGAGTTCAAATCTTGTTGTTTAATATATTGGATGAGTTGGATTGATTCGAGTTTTCTGTATATTAAAAGTTGTGAAGTCTCCTTTGCTAAAACAATGAAAGGAATTTGATTGAAGAACATGAAACACAAATAGCAAAAGATTAATCAGCAATATATATGACTATGTGTAATTTTGTTTATATGCTCAAACATAATAACTATTGGATATATGAGTATCGTTTTTTTTTTTTCATTTTATACTATATTCTAAAATAGACTATTTGAGCCCATTGGTCATGAACTATTTTGACTTTAACCAAACTCATCATCTGACGGATCCGTTCGATGGGAGATCTTTTCTTCGACCAACTGATATTCTTATGTTTGAGTGGGCAAGGGGGAAACACGTTTATGTGAACCTTACAAAAGTGTCACCGCTTATAGGGCTTATGGATAATGGGTTGTTGCTTGCCAGATAGTGTTGAAGGCGGAATCAATCAAGGTTTCACGAGAAAGCTTATTTAGAGAAACAACACGTGTTTATCCCATTTGCTTTTAAATATGATTTAAAAAAGATATAATAAAATACGTTAAAACTTAAAAGTAAATATAATAATAAACTATTATAATATTAAATAATACTATATTAAAAAGCTATATATTATTATAAAAATACATCAATATTTATACTTTTAGAAAAAAATTAATAAACATAAGTTATTAAAAAATATAAAACAATATGATTTAAGAATAAAACATAAATAAAAAGAATAAATAACAAATGAAGAAGAAAATATGATTTTTCAAAAGTAAAATAATAACATAAAAATATATTAAATGTAAAAATAATATACTATTGTAATATTAAATAATAGAACATTAAAATCTATATATTATATTATATTATATAATTATATTATATTATATTATATTATATTATATTATATTATATATTATATTATATTATATTATATTATATTATATTATATTATATTATATTATATTATATTATATTATATTATATTATATTATATTATATTATATTATATATAGATATATATATTAAATATAAGTAGTTATAAATAGTAAAATAATATTTAAATATTATTAAAACATTTTTTAATATTTTATTACTATAATGTCATACAATATATAAGAGCTTAACATATTAACTTGAGTGGACATATATGATAAATTATAGTTTTTCTTCTTTTTTTTAAAATTTTGTTATTATAATTATTTTCAACCATATTTTATTTTTTTCTTAAAATTTTTTAAGATACAATGTTTTATAAAGTAATGCTCATTTTTTTGTTATTTTAATAATATAGTGTAATGTTTTATAAAACTCTAAATATACCGTTGCGACATGCTTATTTTATCTGTGTTACGATAAAAGCTTTGTTAAAAGCTAAATGAGTCAAATATAATTATTTTTTTGTTTGAACAACTTCGGTATGGTATAGAGTATCTTTTTATATTATAAGGCATAAGCTACAACAAGTGTCAGTGATGAACAAAATTGATAGCGTGCGAACTACATCGGTACCACATTGATTTCAAGAACATCGGTACCAGTATTTGTACTTTTGAAACCTTTGTCAATATTTATTAGGGTATACCATGACTTTATTTATTTGGGTTTATCTTTCGATCACTATACAAAGTGTCAATTACGATACTAATACCTTATGAATTGATCCAATACCGACTTCCTCTTGCAACGTGCGAGGGAAGTCACTAGTTATTATAAAAATAAAGTTACTATTCATGAGCTTATATTTATGGTCTTAGAAAAAATTAACAAACATAAGTTATTAAAGAAATATCAAACAATATGATTTAAGAAGAAAACATAAATGAGAAGAATAAATATAAATGAAAAAGAAAATGTGGTTTTTTAAAAGTAAAATAATAATATAAAAATATATTAAATGCAAAAGTGAATATACTGTTATAATATTAAATTATAAAATATTAAAAAACTATAATTATTATCAAAATAAAGTTACAATTTATGAGGCTTTGTAAATAATATATAGATAGTATAATATAGTTGTGTAATGATTATGAATACCTATTATTATTATCGTATTTATGATAAATCTCTACAAAGTTAGTTAATTTTGTTTAGAATTGAATAAAAATCCATGACCAATTTGCAAAAACAAAACTCCTAGATTTAAAGGCGAATAAAGAAAATATCACATATTGGTTTCGTGGTGTAGTTGGTTATCACGTCAGTCTAACACACTGAAGGTCTCCGGTTCGAACCCGGGCGAAGCCATTTTTCATTTGTTTTTTTATATAGACAATGAGTCATCAACCATGGCCCACCAGCTGGATCTGCCACGTAAGACAACTGGTGAAGTGGATAAGATTACAGGACCACTTCACACCAACAACAAACTTTTTTTAATTTTATTTTATTTTGTGTAACACCAACCAACAACAAAGATTCTCTTCATCACTCGTTAACTTCCCAGTGCCTATTCTTCCTGCGACTTTGATCAGGTTATGTTTTTGGTTGTGTTTGGGTTTACCAGTTCACAAGTTTAGTAAATAAGTTGTGTTCGTGTCGTACTAACACAAACAAGTTATGCACCGGTCGATTTAAAACTAAAACCAAGAAATAAAAATATATAACTTAAAAGTTCAACCTGTTTACGGACCTTTATAACCCGTCCAAAGCTTGATAAAATACAACCTATCTACAATATAACAAATCTTGTATAATTTATCATCCCGTTTATATAAACCTTACTCATGGTTTCAAGTATGTTTTATATAAGGTTAGTGACTTTGACATGAATAAATATATGAGTTGCGCTCTGACTTATAAATATAAACCCACTAACCCTCAGTGGTTGCACCGGACTCTAAATTCTCAACCTTTAGTGTTGATTCCCTTGACACGGTAGAAATCGTGATACGACATTAGAGAAAAAAATCGGCATTGGTCAAGAAGCGAACTCTCAAAATATAACCACGGTTCAAGAAGCGGCAAACCTTGCCGAGAAGAAAAACTCTAACGCGTAAATTCTATCTTTTCATATGTTACATTTTAGTCTATTAGAATATTTAACATACTATCAGTTAGAAGATTTGATTGAGACCAAGATGAAGAACATGAATATGTTAATTGTTTGCTAGATATCTAAATTACTTAATTATATGAGTTTTGGATCTATTAAAATGTTTATAGTTGTTCTTATTTTGTTGATTGTACATGCTTTCTTCACCAAATCCCTTGAAATATGAAAAGATTAACTATTTATAAAGGACCAGCCATAATATATATATATATATTTTTTTTGGGGGGGGGGGGGGGGGGTTGAACTAGACTGCGTATAGGCGCCTTTGTAACGTAAACCAGTAAAAAGTTGTATGTGTATTTTTTTTATTTCAAAGTTGAGTGACATCGTATATTTTTTTATGATCAGGTTTAGCTTGCTAAATCGACTTTAGCCGGTCGTTTAAGGATCATATATTAACTAATAAGAGGTCTTACAAAATATAGAAAGCCAAACTCGTGAGATTTTAAACTAAATAAAATCCTAATTATAAATAAGCAAATGTTAATAAATAACCAAGAATCATAAAATCTCTGTTAGAAATCAATTTACTTAGACCATGTGTACTTGTGTAATGTCATCTATATGGTTTGATCTTTTGGCTATATGTCTTTCACGTCATATTAGTCATTTCACATCGTAAAATGTAATGATAAGACATGTGAAATTAGTGGGTTAAATATATAGTTTGAAATTAAAATAAATAAATGCATAACAAACACTAGCCATTGGCTAGTTTTTGAAATCCACATTTCTCATCTTGTGATGAAGACAGCGAGCAGAGGGCCAAAACAACACTTCACATGGAGAGGGGATAATCTGTGCCTCGTGATGGTGCGCGGTCTGGCCAACCACGTGACCACTACGTTTGGTCTAACTAACGTAGCCCATGTTTAATAAATATAATTTAAAGAAACAACACATGTTAGGCTACAAGAGACATTATTATGGATACCAGGCGATCCGCATGACAACAGTTATACTAAGGCATTGTCGTGTCGATGTAGTGTAATTTGTTAAACTATGCCTACAATGAAATCGCGTTGAAACATTTCTTGTTTTAGTTGATGAAGCGATTATGGTTAAAAATTTGACTAGTAGAGTCAGAATCAAACCATTGGTTAAAATTAGTGGTTCAATATTTTTTTTTTGTAAATATTTCTTGTAAGTGATGTGGCTCTCGCGTGAGGCTGGTGCGCGAGTTTGGTCACGCTAAGTGAAGTTTTGATTTTTTTTTTTTGAATAATTGTTCATTTATCATTTATTTTAATTATCCTCTAATAACTTGAAATTTGTTAACTTTAAAAAAAGTTCAATTAAACATTTATTGAACATCTTACAAATATTTTATGATTAAACACAAACACACAATGTTGTTTAATTTTAATGAATATCCCAATATAAACTTTATTAAAAACCGAGATGATTCAAAATAAAGTGTTTTTGGTCTTGTAAGCGGCGTTGGCACGTGTTTAAATCGGTAACTTTGGTGAAACAAAGTTATGTATTTTGATTACCCAACAACGATGAAGACTGGATATTTAATTTCATTTTTAGTTTATGTAGTTTACGTTTGTGTTTTAATTAATTGGAGCACTGTAAATTTCTGGTTTTTTTTATTTTTAAATAGTTCTAACTTTTAATCTTACAATAATATTATTTATTTACATTTTTATTATTTATAAAATATAATAATATTATTCTTATTTAAAAAAAAAAGAAAAGGGTGAGTGAAGAGTGTGAGTGAATCATTTTCTGTGGTTAAGCAGTAGAAAGTGAAGAATGATGTAACATTGATATGATAGTGAGTGATGAATGAGGAGTAAAAACAATGTATCGTAGCTTTATTGTGATAAATATGGAATCGTTACAAATGGGTTGATACGCATATATACAATTACCACATGTACATAAACAATTAAACATGTATGTGCACAATACACATTCAAGATTAATAGATGTGCATAAACAATTAAATGTTAAAAGTTGATAGAGGTTGATTTACAGAACAATGAATTGAGGTATGTATTTCTGTTGTGTTTCATTACAAAGAAAGGTATTGAATTTATACACAAAACCGTAATCTAAACATGGATGATAGCAGCTGACTACTAGCTGTCATTGATTTGCTGTTGATTAGCTGGATGTCCGGCTGTTGATTAGCTGCTGCATGATGTCCGGTCGTTGATTTGCTGCGATTACCTCCAAGGTTTGACTTTCCTTTCTAACACTCCCCTTCAAGTTGAATAGTTGGATTTCCAAAATTCAACTTGCCCAAACAATCGTTGAAAATTTTTCCGTTAACTGCTTTTGTTAGAATGTCAGCAAGCTGATCCTTTGATCGAACGAATGGTAGTTCAATCGTACCATCTTCCAATTTTTCTTTGATGAAGTTCCTATCAACTTCCACGTGTTTTGTTCGATCATGTTGTACTGGGTTTTCTGAAATCTGTATTGCAGCTTTATTATCACACATAATCTTACTTGTTTCTTTTGACGGAAAACCAATCTCAGCTAAGAGTCTTCGCATCCACATGGCTTCTGTTAAACCTCGAGCTATACCTCTAAATTCAGCTTCTGCACTTGAAAGAGCAACCACCTTTTGTTTTTTACTTCTCCAAGTGACAAGATTCCCACCAACTAGAGCGAAGTAGCCTGCTGTTGACCTCCGACTTCCCTTATCTCCTGCCCAGTCTGCATCAGTATAGATTTGAACATTTAGGTGTCCATGTGATTGAAACAGGACTCCATGACCCACTGTTCCTTTGAGGTATCTAATAATTCTCCAAACTGCTTCCATATGTGTTTCTTGAGGTTGGTGCATGAACTAACTTACCACCCTACAGCATATGCAATGTCTGGGCGAGTATGTGAGAGATATATTAGTTTTCCCACCAGCCGTTGATATCTCTCTTTGTTTGCTAACTTTGCTCCTTCCTCCATATAGAGTTTTTGGTTTACACTCATAGGAGTGTCTGCTGGTTTGCAATCTATCATTCCAATCTCTGCCAACAAGTCTAAGATATACTTCTTTTGACTAATGAAAATTCCTTGTTTTGACCTTAGTACTTCAATTCCGAGGAAATACTTCAGCCTGCCCAAGTCTTTCATTTCAAATTCGGCAAACAAGTTTTCTTTTAGTTTTCCCATTTCTTCTTTATCATTCCCTATAATGATCATATCATCTACATAGATAATTAGACAGGTTACGAATTTTCCTCTTTTTTTGAGAAACAAAGTATGATCGGCATTACTTTGTTTATATCCAAACTTTTTCATAGCTACCGTAAATCTGCCAAACCAGGCCTGGGGAGATTGCTTCAAACCATAAAGGGACTTCTTCAGACGGCAAACTTCTCCAGTTTTGAAATCTTTTGTGAATCCTGGAGGAGCATCCATAAATACCTCTTCGTCTAGGTCCCCGTGTAAAAAGGCATTTTTTACATCAAACTGTTGAAGTGGCCACCCTTCATTTGCAGCTATCGAAAAAAGAACCCTGATTGTGTTCATTTTTGCAACCGGGGAGAATGTTTCAGCATAGTCAATCCCATGTGTCTGGGTATACCCTTTTGCTACCAGTCGGGCTTTATATCTTTCAATTGTACCATCTGGTTTATACTTAATCGTATAGACCCAACGACACCCCACGGATTTCTTTCCCAACGGGAGAGTACACTTTTCCCAAGTATTGTTCTTGGTTAGGGCTTCCATTTCTGTGTTCATTGCTTCCTTCCAATGTTTAGATTTTAAGGCTTGATCCACGTTTGTAGGAGTTTCTTCGGAATAAACAGATGAGATAAATGCTTTGGCTTCCTTAGTGAAATTTCCATCGGCCACACTAGCTATAGGATAACTAGATCTTCTTGGTTCTTTTTCAGGAGAATACCGTTTCGGAGGAACCCCTCTGTTTGTTCTAGGGGGTAATACATATCTCGATGGTGGTTCTTCTTGTCTGGATTCATCTGCCTGCAAATTTTCAGTTTGTTCTGTGGCAGTTTCATGGTTAGAAGTATTGGTATCCTCAGAGTCATTAGAAACTTCAAAAATACCACCAGACTGAATAGGATGAGTATTACTTACCTCGGACACCAGGTTAGGAGGAACATTAGGACCGTCAGTGGCACTGAAATTGGACTCTGGTGACTCTGTAGTTGGTACATAGGGAACATATTTCAACCAGCTTAGTGTGTCTAAACATTCCTTCTCCCCCTGACCACTGAGTTGGGAATTGTAGTAATACTCGGTTTCAAGAAAGTCACAGTTTATTATGGTGAACATATGACGTGTTTTTGGATTATAACATCTGTATCCCTTTTGATTCATTCCATACCCGACAAAGACACATTTTACAGCACAAGGGTCAAGTTTGGTTCGATCTGATTTAGGTATGTGAACAAAGGAAGTACATCCAAAGATTCGTGGTTGAAGAGTGAGAACTGAGGGTAGTTTGAAGAATTTTGAAAGGGTGTGTAACGGAGTGTTGAGCTTTAGGATTTTTGTTGGGAGTCGGTTGAGAAGATAGGTAGCAGTAGCAAGGGCTTCAGGCCAAAAATATTTCGGGACCTGGGATTCAATTAGGAGAGCTCGTGTCATTTCTAGCAAAATGCGATTTTTTCTTTCGGCGACACCGTTTTGTTCTGGGGTGTTTGGGCATGTAGTTTGGTGGATTATTCCCTTGTCTTGGAAAAAGGATTTAAACAAGGTATTAACAAACTCACCGCCATTATCAGATCGGAATATTTGGATGTTTGTTTGAAATTGGGTTTGGATCATGGCGTAAAACATAGTGAATTTTTCAAATACTTCGGATTTGTTTTTCAAAAAATAAACCCAGGTCATTCGGGTACAATCATCAACGAACATCACAAAGTACCGAAGGTTTTGCCCCCAAGAACTGGGGCAGGACCCCATACGTCAGAATGGATTAATGAAAATGGCAAAGCAGCCTTAGTGTTATTGGGTTTAAAAGTTTTTCTATGGCTTTTTGCTAAAACACATGTTTCACAATGTGACATAGAATTAACTGGAAATAGTTTTGGAAATAAAATATGCGAATAACTTGTAGAAGGATGACCTAATCTTCGGTGCCATAGCCAAGCTTCTCATTCCGATGTCCCATGAGTCAGCATCACAGCACCACTTTGAGTCACCTCATCCACATAGTACAACCCTTGTTTTTCAGTGCCACGCCCAATGATCACTCCCGTCCTGATATCCTGTAAAATACAAAACGTAGGGTACATTAGGACAATACAGTTGAGTTCCTTCGTGACATGGCTGATGGAAAGCAGCTTATGTGATAACGAAGGAACATAAAGGCAATTAGAGATTTTTATTGTGGGTGAAATCTCAATAGTCCCTCCCGATTTTACATCCATTATTCCTCCGTTTGCCGTTTGAATATGTGTTTTTTCTGGTTTGGTTGTTGAAATAATATCCGATAGCTCATAAGTCATCGTATCGGTTGCGCCACAATCAAAAATCCATAGTTTTTGTTTTGATGTTCGTGGGCCATATTGACTTTTCCCTTATTTCCAGGGACTATATGTGCAATATTTGTTTTAAAACTTGACCGAGGGACTATTCGTGCACTATCTTCTTCTTCTTCACTTATGTATGACTGAGGGTTTGAGGGTTGCGCCCCAAACCCTTTACCTGTTGCTTCTTCTTCATCTGCTTTGGCCATTCCGCCGAAGCCCGATCTGTTCCGGCTTTCATCTCTGGGAACATCTCGGTTGCCAGCGCCGGATGACTTTCCTTTTTCTGTAGTCTTTGTGCCTCTCTTCTGACCATCAGACCACCATTCGGGATATCCGACGAGTTTGAAACATTGTTCCCGGGTATGTTTCGTCATGCCGCAATGATCACACTTGAGGTGAGTTTTGTGTCTTTACTTGTTCCGATTCTTTTTTCACCGGCTCGTCGGTAGCCCTTTGACGCAAGCCCTAGTCCGTCAATTTCAGAGGCCATTAGACCCACTGTGATACCCTGTGTGTCATTGAGAGGTGTTCCCAGAATATTCTGGTGAGCGGCCTCCTTGTGGACAGTAGCGTATGCAGTTTCTACGGTTGGAAGGGGTTCTAACCGGAGTATTTCCCTTTTTATAGGATCATATTTCCGGTTGAGAGCGTTTAGAAACTGGAACAGTTTCTGTTCCGTCCTGATTTTGTGATACGCTTGGATATCGGCTGGGCAGGTCATAGGGTTTGGGTCAATCCGATCAATTTCTCCCCATACTCCTTGGAGTATAATCCACAATTCTTCTAGGGAGAGATTGTTCTGTTTGATTTCATTCGCCTTGACGTGTAGGTTGAAAGTTTGGAGCTTGTCACGCCCACTGCTATATGTTATAGCCAGGGCATCCCACAGCGATTTTGCTGTTGGAAATTCGGTTAGATTGCTGGCGAGGGTTGGTTCGATGTTTTGTATGAGCCATGAGAAGACGACTAGGTCATCTTGTTCCCATTGTTCATACTCTTCGCTGGTTTGGTTTGGTGGATTGGTTGACAAATGGTTTAGAAAGGCTTTTGATTTGCCGCCTATGGCTACCCTCATCATCCGGGTCCATAGAGCATAATTTTGGCTGTTGAGCTTGAGGTTTATTTGAAGGTTATCGGATAGTTTCGGGTTTCGGTTTTGTGGGTTAAGGCCATTCTTGAGCAGATTGGCGATTTGTATTGATAAATCTTCTCCCAAGTTACCGGCTTCAGCCATGGCAGCTTGGTTGAGAAGATGATTGGTTTGGGTGAGCAAGGTAAATGATAAACAGGTCAAGAACGACACTGCTCTGATACCATGTTAAAAGTTGATAGAGGTTGATTTACAGAACAATGAATTGAGGTATGTATTTCTGTTGTGTTTCATTACAAAGAAAGGTATTGAATTTATACACAAAACCGTAATCTAAACATGGATGATAGCAGCTGACTACTAGCTGTCATTGATTTGCTGTTGATTAGCTGGATGTCCGGCTGTTGATTAGCTGCTGCATGATGTCCGGTCGTTGATTTGCTGCGATTACCTCCAAGGTTTGACTTTCCTTTCTAACATTAAACATGTATGTGCACAATCAAGATTAATAGATAAATAGAACATATATATATATAACAAGTTATAATAATATTTTATCAAACATATTATTTTTTTTAACTATCATCCAAACTCTTGAGCATATTCTTTGTGCTTATGTTAACTAGCATCCAAACTGTGGAGCATACATATATGGTATGTGAAATCATTAAAAGCATGCAAATTGACCAGACTATTTCATCGCCCATCGATGATTCCAAACACATTGCAGAATGCAGATTAATAATAATAATAATACCTCTGTTGTTTTGGTAGTACAATTTGTAGCATCTCATTTCTTCATTGTCTTTCATTTCAAAAACCTGTTTAGTCTGTTATGCATATATTATTGATCTGCATTTTCATTCACTGTTCTTTTCTTTGACCCTACATGTTGTTTGTTTGTAACCGGGCTGTCCTCGAGGGTGCGCGACCATACAATACTTTAAAATTTATTCATGATATACACACTTCGTGGTGAGAAAGATGATAAAAATGAATGTTGATCTTGTATATCTGTAATGGCGCGACACTAGGAGAAATAGACCTTTTGATAACGATGTATCATTGGTACTACGTTACAGTCTATAGAGAAATCACTTGAGACAAACCATTTATACATTGTCGATCGAAGAATTGTGAAGAGGTATGGTCCTGAATGACGCGCGCGAATGCGCGCACAAAAGGCCATAACAGTAACACGATTCTTTCAAGATGGGCCATAGCCAGATTCATGCGACCAATCAGGTCTCAACAGGGTCTGCGCTGGCACTCACCACGATGGAGAAATTGCACAGGGAACAACTTGTATAGAAGGATAACACGTGGCACCACTCACAAGTCCTAGACACTGCCCCCACGATCTCCATAAAGCGGCTGACGACAGGCCCAACCAGAGGTACAAAGAGACGCTGAGGTGGAACCAATAGAGTCGTGCTATGTCAGCCCTAACCCTGCAAATGTCGTTATCCCATCAGAGGAGGCCAAATGGAATTCCTCATAGATATATCATTGGTACTACAATTTTTTAAGTTAAAGAATGGTACGGCGCTTGCGGCAGCAACGAAACGTAAACTAATTCGAATTTATACCGTCTAATGAAAACGTATTATATTTGACCCGACTTGTTTTAAAACAAAATTTATTTCAAAACGTACATAAAAAATGCACAAAAACATCGTATATCTATGCCTACTCATTTCCGAGAAAAAAATTAAGTCGAAACCTAAATCAACTTGAATTTACACCGACACATACATAAAAATAAGCACGTTAAATTGATTATAAAGTCTTTACAATAAGAGGTTGGAAATACAAATACTAAATGTTAAAGAGTAAAAGCGTACAAAACAACATACACTAAAAAAAGAAAAAGTTACATGTCTTATGGAAGTTTGTGTATCTTGGATTAATTAATGTGTAAGGTTGGATTAAATAATAAATATTTAAAACTAACAAAATCATTTGACATGTCTAATTGAAGTTTGTATTTGGAATTTTCTGGAGTCTCCTTAAAAAAGGTAACAAAACAATGGAAATGAAGGGTGTAACCTGTGAGAAGAGATCACATCTACTGTGGCACTACCAAAACCAAATAGAATAAAAGATGTTCATGTCTGGTGTTGGTACTGCAGCTACTGTTTAATGGTGGACATAAAGATAAGTAGATAAAAATAAAAATGTTAATGTATATGGGAGTTATATTACAAGTGTAAAAAGAGCAATTAAAATAAGCAAAAATGTAACTTTTGTAAAGAGTCATTCTGTAATATTTGGGGAGTGGGTGGGTGTGGGGCACTATGTTCTAAAAAAAAGCCTAGAGAAATGGGGACTGTGATTGTGGTGGTCTCTGTATGTGATGTAATGGTGGTTTAGAAAATGACAATTTATAATGATGGTGGTGTGGTTGTGGTGGGTAACTCTTTTGTGTTTTTTTATTACCATAAATCATATTTGTCTGAAAAGAATAATTTTATTCTTTTAAAATCTTAGAAGTTTCTATTTCTTATTTTTTAAGTTTACATGGCTAAAAAACCATTACATGAAAATATTTTGTAAGAGTATATATCAAAATATAAATATAAAATCACTTTATAATATATTTAAAAAACACAAACATATATGACAATAGAGTTAATTACGTTGTTCGTCCCTATAGTTTGTTGAAAACAATTATTACATTTCATTAGTTTAAAATTTGTTAAAACAATACCAGTACCTTCACTTTTGTAATAATATAGTCCACCTCCATTAGCTAAATCCATTAGTTTAGAAATGTAATTAACTCATTTGTTTATATATTGATTTAAATGAGTGGTATTTTAGTCTTTTCACAAAAACTTAACGGTAAATTCAATGGGATTAACGAATGTAGATTGTAATTGTTACAAAAGTGAAAATACTGGTAGTGTTTTAACAACTTTTAAACTGCTGAACAGTAATATTTATTTTCAATAAACAACATGGAAGAAAAAAATAATTAACGCTATATATTATTAAATCCATCCTAGAGTTCTTACCATTTAATGAGCAAGAACAAAAGTTACGAAAGGTAAAAAAGAATTGTCATTTACTCATTATTTATTCTCGAATGGATTTAACAAATGATATTAGTAGATAGTGGTATACTTTGAATGTTATAATAAGTTGGTTTAAAATTTTAAGTGTATAAGAGAATATTTGACAATTTTCTTTTGCTGATATTTAATTTAAATGACACTATTCCAAATAGAGAATTAATTATCGTGTCTATCTTCTTTTACGTTTTGTTTGCGGTGTGCACATATAGCAAAAGTAAAATTGCACTAAATTTAACGTTATTTTACTAATATCATGAAAACAACGTTGAAAGCGTCAATGGTTAATCATGCATCATGTGGTAGCGTTGATGGCCGAAAGACAAATGGTACATGCACTAATCGGCCGTTGCCCCGATTGTTGAGTGTTATATGTCTTATGTCTAAGATTTTATGCAAAACTACTATCGAGCCGGGGTCTCACATGAAGCAGTATCTCTATTCCTACTGATAGAGGTAAGACTGTCTACATTTTACCCTCCCAGACCCTACCCTAGCTTTACTATTGATGGGATTTACTGGATGATGTTTATCTTCTTTCCTCCGAATCGATTTCTTCTCCATTTGTTCATCTCCTACCCTTCGATTTCTTCTCATTTCACTTATCTCTAACCTCCCATTGGATCGATTGTTCACCAAAGCTTCAAGCTACATTTTTGGTTTAGTGCGTAAGAACCCTAGATACATATGCATGCTCCCGTTATACGTGTTGGTTTATGAGGAATATTTGTATGTAAAAATAGCTTTGTGTATAAGATATGTTTATGTTTATAAAAGTAAGTTATACGCATGTGATTAAAATTAATAATAATATAAGTTGATTTTTGTTTTTTATACATGTAATTTTTTAAATATTTCTTAATGAATACTATTCTATATATGTATCTATGAAATGCGAGAAGAAAAGGTCAAATAGAAGAAGCTTGATTCTCACATAATAAGTACATGAAGAAGAAGAAGAAAAAAAGCATGTGTCAAGAGAGTATCAAGTGTTGAGATTTGGTGATTTCATGTGTTGTGATCCACTACCTCATTTCTTGTCATTTCTTTTCAACCATTCATTCCATTTTTATCTTCTCAAAATATTCTTTTTACTGTTTTCCTTCTCCCTTTATTTGGGATTCATGTATTATAATAATAAACACCATTACTAGTGTGGTAGGATTCTACACTAAACACTAGTGTATTCGCGATCTTAGCAAACTAATCTAGCTATTGATTTACACACTTGTAAGGCCAAGATTTCATCATCAAATCGCAAAATACACTATGTATTTCATCATCAAATCCTGACCATTGATTTACACACGTGTAAGGCCAGGATTAGTTCGCTCAGTTCACAAATACACTTATTTTCACTTTTGAACCTAATCCTTACCGGGTAAACATCTAACATTTGTTTTTTTTTAAGACAAGCTAATAAGCCTCCTTACATCATTATACAAAAACCAAATAGATTAGATTGATCTATAATTATCTATAACAACTTTTATATAAAGTATAGTGCAACAAAACGTTACTTTCCACAAGTAGGTTTTCTCAGATTTATTTTATTGAATTTTCTCCCGAACCAGTGTATAGCAATTATTGCCTACTGTAGATGGATAAGATCGGATGATTCCGCTAATAGCACGATAATACTTTAATGGTTCATCAGTAATCCAAATTTATTGTTAAAAAAAGTAATTATTTATACTGTCTCAAAACTTTTATAAATATAAAAATAATGCAACAAAGGTCTTATAACTGCAGTGTAAGGCGAAGCAGGTAGTCCAAAAGAAACTTCAGCATATATACATACAAACAAATTAGTCTAAAAAAACTTATTTGTATCTATATCGGGTTCTATATTTCTTTCTTTACAACCTACGATGCGTTATCTAAAGTACATAATACAAATGCATAACATTTTTTAGAAGTACAAATCAACTCAGATTTATGTATTTCGAGACATTTTAAACATTTTTTTAATATATATGTGATATAAAGAATGAAATCAAACCTGTAAAGATTTAAAAACCTTCAATCTAAATGTGTATCTAATGGCCATCTAACTTATTTCTCAGTTAGAAAGGCTATAAGTTAGGTTGGTTATTGGAGATTCTAGCTCCCCTTGGAGGTGTTAAGCACCTTTGATTTAATGGGTTAAATTTGTCACTCTACCTTTATTTAACCTTTGTTTAAGGATCCTAGTCTAGTCCGAGTAGATGCATAAAACTTTTTACGTAATGAAAAAACATATAATCCGTACGTGATTTTATACCAACTTAAAAAATTTAAAATATGTATAACAATGCTATACTTAAATTAAAGGTAATAAAATTTACTATTTTATGATACAATTTTATTAAAAAAAATAATATAACATTAAAAGTAGGGGTGCAAATTGTCACAACTCCTGACTCCATTTTGGGTGGGAGCCGTGAGCAGATACAGAAGTGGTATCGGTGTTTATTAAATTCGCAGCGAACAAGTTTATCAGGATCATTGTTATGAAAATTTCAGAGTTGTAAAACACCAAAGTTTTAATATTAAACAGCTGGGATAAAACTTATATTACAACAAATGGTTTTTATAGGGATAAACCTTATTTTTACAAAACACATTTCCTTTTCTTATTCTGGTAACATAGTCACTTTATTTAAGCCTTCAGTGCTTCGTAGCATGTTCCTTTACTTTCACAGTAAGTCACCTGAATCACATTTAAAAACATTTTATCGGCGAAAAATAATGGTGAGATCATCCATTTGTATAAAAAGACATTTTCTTATAATCGCAGTATTAAGGGTTTTTACATTTGTTTATATCTTTCAATTACTCAAATCAGTATTTGTCACTCGGTGGCAGTTCCTATGACTGGAGTCATATCACATATTGGCTAACTTGTTGTCCAATAGTGAAGATTATCAAGTAGTGTATACAAAACCACACATACTAGCTGTAATTTAAGAATACAAAAACTTAATCACTGTAATATAAGTAACAATTGAAAAACATTAAGGTTTTGAACGCATTTAATACAAGAGAATGACTCACAATATTATGAGAAAAAGATAATGACTCACGCAGAATTAGGGTTTTGATTTTATAGCCTCCTGGCATTAAGCTTGGATTCCTAATTAAACACACAATGTAACGCGTAGTGATGTATTAACCCAATTCAAACTTTAACGATAATCACGAAATCAAAACCTCAATGTAGCTAACAAAGTATTGCCTTATTCAGGCAGCACTTTGGCATCCGTTGATTGGTTTTATGATCAATCGGACATAATATCATACCAGTGATTAGGGTTAGTACACTTCCTACGAGGCAGAGTTTAGAGGTTTAGGAGTTTGGGTATTAGAACAGTAGTTCGAGAGAGAGAGTTGTCGATTTTCGATCGAACAAGTTCAACGAAACTCGTCCCACCCCGGCCTTTATATAGCCCACCTGGACTCCCTAGGCGTGTCACGGGAGGAGCAGGGGTCTCCCCCTCGTGGCGCGGGAGTTGCTAGTTAGCGCAAGGTTAGCTCCGTCACGCGTATAGGCTTGCAACTTGTCGCGTACTGATGACACGTGTCTTGGTACCCTCCCGCGCGTCGCGGGAGATGCAAGGGTTTCTCCCGCGTGGTGCCTAAGATGCCTGGTTTCGAATTCTTCGTTTATCGCGCTGGGTCTTGTTGTGCATGTCCGGGTTTCGATTATGGTTCTTCATAGGGCCTTTTGGGAGTTGTTACACAAATGGGTCAAGCTACTTGAGTTCGGCTCGAAAAAAAACTCGAAACGAATCGAGCTTAAATGAGCTCGAACTCGAGCCCAAAACCAAGCCTGTTTAGTAAATGAGTCCGAGCTTCGCTTATTGAGATCGAGTTGGGTTGCGAGCCTAAATGATCCCACTATTTATATATTTTTTTAATTAATATATTAAATACACATTTAAATAATTATAATTACTAATATTAAAATTATGAAAAATAAATAAGAATTAATTACACCGTAGTATATGTGGTTTATGGAAAGTAACAAGTTCAGGTACTAATAGTTTACATAAATGGTCCTTGTAGTTGTAAAAGAGTATTTTAGTAATTTTACTCAAACTTGACAGAAAAGTTAACAAAAGTTAGAGTTAATACCCAAAGTTGTAAACATGAAAAGTTAGAACCCTAAAATGTGATATTAAACTATTAGTACATGATTTTGTTACTTTCCATAAATCACGAGAACTAACAGTGTAATTAACTCAATAACTAAATTATATAACAAAAAAATAATTATAATTCATATAAATTAATTAATACTTAATAATTGAGCCAAACCCGAGCTTGAAAATTTACTTATGAGCCGAGCTCGAGTTTTCATAAGTTAAACAAGCTTGGGCTCGGTTCGACTCGTTTACACCCGTATTAAAAAAGTTACTGCAATTGTTTTTAAAAAATAGTGCAATTAGATTAACCGCACAAATAAAGTCAATGATAGTGGGTTTTTTTTTGCCCCTCATCTAAAATCCTGGTGTGGTTTACACTTCTTATAGAAACAAGTGTTTGGAGAGTAATCTTGCCATAAAAACTTGAAAACCAAAAAAATCACTATTAATTAATCCATTTTTATATTATTTTTTCATTTCTTTAAACTAAAAGGTTAGTATTGTTATTTATATATGTAGTACGAGATAATTATATGCACATTCTTGAGCTACGTATATGTATATCTCAAGATATATATATATATCAAGATGTGTGGGTGTGGGTGTGGGTGTGGGGTTAGGGTGTGTTTGTATATATGTACGTAGCTTATGCTTTACATTTTTTTTTGAACGACAAATTTGGATCACTAACAGACCACTAGAGTATTATCGTGCCATCAGCGGAACCACACGATCATATCCATCTCCATTAGGCAATAATGACTACACACCAATTCAGGAGAAAACCCAATTAATCTGGGAAATACCCCCTTGTGGGAATTGAAATCATGACCTAATGGTTATAAGCTTTATCCCACCCCGATGATGCGACTAGGCTATAATCCCATGGGCAGCTTATGCATTACATATAGTTTTTTTTGAGTAAACTACAATTTGCTTTCTTGTGTTTTTGGTCACTTTTCACTTTACCTCTTTATTTGAAAGACTTTTTGTGCTGCACAACAAAACTTATATTTCCCTGCAATTAGTCACCCATGGTTTCAAAAGGGCATTTTGTTTGGTTCCACTGACGCCTTAAGAGCATATCTATCGTTTCACACCATGTGCACACAAACAAAAACCCTAGGCCTCCTTCCACTATACATACACTTAGTCACCCCTAACTTGCTCTCCAAGCTAGAAAGATCGTCGGCTCATCATCTTCTTCACTTGCAATCTCTGATCGCCGGCCAAAACTATGAGGACAACAATGTTGTTCGTTGTGTACCTGTTCCGCTCTACTTTTTGTCTGGTAAGGTTTATCTCGTTCGTTTGTTTAGGATATAAAAATTTAAGATAGCTGTCACACCCCGACCCGCAACGGAATAAAAGTCGGGGCATGATTGGGTTATCACCAAAGCTCATGATAATTACTAATAAGTTTCATATTTATTAAATTCAAATTTACTTCAAATATCCAGCACAAATACCATACAAACACAAACATTACACCTACGATTGTTCCAAACGAAATAAATTGTTTATTTTTCTAAGGCCAATGTGTTTCTTTCCTCCACTTGTTCACCTGTATCATGCGTAAAACAAAAAGTTTGGGTCAACAAAAGTTGGCGAGTGAACCTTAATAAAACATTTAAGTAATTTATATTGTTGTTTAAATAAAATTGTGCATGAATCATATGTGAACAGATGTATATATATATAACCAATCACAAACCATACTGAATGAACACATGACATGATGTATGATGTAATTGAGATCAAGGCTCAATCAAACGAAGCCGATCTAATGAGGCACCTGATGCTCAACCCGTATCCCACGAAAAACTGATGGGCCTAATGAAATGATTGCACTGAAGTGATGAAATGTAACCACATAACAACTATACACATTTGATCACGAAATGATATTAGCACAAGTGTTAATAAAAAGAAATTGTACGACACATGATACACCCAAAACATGATTAAAACGGGGAAATTTGTGAGATTCACTCACATTGGGTGCGTATTCTTGAGTGGTAATGATGAGCGCTAGGAACTCAAGATAGAGAGGCTTCCAAAAGTTGGAAACAAGCTCCAAGAAGGATAGAAAGAAGAACTTCACACATTGCTTGAAGTGTTTTGAGTGGTGTGAAAAAATTGAAGAATCATCGGGTATTTTAGTATTAGGATTAAGGAGGTGATGACAAGTCCAAGGGATAAGAGTCCTATCATAGTGTAAGGATTCAGTGTCCATAACATGTGTCAACACCATATTAAGTGTGCAAAGTGAGTGCTAGGTGTCAAAAATTGGAGATAGGTGGCAAACTTGGTGAAGAAGCAAAAATATTTATTATTTTATTACATTTTTGGCCTTTGGACTTGTATTTTCACTTTTTTGCCATTTTAACCCCCTTTAACCTAATATTTAGTTTATATAAAGGTTTTAAGACATGTGTAACTTGGATTATGCCCGAAAATGTCGTGGATGTCGGTTCGTTCGGTTGTACGGTTACGTGTTTTGCAAAATAAGTAAAAAAATTAATATTTATGTTAATTCATTAAGGTTATTTCCATTATTATTATTTTTTTATATAAGAAATATTTTAATACCTTAAGCAATATTAAAGAAGAAAATAACCGAACGCCATAAATTCATATACTTGATTGATAGTTTGGGGCGGGTTTTCGAAACCCGATTTACACAAATGTTACAATAGCTTGTAAGGGTGGGTTTACAGCTGGTTTGGGTTAAAAAAACGATCTATTGGTTCGATCTGGTAATGATTTTGACTGGAAAGGGTGTGTTCAATCGGGTAACGATTTTAAATGGAAAGGGTGTGTTCAACCCTGTAACGATGATACATTACGATTAATGGGTTTGATTTTACTACTGGTTTTTTGAGTTAGGATTAAGGGTGGGTTTAGGGCTTGATTAACATATGGGGGTTCGGTTTAGGTTTGGATTAAGGGTTTAGGTTTAGGGCTGGATAATGGGTTCATGTAATCAGGTTTATAAGAACTGGGTTTGTAGGAAATGGTATTGTAAGAAATAGTTCAGGATAATGGGTTCATGTAGTTGGGTTTGGAAGAACAGGGTTGTGAATCTGGGTTCGGGATAATGGGTTTGGAGGAACTGGGTTGTGAAACTGGGTCAGGATAATGGGTTGTGAAACTGGGTCAGTATAATGGGTTCAGGATAAGGGGTTATGAAACTGATTGTGTTCACGTAGTTGGTTGGTGATGAAACTAGGTTGTGTTCACCAAACTAGGTTGGGTTGGCTTGGCTTGGCTTGGGTACATGTAGTCGGTTGGGTTGGCTTAGGTTCATGTAGTAGGTTGGTGATTGGAGCATGATAATTATGTGGTTTGGTTATTTGTAGCAGGCATTCGGATCACGTATGGACCAAACGGCTTCCAGGTCCATAGAAGGGTGGTTTTCTCGGGGTACTTCAGGGTGAAATATCACTTAATTACTTCGTTCATCGTGGTCGGAAGGATTGAAGAATGGGGCTGGAAGCATGGTTTAGGGAACACGATTGCAATATTTTATACATATATGTGTGTGTTTTATGTATGTGTTTTGTACATGTAAGTTAACTTATGTATGTGTTGGTTAAGTTGGATGGTACTCGGATGCTTATGTTGGATGATTAACACGATTATGTATAATTAATCTCTTTCGTTTACGTTATAGCCCGATTTGTAGCCTGGTTTGACTTTAAAAGTCAATGCGAGATTCTGGAAATCATGTTGTAGTTAACTAAAAAAGACAAAATTGACTTTGGTGGGAAATTCGAAGTGAAAGTGGTATCTCCTTGCGGTACAAATTGAAAAGGCATTATGGTATTTTCATATGGTTATGAAAGGATATTTTGGTATTTTCACAAAAACCTAACACTAGACTAACAGAATTGAAACCATGAGATGAGTAATTGCAGGGAAGTACAGGTCTTGTGGTGTAGTACAAAAAGTTTTTGAAATAAGGAGGCAAAGTGAAAAGTGACCCAAATCATAGGAGGCAAGTTGTAGTTTAGTCTAGTTTTTTTTTTCTCGCAAAGAAGAAAGATTAATAACACATAAAAAAATAAGTATATTGATTGATAGTGGTTGTCTCATGATTTTTAAGTATATTAGTGGTTTTCGTAGTTGATAGTGGTTATCTCATGATTTTTAAGTATATTAGTGATTTCATTACATGTATAACGTATGTATATAATAAATTTGAAGATATATGTAATATTAATGATGATTGACCTTTTATTGCAAACATGTGTACTACATTTTCTTCCTTTATTAGTTTGATGGATACCCATGCTTGATTCATGCAAGGAAAGAGCAATTATAGGGTCAACATTCAACAAGGTTGAAATATTGAAAACCTTCTCAAAATCAGGAAAATCTTCAAGATAGTTAATGGCACTATAATTATGGACAATCAAAAAATTGAGGAGCTTTATATCCAAGCTTGCTCATGGAAAAGGCTACAATATATTATGATTGTGGCAAATAAATCCCTTCAAACTCAAGCCACGGTTATGATTTTTCTAATATGTTTATTGGGAACCATTGACACCATCATTATCATCCATTCATTCATGTAGACTCCATATCATTCCCAACATATTTTCTATATAAAAAGGAACCAAAGTAATATTCCAAAAAGAGCTGTGTTTCATCATAAAATGGAACCAAGTAATCATACTCACAACAAACATCATAAAAAAATGAAACCGATCAATGATTGTTTGTTTCATACGTGTCAAATGACAACAATTACTATAAACCGTAGAAAAAACATCAAGAACTCGTGTCTTTATTTGTTATATGTTACATAAACATTTTGACAACGAACCATGATTTATCGTTTATCTTTAAATCAATGGAGCCAGGTAATCATATTCATAACAAACATGACAAAAGATCAAACCCGATAAACGATTGTTTGATTAAAACGGGTCCGATAAAAAATTACAATGCATAGAACCCTCATGTCTCATTTTATAACATAAACATTTTAATAAGAACTCATGATTTATCACTTGTTTTTAAATCTTTCTAATGGCAAATAGTTGTGTTTGAGAAGAAACTCAATCTTGTTTTTTGCTTTTAGAATAAGAAACCAACCCCACATGATGATGACACTAGAAAAAGCCAATATACACAACCAACTTCCTCCACAATCCATTATCTTTGGTTTTAGGGCAAACTCACCACTATCTTCTAACGGCAAGATTACAAGTCAAAAAAGCTTTGGTTTATAATGATTTTAAAAGATGAAGCATGACAATAATTGTTCCTAGTTTCCCCACCTAAAAGTCCATAGCTTCATACCTTCTACACTCATTACAAAAACATAATTATATTCCAATATTTAAAATCTATAGCCTTTTTATATTTTATACACTAATTCAGTCTCGTGATTCGGCCACGCACTTGACAAGAGACCATTATTATTATAGGATAATTATATAGTTTTAACTATTTAATTTGTTTCTTTGAAAATAAGTTATTGAATTAGAGTTTATTAGAAAGGCAAAATCTTTTTGACAAAAAACTCAAAAAGCCATTGTTTGTAATTGTCAATCCACTTTAAAGATGGGAAAACAAGACTTTACATTCTCATACTTGAATTGTTTTGCAAGATTGGAATTTCAATGTCACACACTTGGGATATGTGTTATACACTATTACCTTAGCGTTACATCACCCTTTCCTTCCATCCACCATTTAATCTATATTATATTCACCTTCATTCTCGCCTCTTTTTCTAGTTTTTTTTTAATTTTAATAAGGAGGTAGAGAGAGAGAGAGAGAAAGAAGAGGGGGATAGAGAGGAAGAGATTGTGGTAAGTCTAGGATGGAGACCATGCTGCTCACCTTGGAACATCGTGGGACCAGGGGGTAGCGGGATTACCCTTGGCTCCCTCCAATTCACCTCCCTGCTCCTCTTTCATGGGTTATACCGCATAGCCTTAGTCATTCGCGGGTTAATGACCAATATGTTCTGGTTTATCACTTAATTCTGAGATTTAAAAAAGACACTAGTTTAAAAATCACGGTAAAGTTTTTAAATCTTTCATCAAGTCAATATGATCAGTAAACCTTTATGCTAGTAAAATTTAAATGAGACATGTAAAACTTTATGTTACACAACTTATATTATATACCTTTGGTTCAATTAACACAATGCATAGATTTCTAAAACATCATAGTAGATTGATATTATTAGAAGATAAATTAGATATGCCTTACTCAAATCATGAAAATCAAGAACCCTTGAATCCCATTTCTAGTTAACTTCAAAAGTAAACAAATTCCATGGAGAATATGTATCTTGGACAAAGAATCATGTAGCTAAAAAGGTCATAATTGACATTAAATAAAGATAGAGGACTAGAAAAGCAGTTTGGGCCAAAAGTAAGACTTCTTTTACAGAGAGCAACAGAGAATAACTCCTCAATCAGTTTTAAGTCAAACTCAAATCCCTAATCTGAACCTAAGGAATATGAATCTAGGTCTGGCAAAATCTGCAGTTTGTGGTATTACCTACTTCATTTCTCTTGTCCATGTGGGTTCTTAGGTAAAGTCTTGTCATTCAACACTAATCAAGAAAAAGAACAAAACCAAGTTCAAGATTACTGTTGGTTCCCCTGTGTTTATTAGTTTATTGGTTTATTTTATGTCAAGAATCTTGTTAGTGATGAAAGATTGGGAAAAGGTTTTTTTTTTTTGGAACATTAAGGTTATCATACTTTTCAAATCGTAGAACCTCGTATTGCTTCACTTTAGGCAGACTATGTTGTCTTAAACGAGTATACGCTGGCTTCAAAGTTTGGCTTTTTTGGGCGTTCCCCCAGGAAACCAGACCGACGGCTGCCACTTGACAGTCGTTATGCTACCACAAAAGCAGAACTCTTGGTGTAACACACGGTAGGACAAAAACCCGGTTGGACTTCAAAATCAAACTGACAACCTCATACAAGGCCTAGTACTAATCATTCATTGCCTATATCAACCATTGAAAAAAGGTCAGAAAGTTGAGGATATTTATATGGTTAAAGTTTATCAAAAATATTATTATTTACCTATGGAGGGTACCCCTGTGTTTATTAGTTTATTTCATGTCAAAAATATTGTCATTCTTGTTGGAGATGAAAGATTAGAAAAAAGTTGTAACTTGATGTTATTTATATGTAAAATTTATAAAAAGTATTTCTTTTACATGGTGGAGGATACCCTGGTGTTTGTTTATTAGTGAAAGATTGAAAAAGTTTTTGTTTTCTCTCTTTGTTTTTTTCCTTTTAAGGTTAACGAATAAAAGCCTGGCTATCTAGGGACGAAAGATGACCCCATACGTCTGCGATCGCAAAAAGTGTTGGATAGCTCAAGTCCACGATCTCTAGTTCTGAGGAAACCCGTCATCCAAATATCCGGTTAAGATCAGATTCGAACTTTACCTGTGGAGCTAAAACATATTTGCTAGAAAAAGGTTGTAACTTGATGTTATTTTTATGGTTAAAATTTATAAAAAAAAAGTACATATTATTTTTACCTATAGAGGATACCCCTGTTTTTATTAGTTTATTGATTTATTTCATGTCAAGAATCTTGTTGGAGATGCAAGATTGAAAAAAGGTTTAAATTTATGTCGTTTATATGGTTAAAATTTATAAAAATTATATTTTTTTACTTATGGAGGCAGGCAGGCAGGCTCAGAACTCAGAAATCACCATCATTATCTTTGTTTTTTTTAACCTGTGGGGAATAGGAATAAGACTGTAAAGCCACTTTTGGGGTGGAACATACCCTTGTTTGTTCTAAGAGAGATAACATAAAAACAAATTAAATAGTATATATTGTCCTTTTCATTTCTTTCTGAGTTAATTACTGTTTTCGTCCCCGTGTTTGTAAAAAATCACTATTTCAGTCCATTAGTTTAAAAATTGCGATTTCAGTCCCTGTGGTTTCACTCTCGTAACTATTTCAGTCCATGCGGTTTCACTTTCGTAACCATTTCAATCCATTTATTCTGTAAGTACAGGGACTGAAATGGTTGTGAGGTGGACTGAAATGGTTACGAAAGTGAAACCACAGGGACTGAAATCACAATTTTTAAACTAATAGACTGAAATAGTGATTTTTAACAACCACAGGGACGAAAACAGTAATCAACTCTTTCTTTCTTTCAACTGCTTAATAATCTATCTATATGTATTTACAAACCAACAAAAGAGGGACCAAAAGCAACTTTTCATAAAAATTCTGAGACCAATGTACAGAAAATTTCATTCATCTCTCTTTTCTCACTTTCAAATATAAACCAAACCCAAACCCACATGCTCATAGACCCCAATTCACACACTCAGACCATTTTCAGGCCTGCAAAATGACCAAAAAAGCTTGCACCTTATAATCATTAAAAAAAAGAAAGCATGCACACCATTTGTTTGTTTAAATTCCCCACTGAATATTTTTTAACAATTTCATTCATACCCTTCATCCCCCCCTCCACTAAATATATTGCTTCTTGTCTTTCATCTCACTGATTTAAGATTTACAATTACAATCAGAATGGCTGCTCTAATGCTTCTGCTGCTTGTGCTGTGTGTTTTCATAATGGTAAATGAAGCTTCATTGGCTGAATCTGACAAGATTTTGAAGTTACCTGGACAGCCAACAGTTAAATTTCAACAATTTTCTGGTTATGTGACTGTAGATGCAAAGAAAAACAGAGCACTTTTCTACTATTTTGTGGAAGCTGAAGTTGATCCAGTTTCAAAGCCATTGGTTCTTTGGTTGAATGGAGGTGAGAAAATTTTTTGAAAAAAAGAAAAGAAATGAAACCCTGTTCAAGAATGATGAAAAAAGTTCAGATTTTTGTGAAAATTATGTTCACTTTTTATAAAGTTTACATTTTTAAGCAAATTAGTTCTCAATTATATTGTAGGCCCTGGATGTTCTTCACTTGGTGTAGGAGCATTTTCTGAAAATGGGCCTTTTAGACCAAATGGTCAGGGGTTGATAAGAAATGAGTATAGCTGGAATACAGGTAAAGCAACTATATTTATGAAATTCATGATACCCTTTTCAAGATTATTAATGAATTTGATAGAATTATATGTTTTTTTTTGTGAAATTTCAGAGGCAAATATGTTGTATTTAGAGACACCAGTTGGAGTAGGGTTCTCGTATGATTCATCAAACTCATCTGCTTATGAGGTTGTGACTGATGCTATAACAGGTATTTCAGTTGCTTCAACTTTCTGTAGAACTATTTGTTTAGTTATGTTCTTTAATCTTTATGCCTTAAAAAGGTTTTTGATGAAAAGAAGTAGCCCTTTTTTAGGACCATAAAAAGGTGCTCTTTTTAATGTTTATACCTTCAAAAGAACATCAAAAAGTTGTTCTCTTCATTTTCTTGCTATCTATAGATGCAGAAAAAAAGGGTTCTTATTCTTCTTCTTCTTTTTATTCCTTTTGCTTTTTGTAAATTCATCTTTGCTTTTTTGTAAATTCATCTTTGCCTTTTGAAATTTAAAGCTAGGGACAATCTTGTGTTCTTGCATAAATGGTTCTTGAAGTTTCCTCAATATCAGCAGAGGGATCTGTTCATTACAGGAGAAAGTTATGCAGGTAATCATTACATGATTTAACACAATATATATCCATTAATTTCTTGAATTTTTCATTGGAAAATTCAGTTTTTTTTTTTCTATTTAATGCCAGGCCATTATATATACCACAACTAGCAGAACTTATGGTTAAATTCAACAAGAAGCAGAAGATCTTCAATTTAAAAGGAATTGCTGTAAGTGTTTCCAAAACAATTCTAATTCTTGTATTTTTTATTATTATTATTTTATTATTTTGTTCCAAATCAGACAATTCTGTATAACAGAAAGGACAAAAAGGACACAATTTTCTTTATTCCATTAAAATGAAAAGGTTGGGCTTTTTAAATTTATAAATATTGCTCAATTTGTACATCAAATTTACAGAATTAATCAGCCAAATTAAATTGTGTCACAACTTCAAGTACACTACTTGACTTTATAAAGTCAAATTGACTTTATTTTTCTGTGTTAATGTCAAAATGCAGCTAAGAAATCCAGTTTTGGAGTATGATCAGGATACTCATGTTAATTATACAACCACTAAGTACTGAGGTTGACTTTACAAAGTCAACTCATTCTAATGCATGTTATATTTTTCTGTCTTGATGTCAAAATGCAGTTAGGAAATCCAGTTTTGGAGTATGCAACTGATTTAAACTCGCGGGCAGAGTTTTTTTGGTCTCATGGTCTTATATCGGATCCGACATACAAATTGTTCATTTCTGCATGTAATTATTCGCGCTATGTAAGTGAATATTATAGAGATTCGGTCTCTCCAATATGCGCAAAAGTTTATAGTGAAGTAAGCCGCGAAACCAGTAGATTTGTGGACAAATATGATGTCACTCTAGATGTTTGTATTCCGTCGGTACTCTCGCAGTCCAAGATCATTGTTCCTCAGGTACAAAATTTACTAACAAATTGTATATCAATCACACAATTAAAAAAATGTTTTTCTTTTCATAAAAAAATGGCCACTTGATTCTTAAAAAAATGTAGACACCCATATAAAGCATTATAAAAGTCTTGATATTATGTTGTGTTTGCAGCAAGTAACCGAGAGGGTTGATGTTTGTGTGGAAGATGAAACCGTTAACTACCTTAACCGACGAGATGTCCGTAGCGCGCTGCATGCGCGTTTGGTTGGAGTACGGAAATGGGATGTTTGCAGCAAGTAAGTTTCTGTATATCACTTTGCAGACCCGTTTCACTTATAGACATCTCATTCTATAGTCTGTACCCATTATTAAACTTTTTGACCCGTAAACAGCATCCTAGACTATGAACTTCTCAACATCGAGATACCTACAATCAACATTGTGGGATCACTCATCAAAGAAGGGATTCGCGTTTTGGTTTATAGGTAAACATGCATGTTCTTAATTTATTAATTTATGATCCGAGTTGCATTATTTATTTTGAGAAAGTTTAAAATACAAAAGTCTCTTAACGCACGCAACCGTACGCGACCACCGATAACGTGCGTAATTAGGGCTGAAACAACCCATGCGTAATTCTGAGTTTAACATGCGTAATTTTCATGTTTGGTGGCATGGGTTTTGAATTTTTTATAATATGCGTAATTATGCATTATAACGTGCGTAAATATGCAAATAATGTGCATAATTAGGGTTTAAACTCAACCCATGTGTAATCATGCATTATAACATGCGTAATTATGTCAAGTTTAATTACTATTGTGCCACCGCATTCAATTGAAGGCATAGAGGGTAGGTCAGATGTGCGGTTGAGATGCTCGCGTACACTTCGCACAATAAAGTAGTCATGTACGTTAACTGGCCTCATTGATTTTTGTGTGAAATTTGTTTTCTTGATTTAATCTAGTGGCGATCAAGATTCAGTAATCCCATTGATGGGGAGTCGGGCTTTAGTCAATCGGCTTGCAACCGAACTGGGACTCAAAACAACGGTACCATATCGCGCTTGGTTTGAGGGGCAACAGGTAACAAACAAATTAATACTGATGATTTTCATAGCACGTATATAAACCGTATGCAATTAACACGAACAAAGAATATACATTTGTATTGATGAGTATGGAATTATATTAGGTTGGAGGGTGGACTCAAGTGTATGGGAACATATTCTCATTTGCAACAGTACGAGGTGCATCGCATGAAGCGCCATTCTCGCAGCCTCAGAGATCGTTGGTGTTGTTTCGGTCGTTTCTAAAGGGAAATCCGTTACCCGAAACGTTTTGACAGTTGATAATAAGAATAAGTTATAATCTTGATTTAGCATTGTAAGTAAATTTTGTCATGATAATGGTAACTGTAAGTGAGTCAACCTCTTTTTTTTGTTTTTTTTTTTGACTTGGAAATGTTGTGGAAATTGAAAGAACATTTGCAAGATTGCTTGAATGTTACCATGTTTTGGTTGTGTAGACTGTAGATTAAATCTTTTTGTTAATTTTAATGTCAATGCCGTTATAGACCGCCTGTTAAATGGCGGTGGATCGTGTGTTAGTCGTGTTTCTGTTTATTATGCAGCTTAGTTAACATTGGTGGCGGCAATGTTTTAAAAAACGGTTTTTAATCGTACCGAGTTGAGCTTACAAACGGTTCAACCGGTCGTATCGGGTTATACCAGACGGTTCAACCGGGTTGACTAGACTAGTTAACCCTATAATTCAATAAAAATACAATTCCAACTCAAAAAATAATCCAAACTACGTGATTCCAACTTGTATATAAAAGTCTATGATATGTTTATGGCATCGGAATGTTAAATGCATGAAGATCCGGATCACTTAAAAGATAAAATTCTCTATCCATCGATATTTTAAACTCAAAATATTACCATTTAATTAAACTGGTAGCCCGGTACGAACCGGTATTACCAGATATACCAGCGGTTTGATGACTATATAGGAACCATGTTGATCAGTTCTGTTTAAACATAATGGAAAACATAAAGAAATACCTGTGACGGCAGACAGGCCAGCAGAGAATCCAGTCAGAGACGCAGCCATGGAGTTTGACATCTTTGTCAGTATGATCTGGTTCCTCCTTAGGGTGTAAGGTTATGATGGTAAGAACCAAACTAGGGTTGAATTCGGTTTAGGTTATGAGAGAGAGTGGGTGGCGGCTTTAGAGATGTTATTGTAAGTGTCTAATCCTAAACCTCTCTAATCATCTCCTTATATACACCCAGAATGAAACCCTAATTAGTTAATAAGGGTAATATGATCCATCAACAATTACCAACTAATTATATAATAGGATTAATATATTTTGATCTAATATGATATAAACGGTTATAATGGCTACATGATTAAATATAATAAATAATACATATTTAATCTTACAAACCATATTTTTACCGGACTCAACCGTATCGGATCAATAAACGGTAGACGGTTCAACTGGTATTACCGGGCGGTTTGAACCGGTATTTGAAACATTGGGTGGCGGTTTGAGGTGGTGGCCAGCCGACAACGATGGTGGTGGTGGTGGTTGTGTTAAGGAAGGGAGGATATATTTTAGAGAGAGAGTAAACGAATGTGAAGAGAGAGAAAGTAGATCGGTTTCTATGTTAAAGAGAGGGTATAGCATACAAGCAACGTTATGGGCCGCGATAACCGATTTTCAAATAAAATATATTTTACACTTTACTACCCTAAAGTAGCCAAGTTTGAAAGACTTTCATGAATTAGAGATTAATATTGAATAAAATGACAAGCATCTTTGTAATGAGTTCTATTCTAATTCACCTAAGGTTTGAAAAAAAAAAAGAACAAAATACTTGAAATATATAATATCTGGCCTCTGAGACCAACCGATATTGTTTGTTATTCTCGTTAAGGGTACACTACTCACGGATTTATTTTCTGAACGAGCATAAATGAATAAACATGATCTTTGTTCTTGTTCGTTGATTTAACTAAACGAGTGAAGAAACACCAAGTTTAAACCGATGGATTTATCCTTGTTAGAGTGCTCTCGTCAATAATTGTTAATCCTTAATCTTTCCTTGATGATGCTCGGAGTATAATCTACAAAACAAAACACCGTGAGACTCGTTACAAGGAGGAAAGGTGGGGGGATTCTTCTTGTAACCACCCTTCAGCGTGAGAATAATCATTGTTTAAGAAGAGTAAACGAGTATGTGTTAAGATTAAGAGAGTGAGAGAGTCGATCCTTAAACCTGTGGTTGAAGGTTTGTTTGTCTCCTCTGACACGACCGTTAGTGATTACAAAGGATAAGACGTTGACGCATGGCGATTGGAGCCACGTGGCCTGACAGTTATCCTTGTTATCGAGTCAGTCACCAGCTGTGAGTGGAGATCATGGAGCAGTGCACGATGTAGCTTGATTGGTTCCACGTCACTATTCTTTTGTACTTCTTGTCTCCTGCACGATTGGCCATCGTGGGAGTTTTCTGGTCAGGGCCTAGCGAATACTGGTTGGCTACAGCTACTGCCATCTATACTGTTGTACTTGTCTTAGCTGCCGTTGCGCTGCGTGCGCCGGTTTGAGCCTGCACGCAGCTCTTGTTAAGGCTAAATATAAATTTGCAGAGTCTGGGTATGGTCGTTTGCGCACATGTCTTTGGATTCCTTGCGCAGGATGTGGGACCATACCCCTTCAACGAGCGAACCTGTTCGTATTTGTTCATAAAACGAACGAACACAAATAAACTTTCTACATAACGGTTCACGAATTGTTCGGTTTATTTACAGCCCAAGATATAATCTATAAATGATACTATGATAGATCAGTTCATGGACCTATAATGCTATAAATCAACATTTAGGGGGCTTTTATACCAACTTACGAAACACCAGGGTAGTTTCTGCCATCAACCCCTAAAAAACTCAAATACCACCACCCCGGACCGTCGTAATAAACCGGTGATCAACCGACATCAACCTTCTGTAACTCTTTCAGATTAACCGAAAAAAACGAACATAAAAAAGGCTTCAAACGGTTTTCAAATTCAAATCAACAATGGCGGCCAGTGAGACCAAAGATGACCTATACGCTCTCTCTCTTCAGGCAATTTTCTCAACTTTTCAAAATCATCATTTCATTTCAATATGTTTTCATCATTCAAATCTCATTTTCGATTAAGACACGCACGACTGCTGACGTGTACGTTTGATTGTGGTAGATCTAGGGTTCTACATTGCACCGTTGCCCTAATTATTCATTTAATTTACGTATGTATGTGTAATGTGTGTGTGAATATGCAGAAGGATGAAGATGACAAGTTTAAGGAGTTTGACTTTGGATTTGATGATACTGATGCTCCTCTGCCGCTTACTGTTGCCTCTCGTGTTTGTTCTTCAACCTTTTTTTAAATTTTGTTATTATTTGTTGAAAAATAGATATGAATCTGTGCCCTAAATGCTGCAAATTAGTAGTGTTTATCGTTGATTGTCCTAAATTATATCAAATGCAGGGAGTATTATGTGTTTGTGTGTATGATGCATTAGACAGATTCTTTTCGGAACTAACTTTATGTTGACAACTGCTAGAATAGGGTAAAATAGATGTGTGTAGTGTATATTAATATGATTCAGTAAGGTGGTGGGGTAGGCCGTTGTGTAAGTGTCTTCTGTATCACATTTAAAGGAAAAAGTATAAGTATGTTACGTGGTTCTCGGGTTCTGGCAGTTCTCTAACATTTCCTTAGTTCTAAAATGAATGGCGTAAATTCTTTTCTACTTTTTTTTTTTTAAATCTGAGTTTATTTTGTGATAGTAGTGGTATTGTTTTTTGAAAAGTAGACATGAATCTGTGCCCTAAAGGCTGCAGATTAGTAATGTTTATTGTTAATTGTCGGAAATTGTGTCAAATGGAGGGAGTGTTATGCGTTTCAGTACCAATATTATGTTTGAGAATTGCGAGAAACTGCATAAAAGTGATAAACGTTTGCATGTATTGCGTTGATGATTTATTGAGATGATTGGGTAGGCGGTTATGTAACTGCCTTCTGTATCACATTTAAAGCAGAAGGTACAAGTGTGTTATGTGGTTCTTGCAATTCTCAACGTTATGATGTTTCTGAAATGAACACCCCTCTATGATGCACTGACTTAATTGGTTAATGCAGGTATTGTACATGTTAGGTGATATTGCAGCAGGTCCCGCTTTTCGGTTTACTCAATGGTTGGAATTAGTTAGAAAACGAAGTGGTAGATATAAGTCGTCTGGATTCCCTCGCCGCCCTCAGAGGCTTGATGGCATGCTCTTAAGGTCATTTTTTCGTTTTCCTTCATTGATGTTGTGTTTGATTAATTGTTAGAATTGACTTTTTGGTATCACAAGTTAACTTGTGTCGTATGATAGGAATCTTGATTGTGATCATTGCTATTCAGTGCAGGGGATTTAAGCTTGGATTTAAAAAAGCTTCCGTCTTTTGAGCAAGTTACAGATGTTAGTTTGTGGGAAAGGCTTGGTAAGGCTGCGATGTTGGACATCGAGTCAAGCTCGTTCTCGTGGAATATGCTTTCTTCACTTCACCACACTGAACATAGCAGCAGCACTGAACAATCTGAGGATGATATGAATAAAGCATTAGAGGTATGTGTTCTTTCACTTGTGATTGTAAATCGGATCTTTTAATTTACTCTTTGCGTGTTTATCAAGTACAGGTAACAGTCAATTCAGGCGGAGTTGTATACTTCGCACTATTTAACCATTACGAGAGTGGCGAATTCGTTCCCAAAGAATCAGCAGCTGTTATCAAAATCGCATCTTCTAGAATGGCGACACAATCAGAACGACTCGGCTACGAATTTGCAAAATGGCTTGGTGTCAGAACTCCACAAGTTATTATAACTTCTTTACTTTCCTTTTACCAGATTTACCGTCGGTTAACGTGTTAAAAAATCTTAATGCACCGTAACTTGTACAGGCTAGAGTGATTCACAATTGTAGTCCTGAGTGGTTACAAATTAAGGAAGCTGCAGAAAAAGCAAGAGAGGCTGCGGTTTCCAATGGAGATGAAGTCGGTGAAGTGACGTGCTCAGAACTTCTAGAAGCCCTCGAGCTCAGCCGATGCCTTTACTTAATGAAGTGCGTTTTAGTCATTACTAGCTAGTCCTGTACTTTATAGGTTATCGTGAAACATCCTTCATAGTTTTGACCAGATATGCGGTTAAGTCCGTTAAAAGTATTTATGCGGTTGATTCTGTCCTTGAAGAATTTGTCTTGAGTGAGACGAAAATTTTTGAGGACCGAATCAACCTTGGAAATAATTTAGGGACTTAACCACATATTTCGGTGAAAGCATGTAGGGTTTTAATGCAATAGCCCTTTTTTTCTTACTATATCTAGTCTGACGTGATAATAAATTAAAGAGTAAAATGCCATTTTCATCCCCGAGGTTTGGCCAATTTTGCGACTTTCATTCAAAGGTTTGTTTTTCCGCATCTGGATCCAAAAGGTTTGAAATATTGTCATTTTCATCCGGCTCATTAACTCCATCCAATTTTCTCCATTAGGAGTATTTCCGTATTTTTTGTTAACTTAAAGGGCAATTCGGTCTTTTTCACTTATGTAAAAAGACCGAATACCCCTGAAAAAGACCGAATTGCCCTGTAAGTTAACAAAAAAGACAGAAATACCCCTGATTAACGGAGAAAAATGGTTGGAGCTAACGAGCCGGATGAAAATGGCAAACCTCAGTGACGAAAATGGCATTTTACTCCAGATTAAACTTAGGTAAAGTTACGTTAATAGCCATTTTGACTATATTTTAATTGACAAACTTTTAGAAATATATTAATTAGACCGTTAGAAAATCTTTTGATAGAAGGAAATCAATAACGAACACGTGGTATATTTTGATTGGATGTAATCATTTGTGTCAAACTGATTAATATAAAGAGAAACAATGCAGTTATGTGCATGGATCTCCCCTTTTGGAAAACTCAAGCGCATTTCAAACACAAGAAGCTGCCGAAAAGACGGCGGCTGCCCTTGGCCGAATCTTGATGTTGGATCTTGTAATAAGAAACGAAGATCGGCTTCCATGTCGTTATCTGAGGTGGCGAGGTAATCCTGCAAATCTATTATTAGCAGACAAAATGGCAACTGCAAATCGAGATGCATTAGAAGAAGCTTTTGATTCCGCTATTAATCGATATAGACCGAGGGTAATTCGCGCTCTCCAGAAGGAACGAAGATCAACTTCTGTCGATTGCCGAATGAGTACCGATGATTCAAATATATCGTCGAAAAGCTTTCATCGTTCTGACAATACATTATGTCCTATACCTAATGAAAAACCGTTAAAAAGACAAGTTACAATTGATCCGATAATAACCGATTTCGATATTGTGGCTATTGACTGTGGTGTCCCTCGCCGACCACCAGCTGGCAAACGTTCACACGATCAAGAAAACTATCCGAAGCTTGTTGAACTCCTGATCAACAGTCCTGAATATGCGTCACATCTGTTACACGAAATGACTATCGGGAAATTAGGATTTCCTACAGAAGCTTCTTCTGAAACTTCCGGCAATAATTCACCTTTTATTAAAGATATGATCTCTGTCATTCATGAATTCAGAACTGGATTTCGTGCGGCCCTGATGGATTTACAGGGTTTTCGTATATTTTTACTCACACTTCATCAAAAACTGGATAGTTTGTTGAGGAGATTTATGAGTATTATAGATAAAACATTGAGTGGTGATTTTTATAAAGAAAATTTGATGATATTTGAGTCACATTCCGCACCTTGTGTTTCTCCACAAAGTAAGGGTAGCCAAATAGATTCGAGTGATACCGATTTGCAGAAAACAGCTCAAAAAGCATCATCATCTTCAGGATGCAAAGAAAATTTAGACTCGATTTCTCCAATATCGCGTGATTCTTCTTCTTCTTCACATGGAAAGTCTAATAAAGCGTATGCAGAACCATTGCGTACCATGCGCATCACCTCAAAGCTGCGTGATTTCCACAAATATGCTAAGGTTTTTACTTCTTCATTGATGAGTTAAGAATCCATGTTTGTTCTCGGGTCATGTTTCGTTTCTAATGGGTCTAAAAGGTAAAATTAGGGGTGGCAATGCATGTCAGGTCCAGGTTGACAGGTTCTTATAGCCCAACATGAACTCAACCCAATTACTTAATCATTGCAAAATGTTTGTCCCTAGCTCAGACATATGTAACGCGTGTAACCTGGTTATCTAAACGGGTCAAACACATTGACAAGTTATGTTGCTTGTAAGTGCTGGTTAGGCAACAGATTGTAAATGGGTTGTTGGGTCGAATTTTTAATTTTTTTTATAACTATAAAAGTAAAATGCCATTTTCCTCCCTGACTTTCGTCCAAAGGTTTGTTTTTCCGCATCTGGATCCAAAAGGTTAAAATCTTGCCATTGTCATCTGGAGAACAATGGATGGAGTTAACAAGGTTGATTAAAATAGCAAGATTTCAAACCTTTTGGATCCAGATGCGTAAAAACAAACCTTTGGACGAAAGTCGCAAAACTGGCCAAACGTAGGGACGAAAATGGGTTGGTCATGTCAACCTGAACCTGACCTGTTTATGACGCGAACCTGTTTAGCCCCAACCCTAACCTTTTTTCCGTGCTTTTGTGTGCGGTCACTCGGTCAGGAATTGCCACTTCTTGGTAAAATTATAAAATAGCTTATACGGAAAAAGGTTCAAGAGTCGCCCATTGTGTACTTTTAATGCATAAACCTCCTACATCATTTGATTCAATAAGCTAGATTATTACTGTGATAATATAATTTACATAATCATCTTTGATCCGGATTATTTAATTTATCTGTTGATCTTTCTTAGGAAGATGCTGAACTAAACAAAGAACTTGAGCAATGGAACGAATTACTAAAAAACGAAGCCGTAAAGCTATGTCAAGAGAATAATTTCAAATCAGGCTTTTTCGAGGGTAACGCGAGTAATTCTGTTGTTGATGCTTATGAATTGAAGGTAATATTTCCAAACTATAAAAACATTATGTTTGTTTACTTATGTTTGTTTGTTTCATGTACAGCTTAGGCTTGAACATATCCTTGAGAGGATATCATTAATATCCGACGCTGGAAATACGGAAAAGCCGTCATTAGTTACGAGTAGCCTATTCATTGGTGGGGCATTAGCTGCAAGATCTGTTTACACATTGCAACATATAGGGATTAGACATATATTGTGCTTGTGTTCTAATGAAATTGGACAGTCTGAATCTCAACGGACTGACTTATTTGAGTACCGAAACTTCTCTGTAAGTTATAAAACTTATTTTTGTTTTACTGGTTTGACCCATTAAAGATCGAACTTATCCTTAATCATAACATTAAGATTTACTTATAATTTACTATGATTAACAGATTGGTGATGAAGAAGATTCGAACATCAGTGAGATTTTCGAAGAAGCGCATCAATTTATCGATGCCGTTGAACAAAAAGGTGGTAAGGTTTTGGTTCATTGCTTTGAAGGAAGAAGCAGGAGTGCAACGGTTGTTCTTTCTTACTTAATGATGAGGAAGTAAGTAATCACAAGTTTCACTATTGGAATATTGGATTTTAATAATTTTTCGTCTTTGCCCATCAACAGTCGTAACTTCAAAAATAACCACTGACAGTCCCAACTATCAACATTTTGGCCTGGACCCTGACTAACAGAACCCTAACGCTGTTAGTCTCCGGTCACCGGAAAAACGTTTTTGGCCGGAAAACTCCTTTTTGGTCAAAAAACTCAACGTTTTCGTCCCAAATTTCTTTGTAACCTTATTACGAACGTTTTTCTAGTAAAATCCCAAATTATTAAGGTCGACGGAAAACTACTTTTTTGAAGTTATTTATCCAATATGTTAATAGTTGGGACTGCCCGTAGTTATTTTTGAAGTTGGGCCTGTTGGCAGTCAACGGCGAATATTTGGGATTATTAAAATCCAATATTCCTTTATTATTAAAAGATGTTTGATTGAATCACAGTAATAGTTTTGGATAATCAGCTATGAAGTAAAATTAAAACCTAATTTGTGAGACATTTCATTTCACAAATCAATTAGAATTTTCTCATAAAATGTCCTTTTTGATTAATTTAAACAATTAATTCTTCAGTAATCAGAATTAGTCAAATGGACAAAAATTTTGTTATTACAACTTTATATAACAAGAGCACACTAAAACAATAGTTTCTGCAACCCGTTTGTAATTCTATTGATTCAATATCATACAGTCACTTCGTTGAATTATCTAGATTTTACAGAAGGAAAATTGGATTTAAATAATCTTCCTATTGGCCAGTAACAGTCCCAACTACCGAAATGTTTTGTGACAGTCCCAACTTTTAATCAATTTTCTCCTAACGAGCTTTTTCTAAATGAGGTCTAACCCCATAAGTTTTTTTTGCTGGCATGGACTGCTTATGTGGCAAAAAAAGTCAAAGTTTTGATGATGTGGACTGCGTATGTGGCAAAAAGTCAACTTTTGATGACGTGGACTGTTTATGTAGCAAAATTTTGATCACGTGAACTCCTTTATTTGACAAAGTTTTGATAATGTGGACTGCTTATGAGGTGGTCCACGTCAGCAAAAAGTTAACTAGGTTAGAAAAAGCTTGTTATGAGAAAATAAGTTAAAAGTTGGGACTGTCTCAAAACATTTCTTTATTTGGGACTGTTGCCTTGCAATAGGTAATAGCTGAGATTATTTAAGTCCAATTTTCCCATTATAGAATTACTCACATTTATGCTTGTGGTGGTTTGTGAAGGAAGTACACATTACTGAAAGCATGGAATACCCTAAGAAGAGTACACAGGCGAGCACAACCAAACGATGGATTTGCAAGGGCGCTTTTGGAATTAGACAAGAAGTTGCATGGTAAGGTTTCAATGGACTGGCAACAGAAAAAGCCCGTGATTAAGGTGTGCCCGATATGTGGGAAGATTGCGGGCTTAAGTAGCAGCTCACTGCAGTTTCACTTGCAAAAAGCGCATAAGAAATTGTCGTCGGGAAGTGTAGACAGTGCCATGACTATGGAGATACAAAAGGTTTTAGAGGCACTCAATATTACACACAGACAATCTCATTCCAGTGATTGATTGATAATAATGTATAAATGGAATGTTGTATAAACCCATGTATTTGGTAATCAGAATAATGTTGTAAACTGCAATATTATTGTATCTATAAATTTTTATAAATGAAAAATGCATAAAATACTTTGCATGCTATTTGCTTTTTGTTTACATGATAGTTTATTCTTAGGGATTAAATCAGCTATTACAATTTTGATCACAACAGATTGTAAAATATAATAAATATAAGGTACGACTATGTATCTGTAGCGCTTTCACACCCATTGCTCCCTTGGGGCATGATGTGTGGGGGGTAGAACTCTAGTGAGACCACTACACACTGCCACACCACCCAAAGGAGCGTGAAACTGCTCTCATGGGGCATGATTGGGTTGGGGGGGGGGGCTCTAGTAAGACCGCTACACACCGTATTAGTATTAGTGAATGTGGATAGTGACACCACTCCTACCTATGGAGCAGTAACGTGACAGGCTAACAAGTCATTTTTCACCTTTTTAGTGAAACCATAATGGATAACTTCTGCACAGATCATTGATAAAGATTATCCCTTTGGTCATAACAAGTAAAAAAGATAAATTCACTTAGTTTCATTTCACAAGATTAGACTTTGTTTAGATTACTTGATAACAAATCACTTGTTAAAAGTTACTGAGTCTTATATATGCAAAAAGTATGTATTTTTATAAACATTTTGGTCAAACAAGACTTTCTATAAAAAGAATTTTGTAGTTAAAAGCTGAAATAATTTAGTCATTTGGTCAATAATGACTTGGTAGTTCATAATTCATATGGCAACCAGAACATTTTGCAGGTCATTATAAACATCAAACAATCACATAATTGGTTCACTTTCAGATCAAAGTAAACAAAACAGTTAATGATTTTATAATCTGAATACAACAAATCAAGTGAAAGAACTGAACATCATTTCATCATGCCCAGAATGTGAAAACAAAGATTGATGATGAAATTACATTAACAATCCCAAACCCACACTTGACCATATCTCATGAGTCCAAATACTTTATGCCTCTGTTTTTACCTCGCATGAATGTTGCAGAGTTGAAGAAACCGAGCCCGGGTGAAACAAAGCAATCAAATCAAAAACTCAATAACACCACCAACGTAAAACATCTGGAACTTACACTACAATTGGTTCAGGTAACAACTCCTCTGGCGGAGCTCCACCGCTAGCATTCAGAACCGACACGTTACCATCCGAATCAACATCCACAATTACCGAATCGCCCTCCTTAATCTCGCGTGCGAGCATCTTTTCCGCCATACTATCCTCCAAAAGCCTCATTATCGCTCTCCTTAATGGTCTGGCACCGTAACTAGGGTTATATCCTTCTTCCACAACTCTATCTCTAAATCTCTCTGTCACCTGAAGTTCAATTTCTTTACCCTTTAACCTCTCAAATACTTCCTTCAACATTATATCCGCTATTTCTTTGACTTCCAGTTTAGTCAACTGTCTAAACACTATCATGTCATCCAGTCTGTTTAAAAACTCCGGCCTAAAATACTGTTTAAGTTCTTCGGTAACTAAACTTTTGATTCTGTTGTAACTGCTATCTTTCTCGTCATAATCGAGATCGAACCCGATTCTCCGTCCACCTTTTTCGATCACGCTACTTCCGACGTTTGACGTCATGATCAAAAGTGTGTTCTTAAAGTCAACCGTTCGACCTTTGCTGTCAGTCAACCGTCCATCTTCGAGAATCTGAAGCATCATGTTGAACACATCGGGATGAGCTTTTTCGATTTCGTCGAATAGGACTAGAGTGTATGGGCGCCGACGGACCGCCTCGGTCAACTGACCACCTTCAGTGTAACCGACGTAACCGGGTGGTGAACCGATGAGTTTCGAGACAGTGTGTCGTTCCATGAACTCACTCATGTCGAGACGAATCATGGCGTCTTCGGAACCGAAATAGTAGGTGGCTAGTGACTTTGCGAGTTCGGATTTCCCGACACCTGTGGGTCCCGAGAATATGAAACTGGCGATGGGACGGTTAGGGTTTTTGAGACCGACACGGGCTCGGCGGATGGCTCGGCTAATGGCTTTGACCGCTTCGTCTTGACCGATGATTCGTGTGTGAAGGGTGTCTTCCATTTTGAGAAGACGGTCCGACTCATCACTGCTGACTTTTTCAACAGGTATTCCGGTCCATGTAGAGACGATATGTTGAATGTCGGCTTCTGTCACTGTGGGGCCCTCGTCACCCGCTTCACTCTCGGCTTTACTCATCTCCTTGTTTTTATCGATTAGAGTCGATATTTGAAGCTTGAGATCCATCTCTTTATCTCTGAGCTCACCCGCCTGTTCCAAAGTCAATGAAGTCAAACCTATAACGAAACGTTCCCCAACGTTGAGTTAATGAATGGAGCAATTACCTTTTCAAAGTCTTGACCACGAACAGCTTCGTTTTTCTCTTTCGTAATCTGTCTAAGCTCTTTCTCTAGCTCTTTAGCTTCCTCAGGTAACTATTTCAGACACCAGAAACTAGGAGTGAGCAGAAAACTGAAAAAACCAATTTAACCAAACCGCACAAAAAACCAAAAATAGCTGAACCCAAAAACCAAACCGAAATTCGCGGTTCAGTTACGGTTTTGCATTTTATAAAAACCGGAAAAAAAACCTAAAATCATTTTTATAATTTTTGTTATATATTAATTTAGGAATTATTAATTTTATTCTTAAACGTTAACATGTTTATTTATCATTTAAATGCTTTATCCATTGCCTAAACGAAATAACAAAATTTGACATAAAAATTAAATGATTTTCAAAGTATTATAAAAGAAAACGTCTGAATAAAATCTTTAAAAATATTATAATAGATTAGAAGGATAGGTTTAGTAGAACAATACTAATTAAAAAGATTAAGTATATTAACTTAAATGTAAACGTCTAAGAAGGATTTTTGAACTTTGGATTATAATTTATATTTTTGAATCTTATGTAATTTGTTCCAAAAACCGAACAAACGAACCGAACCGTTGCTAAAACCAAAAAAAAAAAAACGAAACCCAACGATTTTCAGAAACCGAAAACCGAACTTCCGGTTACGGTTTCGTCTTTACCCAAAAACCGAACCGAACCGTGCACACTGCTACCAGAAACACTCAGCCAATGAAAAATCAATTACAAAGGCGGCAATTTCGTTTAACTTCAAACAAGAAACAATAGACAAAAAATAACAAATAAACGAACCTGTGCATGACGAAGTCTAACACGAGATCCTGCTTCATCAATCAAATCGATTGCTTTATCAGGAAGAAAACGATCACTTATATATTGATGTGACAACTCAGCAGCAGCAACTACAGCATCATCAGTGTAACGAAGCTTATGATGAATTTCATATCTTTCTCTAAGCCCTCTTAAAATTTGTATTGTTTCTTCAACAGAAGGCTCGGGCACTTTAACAGGTTGAAACCGTCTCTCTAATGCCGGATCTTTTTCAATATGCTTTCGGTATTCATCAAGTGTTGTAGCCCCAATGCACTGTCACAAAACACACATATAACTTTTATAAAAATAAATCAAACAGACGGCAGGTTATTAATTACAAGAATGATAAAATAATAATATTATTGGTTACCTGTAATTCACCTCTAGCGAGAGCGGGTTTTAATATATTTGCAGCATCAATAGCTCCTTCTGCTGCCCCGGCTCCAATAAGAGTGTGAACTTCATCGATAAAAAGAATTATATCATCACTCTGTTTTATTTCTTCCATTAGCTTTTTTAGTCGTTCTTCAAACTCCCCACGATATTTTGTGCCGGCAACAAGAAGACCCATATCTAGAGTTATCACCTGTATATATTAAGAAAACAAAAAGAAACCGTTTTAAACATTTTAAATAACAAACACACGCAACCCCTTATAATCAACTACATGAATATAAGTCATGATAGGTACTGATATTATCGGTGATATTGACCGATATTTGACCAATTTTCCAATATTTGACCGATATGTCCGATATTTGACCAATATATCACCGATATTCTCTATATCAGTACCTTTCTTCTTAGTTGTACCATACGTCTTTCTTCTTATTGCTGCTATTATTGTTTTAAGTCATAATTGTTAAATGTTGGTGTTTAAGTTTTAGTCAGTTCTTACTTGCTACAATTGTTAGTGTTTTGCAAGTTGCAAAAGGTTAATTTGTTAATGGTAGGAGATTATACTGAATTGTTGTTAGATTCCTATATGTATAACTTCTGCATGATACTAAAATTATCGATATCCCACCACGATAATACATCTCAAATATCGGTCCTTGACCGATATCCAATATTTTAAAGCATTAACTGCTTAGGACTAACCTTCTTCCCCTCAATGGTTTCGGGGACATCACCGTTCGCAATCCTTTGTGCAAGACCTTCTGCAATGGCTGTCTTCCCGACACCGGGCTCCCCAATCAGGCACGGATTATTCTTCGTTCGGCGTCCCAAAATCTGAGTGACCCGTTCGATTTGCGGCTGCCTTCCAACCACCGGATCCAACTTACCCTAAAAAGAAGAGAAAAAAAACGAAGACTTTAAATAAAAATAAAAAAAAATCACGGAAATAAACCATTCGGCAACCTACCTCCTCAGCTAGCTTCGTTAAGTTCGTTCCGTATTCCTCGAGCGTTGGCATCTTGCTTCCGGAGGTACCACCTCCGACACCCGCACCGACAGCTTCGGCACTCTCACCAACCATTCGAATCACCTACTCGTGAATTTGAAAAAGAAATGATTAGATTAAAAAATTTTAAAAAAGGATTAAGACTTTGAAAAAGGAAATTAGGCTTGCCTGAGTGCGAATGTTACTAGGGTCAGCTCCTAAATTCTCCAGAACACGAGCCGCAACACCGTCACCTTCTCGAAGCAAACCGAGTAGCAGATGCTCGGATCCAATATAGTTGTGACCTAAAAATATTTACATAACAAAATTAAATAGGTGCTATTAAAGAGAAATTTAATAAATAAATAATAATAATAATAATAATAAAGATACCAAGTTGGCGGGCTTCCTCTAAAGAGAGCTCTAAAACGCGTTTAGCTCGAGGAGTAAACGGGATCTCAACAGCAACAAACCCGCTACCCCTACCAATAATTTTCTCAACTTCGACACGCGCATCTTTTAAATTAATCCCCAAAGATTTCAAAACCTTAGCAGCAATACCAGTTCCCTCACCAATTAGCCCAAGTAATATTTGCTCGGTTCCAACAAAATTGTGACCTAGACGACGTGCTTCCTCTTGTGCAAGCATAATTACTTTTATAGCCTTTTCTGTAAACCGCTCGAACATAGCTTTTGGAACGATACGGGTGGCCCGTTTTGATCGAAAAGATGTTGCCAAAGAAACCTTAGAGTGGAAATCTTGGCCCGTCTTATTCATAATGTTGTCTAAAGCGTTGGACCCACGCAACCCTGAAAAGGTTCGCATTCTCATGGGAGGTGCGTATGAGCATGACATCATTTTAACCATTCTTTTAGCCTTCCCGGTTCCGTTTCTTTGAAGCTTTCGTTCATGGTCAACCGAAGGAAAACAAGCAGCGTGAATTAATGACCCAGCCATGGCTGCAACCAAAATAAATGATTAGTCATACAATTTCACGAGGTACCTTGCATAAAAATTTAAAAGACCACGAACAACAACAAGCATGCAAATCACATGTATTTCTATAACCAACATGATCTTTACATGTCGTGTACATTAAGCTGCACAAGATCCACCTCTATTTCACATATACAGAACTATAGTAAGCTTGTAAATATTGAAGTAAAGAAGAAGATAACTGAGCCAAAGAAAGAATCAGGAGAAACACCGTATTTGTTTGTGTTTTACATGGAACTTAAATGTCTTTCTTGGACCAGTCAATTCATAACTTGCTTTTATAAAGCCACCGCTTTTCACAGGCGAGGCGCAAGGTGTTTATACTTTATACATATCTCATAGGTTCTTAGCATATCCAACCAACCCATAAATTACCTATAAACAAGCTATATACGTGATATAATATACAAATTCCCTAAGCATACAACCTAAAAACCTACATATACAACATTCAGCTGCGCCTTATGTAGTAAAAAGCATGGACCCTTGTCTCAAGACACACCTTTTTAAAAACCTATATTCAAATCACTTACTGCACATATTCTAAAAATGCTCTAAAACACAATGCTTTCTTTCAAAATGTTAATCCGTAAAAACAGTAATGGCGGAAAGATTATACTGCAAAGTCAAACAGGAGGTCAATCACAACTTATGGCCTCTAAGTTCACAACTTACAAGCTCACCGTATCAGTTAAACAACAGCTAATCACTACATAAAGATGCTCCAAATTACTTCCATTAAACCATCATATAAACAACAAACAAACAATTAATATACAAAAAAATAAAAACTTTCTTTTTCTACAAGAAAAGCGATCACTTTATCTGCAAACAAGATAGAACATTCCACCATACGTCAAATTACGTCACAATCATACCGTAACTACACAAATGGGAATTAGGTCAAACAACTTCATTTCGAATCAGATAAAAGACAGAACAATGAAGTGAATCAAGTGGTGAATACTTTACCGGAGTGAAAGAGGTCGATATGAGTGAAATTTTTTAGGGTTTTGAAGGGTTTAGTGAAGAAGATGATGGAGATGATGTAGCCGCCAGTGTATGGGATGATAAGGTGCACCTTCGTGTACAGAAAGAAAGTTGCACCGGCCGATTTGATTTGACCCGAGTTTGGTGTGTTTTTAGTTTTTTTATATTTTTCTTTTGCTAAACCCTAACTTTGTAATCTCCACGTTTTTTATTTTAAAATATAAGTTTTTATTATTATTTATTTATCTTATTATAATTTAGTTGATTTATTGATGATCTTATAGTTATTTCAAATTCAATGTTGGATTTAAATTGATTTATTTATATTCTGAATTTTCTAACGCGAAGCTTCTAAGTGAAATAACGGCAAAATTCACACATGAGGTGATTGCAGTGGTTGTGACATGGGTCTCACATACAAATTCACCTTTTTACCATACTCACTGTTAACACCTCTAAAACGCTGATTTATTGAATAATACATGCATTTATCGTGTAAAGTTTGTAAAGTTTTAACTTATTTTCGTTTCGGTTTATCAATAATTTATCTATTTTTAATCCAAATGTGTTTTCGGGGTCTTGGTTCGTGAAAACGGTTAGAAGGATGGGGAAAAACGAGCTAAAATGATAATTAGAACCAAGTTGGAGCGCCGCGAAGAGGAAACGAATCGAAAATGGAGGTTTTTAGGCCTCTGGCGGCCCGCGACCGCATCACCAAATACCTCTCGCGCCCGGCGAGAGGTCATAATTATCTTCCGGAGACTTTGCTCGGTCGCGGGGCGCGACCGAGTCCCCCTACCCCTCTCGCGGTCGACGAGATGGTGGTTTATCCAGACGAATTCATCTTGGACATAATATGATTAAAACACTCTTGGATCATCTTGGACGAATTCAAAGCTTGGGGAGCAGTTTTTCTGGAGTAATTGAGCTGGAGGAGATTGTTCTAGGCTACGGGAATCATCTAGGCAATCAAGGAATTTCGAGGCAGGAGCAAATACGGTTCTATTACACAATTTCGATCCTTCTAGTTTTTTGTTTTAACTTTGCGATGAATTCTTGTTTGAGCCTTGTTTATTTGGTTTTCATAACTATGATACTTAGCTAGATTTCTTTGTGTTGCCTAGGTTTGGATTGTTCATGAAAGTTTGGTTTTTATTTTAGTTTGATTGTGGTTTGAATGATTGTTTGGTGAAGTTCATAACTTTAACTTTCTAGTTTAGTGTAATTGCATGATCTAGGTTGATTTGTGATTATTTGCTTGTTTTACATGAATCTTGGTGGATGTCTTCCAAAGAATAGGTTTGTGTTGCTTTTTCGAGTCTTTAGGGGTTCGGGAAACTGTCGGTAAATTGGCCAATAAAACTGGGAAAACAACTAAATAAAATATAAAATCAGTTTAATCATTATACCTAAATAAATTATTGAGAAATAATATTTAGTTGGCTGAATTGGTTAGATGGATTGTTAGGTTTAGGTTTTTGAGAAAATACCGGATCTAATTTACTTGTCATAATCGAGTCAGTTAAGCTAAACTAGAAGTTATTGGTCTAGGTTAATTATTGAGAAATAATCAACTGATTAGACACTTTGCTAAATTATAAGATAACTAAAAAGAAGTCTTTAAAACCAGTGAACATAAGATAATTTGAGGGTATCATAGGTGTCTTCCCGAGAAATGTCAGGCTTCCTGTTCGGTAAACCTAGAATTTAATATTTTAAGATCCCTGTTAATCATTCAACCTAATTAACTTATTATAAAACCAAGTGAGTAGTAACATAAAATCCAACCTAGGTAACCAGTTCATTATTCTTGAATTAATTTCCAATTTCTAAAAGTTCGTTCTAATTTTAGTTTACTTAACAATTTAGAATTGTTAGAACCCCCCCCCCCCTCTTAAAATATACAAAGTTGTTTTATTTGAGTCTAAATTAAGTAGTCATTGTAATTAGAGAGCCTCGTGGGTTCGATAATCCGTACTTACTTAAACTTTCTACAATTGATCGATTCACTTGCCGGTTAGTAGTTTAGTATAATTTAGGAGTCTAGAGTTTAATTTGAGTCTAGAATTAGAGTAAGTTTATTTGTTTTTAATTAACTACTTTTAGAACATCAAACGCCTCATCGAAGCGGTGTTTGGCAGCTCCCATAGCTGAAATGGCCATGGACGCTAAATGATATAATAGGAGTGGATCAGATCTGTTGATAATCTGGTATAAAGATACGTATTTGTCATACCCATAAGAAGTATTTATGTTATAAGTCATAGTAGGAATGAAAATTGAAATATCATGTTATGCAAGAAGTAGTAAGGTGATTAGGCTATTGAGTGTGAAGGAGGGTAGTCCTCATATGATGACCGGCCACATATGCGTCCACGTCAGCCGTTGTGAGGGATGAGCCTCAATATATATATGTATGCATGTATATGTGTGTGTGTTGAGGGTGGGGGCGTCAAGATCGGCTGCAGGAGGCCATTGAAGACGGTGACGGGCCTAAGGGGGTGGGGAGGTGGTCCGGCGCTGGAGGTCGACGGGCAGGGGACGTCCCCCATACCCGGTAGTCTTATTGTGCGTAGTTTACTTACATACTTAGAAATCTAGAATCTGCATGAGAAGGAACTAAATGAAAGCATTGAGCAGATCGTGTTTGGTTCTTGGTGTCATAAAGTTGTTTGATGTATCACTTTCCTACTGAAAACATGTTGAAAATAGGTAAAATTTATCCTTTCAGATTAACGCTAAACATAACTTGTTTACCCAACTTTTATTTTGAGTATATTTGATAAGATGTCACTTGTTTACCCTCACTTTTTTACTTGTATTCTTATTAGGTAGATACTATTGTTATTTCTCTCCATTTTAATTTTGTTGGGGACATTAAATCTTATATTTCTACCTTGCAACATATGAGACCCATATATTAAAAATGTTAGATACCTTTAATATAACAAAATAATAACTAACTGATTTTTTTTCTTGCAGTAATGGCACTTAAGATAGTGACTCCATGTCATCATGGTGTGGTTTTCATATGGGAGATGGGTGTTTGACTTATTTTGGGCCGAAAAATCATTTGACGATATCGGTAGCTGAATCATATTAACCAACTTCAAGTGATATCAATCATCAGAATCTGGTTATAACACTCGAGGAGAAACTGAGACAACACAAAGAGCAACGTTAGTGATAGTGACAAGAATGACCTGACATAGGATGTTAGTTAGGACTTATTCCTTACATTTTATTAGTTGGTTTATCTAATATTGTTTTATAGTTTAGAATTGATCGATGAGTTTATTAATTTGTACGTTTAATTATCAGTTGTTTTAAACTTTACAATTGATGTGTTATGATATTGTTGGTTGGATACATGGAGATTGAAACGACATCATATTGGAGATTGTTTTCACTCTTAAAATGAAATATATTAGGACTGTAAATTCATATTTGGGGCTGAATAAAGCTGGTATTGTAAACTATATTAGGGATAGATAATAATGATATTGTAGACAGGAAACATTTATTATGAGATACTTTTAAGTCTCTAAAAAGCATATTCGAAACTAATACAACATGGTATCTCTGAGATTATTTTCAGTCTTTAAAAAACATATAAGACTAAATGATATGTTGTGTGAGATTAATTTTCAGTCTTAAAAGAAGCATATTAGGGACTGAAATTGTGTGTGGTGTCTATGACTAAATCTCAGTCTTTAGAACACCTTATCAGAGACTGATTTGATATGAATTACGAATCTAATAAAAATATTAGGGACACATAGACATGTTTAGAGGACTGACTTTAAGTCCCTAAAGTTATACATTAGGGATTGAAATATTATAGTATTCGAGACTGATTTATTGTCGCTAAAGAAATGTATCGGAGACTGAAATGACGTGGTATCGGTGGACAATTTGAGAACTGAATTTTTATGTATTAGAGACTCACCTTAGTTGTTTTTAGTGTCATACAATGGAGGCTGATTTTTAGTTACTAAAACCACCATCTAGGACTAGGTATCCGCGACTGGCTGGGGACTGGCAAATCAACCTCCGATAACCATTAGGGACTGATTTGGATATATCAGAGACTGATTTTTTAGTCTCTCATACTCATTTTTTTGTAATGCCCTATCTTCAGCAACCACAATTTTAAATGCCTATCCAGCTATTCGCCCAGAGAATGTAGCTGAGTTGAGGCAATATGGGGAAGAACTAAGACGGTAGGAAACCAAATCCGCACTATTGAGAAAATCTCGTCTGAAAATATGATGAGAGAGAATCTCAATTCTGAAGACAAACGAGCCTAATATAGTATAATATAATATAATATATATTTTCCTTGTATTTGATATATATATATATTATAAAAATATTATATATATATAATATATATATAATATATATCGAAGGGTTTAAATGAGAATACCCATCTTTTGTGAGAACTGTGAGACCAAATCTGAGTCATTCAATTCTTTTTACTTTAACATAAATTAAAAGGGTACATTGTAATTGTTGAACATGTTGAATCATCCCACGACTCTCTCCATGTTATCTCATATGAAGCATAATTTCTCCCGACCCGAGAACAGACACGAACCTAACACGAAATTCACGGGTTTCGGGTCAGTTTCAGGTTGAACCCACGAACCCAGTTCGCTAAACGGATCGGTTTCGGGACAACACAGTCGAGTTGACGGGTTGACCCGTTTAACCTCTATTATTTTTTTATAGTATGTTTTATGTTATAAATTAAATTCGGCGTGTATTTCATGTCACAATAATAATCTAAAAAGAAAAATTATCATAAAATTTATAAATTAAATGTAATTGTATTATATACATTTGTGTTTTTAGTGTAACTTTTAATTTAATATATTAATTTGTGGAAAAAAAAATAAAATTCTGGTTGAACGGGTCGTGTTCGGGTCACCCACAAATATTTGGGTCGGGTTCATTTATATGACACAATTTTTGGTTCGGGTTCGTGTAAAATTTTCTGGTTGAACCCGACAACCCGCGAACACGACCCGTTTAGCACCCCTATTTTTATGGTTTACAGTATAAAATTCAACGAAAACGACGTTGTATTCACAATAGGTTCTCTTTTATGTTGCGAGTTATAGTGAATGTCGGTACCAGTGATTAATTGTACTAATACCGTCCCAAAAATATGGATATGACATGATTCCGACAAAAAGTCGGTATCAGTATCTATACTATCAGAATCATTATCGCATTCATTTTTATAGTTTTTTATTGATGTAAACCACGTTTAATTATCTTTTTGGGCATATCATGACTTCGTTTTTTGTTTTATCTTTTGATTACTATACCGAGTGTGGTGCCGTATCGGTGTGATATCCTTAATTTCATTTTTTTTTCTTTTTGGTCTTTTGCATTTTAATACCTTAGTTTTAGGTACCGTTATCTATACTATCAGTAATCATTATTGACATTGGTTTTTATAGTTTTTGATTGATAAAAATACGTTTAGATATCTTTTTGGGCATATCACGACTTCGTATTTTTCCTCTTTTGATTGCTATACCGAGTGTCGGTACCATACCGATGTGATATCCTTAATTTCATGTATTTACTTTTTAAATTTGTTTTTTTTTTTCATTCTTTTGTGTTTTAACATCTTAGTTTTAGGTACCTTGGCGTCTACGTTTTTCATTATGTTTTTGTTAAAGGTCGGCATGACCCAGCATAAAGCGCGAGGATAACCCACTAGTTATAATCAATAAAAGTTATAAAAGTTTTAAATATATAACCAAACGAATTAAAAGTTTATAAATATCGAAAAGTATATAAAAGCATAAGATCCTTAACAATATAAATAACTTTAAAAATATTAAAGGTAGCGAATCTTGTTCCTAGAATGAAAAGCATGGACCCGACCCATCCTAAAACGGGTTGCCCCATTTACAAAATTGGGAGTCTTTCTTCTCCATCTCATGCCCCTTACCATTTTCATCATCAACTGTACGATGCGAGGAGCATCAAAGCTCATCCGAAACACCCAACCTTTTGCAAAATCAAGATTAGGGTTTTGCTCCAACATCTCCAAACAACAAGATCAAGAAACCATTAAACAGATCTCACTCTCTCTCCACCTTGAAGATGACTGGCTTTCACCCATCAAATCATTACAAAACCTCAACAAGACCCTAAACCCAGATGTAATCGAATCAATACTTCATCAAAATCAATCATGTGATCCAAAAAGACTCCACCTTTTCTTCAACTGGGCCTCTACTCAAATGGGTATCTCTCAAAATTCTCAAAAGTGTCAAAAGTTTTTTGAAGTCTTTTTGAATTCTTGCTATGTGTTATTGTAATTCTAATCAGTTAAGAAGAGCTAGTGATGTTCTTGACCGAATGGTAGATACCCATAAGCCATTTTCACTTTCAGATGCTGTAGATGGTATTGCAAGTGTTAGGTTAAGTTCTGTAGGGTTTTCACAGTTGATTTATGCTTATAAGAATTAGGGTATGTTTGATGAGGCTGTTTGTTTATTGTCGAGTTTCAAGAATGACAATATGTTACCGAATTCGGTGTGTTTGAATTCGTTGATGAGGGATTTGTTGAGGAATAATAAGATGGATTTGTTTTGGAAGGTGAATGAGAGGTTAGTTGAGGGTAATGTGACCCGTGATGTTTATATGTACAGTCATGTGATAACGGCGTATTGTAAAGTGGGAAAATGGACGAGGCAAAAAGGGTGTTTTCGGAAATGGAGGAGAACAATTGCAGCCCGAATTTGGTTACGTACAACCTTTTAATCGGAGGGTTATGTAGACACGGGCTTGTTGACGAAGCTATTGCGTATAAGAAATCAATGACCATAAAAGGTTTGGTTCCCGATGAGTATACGTATGCGATAATCATAGATGGGTTATGCAAAGTGAAGAGATCAAGTGACGCAAAACGCGTTTTAGATGATACGAAAAAAGCCGGTTTGGTTCCTAAAGCGGTTACGTACAGTTCGTTGATCGAAGGGTTCAGGAGAGAAGGTAAGATAGAGGAAGCTGTACGGTTGAAAGACGAGATGGTCGCTAAGAGTTACGAACCGCGGTCCGCTTTGTGGTGCGTCAACGTTCTAATGAAGGATTTGTTGCGACTAGATAAAATGAAGTTGTTTTGGAACGAGTATGAGAAAATGTTGGTTAACAAGTTAAATCCCGATAGTTTTACGTATACGAATCTGATCGGTGGTTATGCGAGGGTAGAGAAATTCGATGAAGCGAGAAAGTTGTTTTCGGAAATGAGTAACAAGGGTTATAACCCGAATTTAGTAACGTACAATGTGTTTATTAGTGGGTTGTGTAAAGCGGGCCTTATCGATGAAGCTTTTGAGTTAAAAAGACATGTTACATGCGGGTTTGTATCCGGATAGTTTTACATACACCGCGTTGATCGACGGGTTCTTGAAACAAGGCGAAGTAGACGAGGCGTTCAAGATGAAAGGCGAAATGGTCGCTAAAGGGATCGAAGTTAACCTTGTAACGTTACTTGCATAATCGATGGATTATGTAAGCTCGGTCAGTGTAATAAGGCGGTAGAGATTCTCGAAAACATGAAGGAAGCGTGTGTTTTACCGGACATTTTTTGCTACAATTCGTTGATTATCGGTCTTTGTAAGGCAAACAGAATGGAGGAAGCGCGTGTGTTTTTGGCCGAAATGACGGAAAACGGAGTAAAGCCGAACGCTTTCACTTACGGAGCATTTATTTCGGCTTATAACAATATAGCAGAAGTTAAGGTTGCAAGCATGTATTTCAGTGAAATGATCGGTCTCGGAATCGTTCCCGATCAAGCGATTTTGGCGTCTGTTATCGACGGTCATTGTAAAGAAGGAAACTCTAAAGAAGCCCTTGTGATTTTAAAATATATGTTGGGAAAAGGTATAATTCCCGATGTACGAATCTACAATGCGTTTGTACAAGGTTTTTCGAAGAATCAAATAATGGAATTAGCGATGGAAGTTGTCTCAGAGGTTCGGGAAAAGGGTTTAAATCTCGATGTTTTTGCTTACACTTCGCTAATTATGGGGTTCATCAAGCAAGGTGATCTACAGTCCGCATTCCAGTTTTTCGATGAAATGCAACTGAGGAACATTCGTCCGAATATTGTCACTTACAATAGTCTGATTAACGGACTACACAAGACGGGTGATGTTAAAAGAGCAAGAGAGTTGTTTGATGAAATGAAGGAAGAAGGTGTGATGGTTTAGTGAAGTGCTTTGACTTTGCCTTTGACTTTCATCAAATTTTGTAACAAACTCAAGCAGCCAAAAGGTAATATTCGACTATATGAGGTAGTCGTGTTTGCGGTAGATTATGGGTTTTTTTTTTTCTAGTTCTTACCTTTTTGTCACTCCCAGATATTGATACATTGGAAATTTTTTTGAAAGATCCTTTGGAGCCTCTCATTTTTTCCATAATCGCATTGCGTGTTCAATACGAGTGTTGGATCTGCAATTGTTACAGAATAAACGCCTGATCGCCGTTAGCCATACGCACAAGTTTCTTTGGGCGTTTGCAGCTAGAGAATGAGCAACAGAAAACAAAGAAAAAGCGCCTGCAAAAATATATGAACAAGACTAGTTTTATTTATCATGACCATGACTTGTAATCTTTATCATTGTTTCTAGAACTTTGTAAAGTTCAGACCATCTCATTCATGATATAATGTTTGGTGATCGCTATGAAAAGGAATAACCGTAAACTGTATGGCAGATTGGAAGCACACAAAAGAAATGACATGTAAAATGTGAAATGAAGTTTTCACGGTAAGGAAAACAAACAGAACTCATCAGATATTTTGGGACCGTTTTCTATTTATTTAAAAAAAGTTCCCATCGGACGATATAAAGATCATAAACTTTGTATCAGTATGGAAAAGGGATATTGGATTTAAATAACTCAAGCTTTCATCAATTGGCAGATAACACTCCTAATTTTTGATTTGTATACCAACACTCCCACTTTCAACTTAATGTCCGATAACACTCCTAACTGAATCCTAACCCAGTTAGCTGATGTCAGCTGCTACATCATCAGGAATGCCATGTCAGCTGCCAATTGTCATATCACTAAAATGCCACGTCATAAAAATGTCATATCAACTGTCACGTCAGAAAAAATGGCCACATCAACAAAAACTAACTGAGTTAGAGTTCAGTTAGTTAGAGAGTGTTATCGGTCAATAAGTTGAAAGTTGGGAATGCTGGTGTACAAATCGAAAGTTGGAAATGTTATCGCCCAATTGGTAAAAGTTGGGGTTATTTAAATCCAATATCCTTATGGAAAACATCTAAATTGTTGAAGTGGAAGAGTTTTATGTTCATTACGTCCTATCATTTACTTTTATACATTTAAGTAATTCATTTAGGAACATAGGCATGAAGTACAATAATTAAAATTGAAAGGAAGAAACCCAAAACTTTTTTTACAACGAAAGACAAAGCAACACAAAAGAACTAAAATGCTTAAATATTTCATCCAACTAAATATGTCAAATCAGATAGTCCCACATCGACAGAAAGATGAACCCTCTCCTGGTTTATATACTGTTGCTCGGTGGTTTTTGCTGTTGCTGTCCCTTTGGGGACATCTGATAAAATTGGATCGATACAGAGAAGATTAGCATGGCCCCTGCAAAAGAATGACAAACACAAATCGAGAAATGGCTCAATTTTTTTCTCAACTTTTTGACGGTGATTTTCCCCGATTACTGAAACGGCAGACAGCTTAGTTACCGAGCCCACGTTTGACGGTGATTTTCCCCGATTACTGAAACGACAGACAGCTTAGTTACCGAGCCCACGTTTGACGGTGATTTTTCCCGATTACTGCGTTTATTACCGAGAGTATTCTTCCATAACGGTAGAAATCACTTGTCCCTAATGATACAAGTAATAGTAAACGAACTGAACAGTAAAAGCACAGTCAAACTTGGGTAGACAGCTTAGTTACCGAGCCCACGTTTATTACCGAGAGTATTCTTCCATAATGGTAAAAATGACTTGTACCTAGTGATACAAGTAATAGTAAACGAACCGAACAATAAAAGCACAGTCAAACTTGGGCACAGGGTGTGGCTTAACACCATCCCGCCAGCTCCTCGATTTTAGCGCCCCATGACGCCATCAACCATCCCCCGCTCGTTAACAAGGGGGCGCTATCCCCTTGTCGCCAGCACGCTAACGGACGAATTTTGGGTGGATCAAGGCATTTGGTCAACATAACCGTTGATCAATGGTCATTTTAAAAAAAAGTTATAAAATTTATAATTTACCTATAAATACCGTACCACTTTTCTATATTTTTCATCTCTTCTTTCTCTACTTTTTATCTAAAATCTTAACAATTTTTTTTTTTCATAAGAGTAAATTGCACAAAACATTCTTTATGTTTCCTCAAACTTGCAGGTTCCAGCCTTAATGTTTAAAAGTTGCTAAAAACAACCTTTAAGTTTATTTTTGTTGCGGGTTCAATCCTTTACAGCTAACCACGTTATTTTTTTCAGTTAAGTTCCCTCACATGCATAACATGTGAGGGTATATTCGTCATTTTGGTTGATCATGTGAGGGAACTTAACTGAAGAAAATAACGTGGTTAGCTGTAAAGGATTGAACCCGCAACAAAAATAAACTTAAAGGTTTTTTTTTGCAACTTTTAAACATTAAGGCTGGAACCTGCAAGTTTGAGGAAACATAAAGGATGTTTTGTGCAATTTACTCTTTTCATAATCACATAATGTTTCCCAACAACCAAAACATGCGGGATCCCAATCATCCGTTTTGGCAAAGTGTACCAAACAATCCCAACAACGAGCAAGAAGACCTTTTAAGTAACTTTGTATTTTTTAAGGACTTTGTAATGTTTTATTTATTTAATGAAATTATGTTATTTTATTTTGTCTTAAATAAAATTGGCATATAAATTAAAAAAATAAAATATATAAATAAATAATTAGGTAATGATGATAGGGGCTTTAAACCATTGCATTCAAGTTAAAGTGAGGGGCTTTAAAGAACCCATTGTGATGTGACGCTGAGGTGGCGTAATAAAGCCCCTAGGGGCTTTATACCACGCCTTATGGTTTATCAAACCGTAACACTTTTAGTCCAAAAGTTTATTTTTTGCATTTATTATGCAATAATTTCAATATCATTTCAATTAACTTCAAGCCTTCGTTATGGTTCATCATCTTTGTTATGAACACTCCATGTTCTTTACTTCTTTATGAGTGTATATTACAAACATTTAAAAGTATCTATGATATATTTATAAAAGAAGAATAAAACACATCATAATTTTGCAATCTGTTTTATACATATGCACATTACAAGCAGCAAGAAGGTGACTGGAAATCAGATTATTGTAGCGAAAGATCAGAGCTGACTAATCTTCGAGAACGCGTCTTGCCAACCGTTACGATGAAGGTTCGTATTTCCATAGGGGCCAGTTCAACAACCAGCTTTTGAGGGTCAACAGGTCCACCCCTCTGGCCTGCAGGTTCATCATCATTTTTGGACCCTTCTACTTTCCATACTAGCCTTTTCTTTTCCATTTCCGCTCTTCCTTGATTAGCCGATAAACTCATTTCCGACACGTTGGTTATCTTAAATAATTTACAAATGGATATATTTAAGAAACAGGTCAAAAACAAATAATGAAAATATTATGGTGAGCTGCATTTTGGATCTTACCTTCCGTTTAGCAAATAGTTTTTTCAACTCGACGCTTGTCATAACAGAAAGATCCTTATCCTCGCCGATCTAAAACCAGAAAGAATATATACTAGTTTAGTTTAAAACAGAAGCGTAACTAGAGGAGGAAGTTTCGATGCATAGTACATTTACTTTTTAATGGGTCGATTTGGGTTATGTGCTATCTTATTTTCTTTAACGGGTCAAATAAAAAGATTCGCTAAAATAATTTGGGTCAAATGGTCGAAGAGGTCAAACAGGTAGGATATTGACTAAGTGTGTTACTAATGTTAAAAAACTTCTAAATCGTTTTACTCGAAAAGTTAGATTATTATTATAATACTAACTACATGGTTTTTGTAATCATACTTACCACACTAGTTGCTTACTAAAAATTAAGATATCCTGTACAACAGTGTTTCAGGTCGACCCAACCCGTATTGTAAATGTCACGTTTTGACCTGTTAGCAAAACAGTTTTGACCCCCCATTTTGTCATCCCTACTTACAGTTTGGTACAATTAAGTGAACCTATGTGAAGGAAAAATAAGGAACCTCGTATAAGTGTGCCAAACGGAGAAGAACTTTTCCGTCTTCCAGCTCTTGAAGTGTTAACAATGCTACATTATCAGGGAGACTATAAGTGGAATCCATTCCTGAAAATTTCGACACTTGGAAGTTTGTCCCTTTATTTGCATCCTGTATAACGCGATCTAGTTAATATACACTAATAATCTATGCATTCTATAAAAAAACACTAGTATTGCCCATTTCTTTCTTTAACCTGCTCCGTGAACGCCAAAAGAAGTGGTGAATAGATCTCCTGACCGTACGATCGTCGCCACTTGGCGCCCTCTCCAAGTGGGTCCATTCTAAGATAGTATTTCCCTTGAACCTATACAGAAAAGTCCCCTTAACATAAGAAACTAGCATTGCTAATAGCAAACTTGAACCATCAACACCTTGACATTTATTGACATTAATAATTAATAATAAGAAGAAATGCTTACAGCTAATCCTCGACAGTCGTTACCAACACAAACCGTTTCGTTTATAGGTTCCGCAACACCTTTTCCATCATCATAGAGCAATCTCCTGCAAACATATATAATCCATATTATATATATGCATACATACATACATATATCTAGTGTGTGGCACATTCAAAGTTATTTAGTCGTTAACTATGAGAACTAATGACATTATCAAGGAAAGATGTACCTGTGGAGCATCAACTCCAATTCGCCGTCAACAATGCTGGACCCACCGACGGATCTATCTACCAAAACCGAGAGCTCACTTTTTTCATCTTTTAAGTAAATTCCAAGATTGACCTGGAAAATAATTCGACTTGAGTTGAACATGTGTGATCCAGCTTTAGTAATGTATGAAAATTAATAAAAAATTTAAAAGAATCATACAGGATAATAGTTTCCTGCAATAGGTTGATTCACTTCAAGATCCCAGTCAGCTCTATAGTCTCGAATCTGCCATAGAAAATTCACTTAAATTATGATTTATGACCAAAACATGTTTCTTCAAATTCATTTGTTTATTGGTATTCAATAATATGATAAAAAAATGAACAAATCGTATATTAAATATTTTATTAAATAGGAGCACTGCAGCATACCCGTTCAATGAAATCTCGACCGTTAGAGTCGGTGTAAAATGTTTCATTACTCGTTATGATGGTTGTGATCTTCGTCGCAATCTCTTTCCCAACTCCATCACCAATAGGTATGGGACCCACCTGAAATTTATATAATAACGATAAACATGTTCACGAATGACAAAAAAAATAACAAAGAATGTTGATCTTACAGTGAATTCGACTTCAGCATGTTCCTTATTTTTGTACACTCTAGTGATCTACCCAAGCATGAAAATAACTCAAACATTAATGATAAATTGATGAATACATTAAAAAGTTAATAAAAAAAGGATGTTAATCAAATCATTAATTACCTGGTAAATCCAACCTTTTATTTTCTGATGTACTTCATCATAGATTGGCCCTCTCAAAACTGTTATATTCTGTAATGTCACTGAACACTAATAATTTGGCACATGGTGCATGCATATCATACAACACATCATCAGAAGAAATTTTATACCTGCTTCTGCAAGCCAACAGGATATGTACCATTTGGACGGAAAATATACGCTCCAGATGCCTAAAAGCAAATAAAACAAACCCTTATGAGGGAGCTCATTTTGTAACATGTACAGATACACAAAAAATGATAATGATGATGGAGTGAAAGTTGGTTGCCATGCATGCCTTGCACGTGGGTCTGTTGCCGTTAGAATAAAGTTTGAATTAGTTCTAGAATATGCTTGATTTAGTCATGCACGTGGGTTGGACTTCGTCATTTTCGTTTGTTTCTGTTTCAAGTATTTTAGGAGTTTGTTATCTAGTTTCCGTTGCATTGTATTCCTATTTAAGCTTTGGTTTCCTTTCAATAAAAGTATCAGAAAACATTGAGTTTTATACCAGCTTTGAGTCTTTCAATCTGGTATCAGAGCGAGGTTCACGATCACTATTGAGAGAGGAAAGATGAGTGAAGAAAAACTAAAGGTTCCCAGTTTGATGGCCACTATGAGCATTGGAGAGAGATGATGGAGAACCTTTTGAGAGCAAAGAAACTCTGGAATCTGGTCGATCCCGGTATAGAGGAGCCGGCGGCCGGGATAGCGGTAAGTGATAGTCGAGGAAGAAGTTAGAAGAGTTGCGCCATAAAGATCTTGATGTCAAATATTACCTCTTCCAAGCAATTGATAGGGTAACACTTGAGCAGATTCTTGATCGAAGCACGTCAAAGGCTATTTGGAATTATATGAAGCAGCGGTACGAAGGGAATGAGAGGGTTAAGAAATCAATGCTTCAAAAGCTTCGTAGAGATTTCGAAATCCTTGAAGTGAAGGTTAGTGAAACCATCACCGAGTACTTTACTCGAGTCCTCTCTATTGCAAACCAAATGAGGACCAATGGAGAACATGCCCGACGTAAAAATCGTTGAGAAAATCCTTAGAATCTCCACGAGAAATACATGTTTGTGGTGGTATCCATAGAAGAATCCAAAGATGTTGAGAAGATGACCATTGACGAGTTGTAGAGTACACTTCTTGTTCACGAGCAAAAGTTCAAGAAGACAGACAAGGAGGATGAGCAGGTGTTGAAAGTGAATCATGATGAGTTCTCTAGTTCCCGAGGACGTGGTCGGGGACGGTCGAATCTCAGAGGTAAAGGACGAGGTAGAGGAAGACAATCTCTAAACAGAGAAACCGTGGAGTGTTACAAATACCAGGGTCACTTCCAATATGAGTGCCCATTATGGAAGGAGAGTAACTATGTGGAGTTTGATGAGAATGAAGAGATGATGCTCATGGTATGTTCGAAGAGGAAGAAGTGTTGATGACACAAGTGGAAGGCAAACAACGAAACTCATTGTGGTTTCTTGACTCGGGATGCTCAAACCACATGTGTGGAATGAAGGAGAAATTTACTAGCTTGAACCTGAACTTTTCTCACTCCGTTAAACTTGGAAATAATACCAGGCAAAATGTGAGTGGAAAAGGTAATGTCAAGTTGGTATTTAATGATACGTGTTTGTTATAGAGGATGTGTATTATGTTCCAGAGCTCAAAAACAATTTATAAGTGTCGGGCAATGCAAGAAAAAGGCCTATCCTTTCTTATTCAGTCGAATATGTGCAAGATATTTCAGCCTGTTCGTGGCTTAATTATTCAAAGTAACATGAGCAAACAATGCATGTTTACTTTAGTGGAGCAGTCTAAAGAAATAGAAGAAACAAGTGAAGAAGACTGCCTATACTCCAACATTGATGACATTCCAAGGTTATGGCATGAAAGATATGGGCATTTGAGCAAAAGTGGAATGGAAAAGCTGCAACAAAAAGTGATAGTGGAGGGTCTACCTATGTTTAAAGTTGATGAAGACATTTGCACAGATTGTTGGAAAGCAACATAGAAAAGCCACTTCAAAGAAAAGCAACCGGAGAGCAAAAGAAAAATTGGAGTTGGTGCATTCTGACATATGTGGGCTAGTATCCCCTCTTTCAAGTAGTGGCAAAAGGTATTTTTTAAGTTTCATAGATGATTTTAGCAGAAAAGGGTGGGTCTATTTAATTGCTGAAAAATCAGAGGCATTTGAATGTTTTAAAATGTTCAAGAAAAGAGTTGAGGCTGAAACGGGGTGCTTGATAAAAGCACTCCATACCGATCGAGGAGGAGAATTTCTCTCCGAGTCATTTAATGCATTTTGCAGGGATAATGGGACCGAAGGCAGTTAACAACCAGCTTTACGCCACAACAAAATGTTGCCGAGCGTAAAAATAGAACGGTGGTGAATATGGTTGTCACACTATTGACTGCTAAGAAGATGCCAAAGATATATTGGGCGAGGTTGTGGCATGGACCTTTCATGTGCTCAATAGGTGTCCTACTAAAGCCTTGTCTGATGTGACCCCTCAAGGAGCATGGCATGGCATAAAGCCTACTGTTGACTACTTTAGAGTATGGGGTTGCTTGGTTCATGTTCTTGTACCAAAGGAGAAAAGAAAAAAGTTAGATGACAAAAGCATCAAGTGCATTCTTCTAGGGGTCAGTGAAGAGTCCAAAGCTTACCGTTTACTCAATCCAAAGACTATGAAGATTGTTACAAGCAAAGATGTGTTATTTGAAGAAAATAAGCAATGGGTTTGGAGTGAGGGACCAAGCAGTCACTGTGCATCTGAACTGACTTGGGGAGACGCATGGACATGGGGAGAAAACCACCCCATGTATGATAGCGATGATGATGGTTTCCCCGAAGAAGTCATTCAACAAGATCAACATGCACCAGCCGAGACAAGCACAAAACAAGTTTGGCAGGAGCAAGGGAGGGTAGACAACGACGCCCCCCAAGCTACCTACGAGACTATGTTACCTGTGATGTCGTAGAAGATGAAGTAAATGTAGTGGAGGAAATTCCACAAGACCCGGTCACGTATGAGGAAGCCAGTAAAAATGACAAGTGGAAGGTGGCTATGGATGCTGAAATGGAAGCCATCACGAGAAACCAGACATGGGAACTCGTCGATTTACCACATAATACCAAATGCATTGGTGTTAAGTGGATTTATAAAACAAAGCTGAATGATGTAACATTTGTGTAATCCGGGTTTCGAAAACCCGCCCCATTGTTATCAATAAAAGCGTATTATTTACGTCGTTCGGTTAGTTACATATTGTTTATAATATTACAATAATACATTTATATTATAATGAACAATAATAATTTAAGTGTAATGAAATAATGTAATAATAATCAATTAAACATTAAATATTTATATCTAATAAATAATTTAGCACAAAATGGTCAAAATAAAAATATATATATATATATATATATATATATATATATATAAAAGGGGGTGAACCGGGATCGAACCTGGGTTCCCCCGGACACACACACGCTACAAACACCACTGGACTACACCTACCAATCGTTCATATGTTAGAAACTTAAAACCTAAATGTTGGAATTGGGTAGGAACCTGCAACTAATCGAATCCTATCAAACGCGCCTTTCCTTTCTGTGGTGATTTCTCCGACAAAAATAGAGCCGGAATATATTGGGCAAAGCCCAATCAAGTGGCTGTCAATCACCGGATTCGGTTTCCTAAACCGAACCCATATAAACACCTATAAATATTGATCAATAGCGCATCAACCAACTCGCTCAATACCTTTGATCCCTCTCTAAGGTTCTTGGTCGTCGGAAAGTCTGCTCGCCGGAAAGTCACCGGAACCATCGCCGGAATCTAACCCAGTACCGCTGTTTTACGGTAGCACCCTCTTTCCTTTTCTGTAAGCTTTAACTACATTATCAGTTACATAGGATCTAGAAATCTTGATGAGCAGTAAAACAGGCGGGTACCGGTTGGGTTTAAAATTTTGAATGAAGAAGATGAAGCACAGCGTGTGTTCTAATATATTAAAGATTGTTTCACCAACCGGGTAAGCACCCAGCCCAACTGGTTGGGCCGGGTGCAAACCCAACCTACAGCCGCCGGTTCGAAACCCAGAGTCCACCGACCTGGCCGCTTAAAACCTTTTTAAATTTAAACCTATCTGTATCAATATATGCAGTATATAAATATAATAAAAACTCAAGTATGGACGGATTAGACACCCAGCTCAGTTGGTTGGGCTGGGTGCGTAACATCATCAAGGTCACGGGTTCGAATCCCCCGACTCACCCCGGTCGGATCATTTAACTCTCTTTTTAAAAAATTAATTAAAATTTAATAAACCTAAAGTATATATAATAAGAATAATGAAAATCCAGAATCTTACGGGTTAGACACGTAGCTCAGTTGGAAGAGCTGCGTGCACACGAACGAGAGGTCGCGAGTTCGAGCCTCACCACAGCATGTCTGACAAGCAATCGAACCGGCCACTGACAAGGTTGTCAGTCTGGCCAGAAAATTTTATTTTTTTTTAATTTTTTTATTTTATTTTATTTAATTATTTGTTTTATTCTACCTTATTTTATTTTTAATGATTTCTTTATTCACTAACTCAAGTCAATTAAAGACATAAATATATGTTTCCAAAGGCTTTTAAACAAAAAAAATAATCTAAAGTCGAAAAACAAAAGATTATAACATTTATAATATCCTACTTATTTACCGAATTATCACGCTATTATTTCTAGGTTAGTACTTTCTCGTTGATTAAATTTCCAACTCGTGCGCTCTCTTTACCACTCAAGAATACGCACCCAAGGTGAGTGAATCTCTACAAATTCCCCGTTTTAATCACGTTTTGGGGTGTATCATGTGTCGTACCATTCCTTAATTTTATTTAACACTTGTGCTAATATCACTTTGTGATCAAATGTGTATTGTTTGTTATGTGGTTATTATGTGGATACATTTTTTTATTTCAGTGCAATCATTTCATTAGGCCCATCAGCTCCTCGTGGGATACGGGTTGAGCATCAGGTGCCTCATTAGATCGACTCTGTTGATTGAGCCTTGATCTCACATACATCATCTATTATGTCATATGCTCATTCAATGTGGTTTGTGATTTGTTACATATATACATTTGTTCACGTGATTTATGCACAATTTTATTTAAACAACAATAAATTCATTTACTTAAATGTTTTATCAAGGTTCACTCGCCAACTTTTGTTAACCTAAATTCTTCTGTTTTACACATGATACAGGTGGTCAAGTTGAGGAAAGAAACACCTAGGATGGCCTTTAAGAATAATCAAGTTATTTCGTTGGAACAATCATTTGGTTTATTAATTGTGTTTGTATGAAATATTGTGTTGGATATTTGAATTAAATTTGAATTTAATAAATATGAAACTTGTTAGTAAATATCATGAGCTTTGATGATAACCCAATCATGCCCCGACTTTTATTCCGCTGCGGGTCGGGGTGTGACAAATTGGTATCAAGCTTGTGACTATAGGGATATAGGATAGGTTATTAGACCCTTAGAGCCTATATTATAGTTGATTAGATTTTAATTGTCTATGTGTTTCATGCAAAATTCATGATGTTGATATGTTTCATGTTTATATTCACACACAATATTATGCAAGCATCTCACAAGTACATGTTAATATGCAATGCTCATCATAGATCATACCCTCATATCATATTATATCTATGAAAGCACACACCTCACGATTTCACAATTTCCGTTATTTCTTTTCAAATATTTTGCAATGTTTTCATATTTTTCAAATCACTTCAAAGTGAGTTTTCACGACGGGCATGTAATAACTGGAAGAGTACGTACCGGTAGTCGGAACGTCCTGTCTAGGCTTGGCATTCGTATAAATCCAAAATAAAGGACCAGTTTGCCTACCTGGGGACTAACGATGAGAGTACGAAGGACCTGTTAGGCCAAAGCATGCTATACCAAACGTCGTGTGAACTAACCCCACTTTGAGTTGTCATGGTGCCCACACCTGGACACCCTCTGACAATACATCTCGCAATTATGTTTTACGATTTTCATTCGGGTGATGCGAGTGTTAACCAGCCGACCCCAATGTGAACCCTACCAAGCCCAATAGTCATGGGGGCCCACATGACTATATAGGAAATGGTATGGGGGACATTTGGAGGCCCAAACATGAGCAAACCCAAGACATCCTATGGATGTAGTTAAGTTATTTTCAGTTTGTTGTTTTCATTCTTTTTACAACACATGACACCTAGAAGATTCTCGAACTCACCATCTCCCTGCATATATTCCTGTAGATGTCTGCTAGACAATTACGAGGAGGTAGAAGGTCAGGAAAGTCGAGCGAACGTTTGGCTACGCAAATTGCTCAACAAATGGCCGCAGTACTTCCTGACATCATGCTACAAGTGCAACAAGCTCTCGCCGCTAATCCCATTAACCCTCCCAACCAAGAAGACCAAAGCGTCGCCAACCCTCCCCCAAAAACCACTAAATGCACCTACAAACACTTCAAGTCCTGCGATCCCCCAAAATACGAAGGGACTGAAGGTGTCACTGCTCTCCTCATTGGTTTGAGGAGATGGAAAACACTTTCCTCAATTGCGACTGTCCTGAGGATCGCAAGGTACGTTATGCTACTGGACGTTTGTTTGGGGTGGCCCTTACCTGGTGGAACACGGAAAAAGGTAAGCGAGGTGTAGATGATGCCATGGCCTTATCATGGGAAGAATTAAGAGAGATCATGACAAGACGTTTCTGCCCTATAAGCGAGATCAAGAAGCTTGAAGATGAATTCTATTCTCTAAAGCAAAAAGAAGGGGATCACACCTCCTATAACAAGAGGTTTCTTGAGTTGAACCAAATGGTTCCCAATCTGTTCACCCCATTATACCGCTTAATTGAACACTACATTCGAGGCCTCCCCTCGAAAATCCAAGATTCGGTTTTAAGCACTTCGCCTGCAACACTCGAAGCCGCAATGGAGTTAGCTACGGAACTCACTGAAAATCGCATTCGAAATGGCAATTTTAAAGATGAGAAGAAGAAAACACCCATTGAGACCCCAATTCCAAACCACTCAGGTTCATCCTCGAAGTTTGCTGGTAAGAGGAAGCAAATGGCAAGAACTTTGCTGTCACCCAAACCAACCCTCCCATCACTGCTATCCAATCACCCAAGTTACCCCTCTAGCCGCACCATTCAAAAGGCCATACACTGGCCCAGACCAAAGTGTAACCGTTGTCAATACCACCACCCTCCCGAGATCCCTTGCCAACATTGCACAAGTTGTGGCCGTGCAGGCCACACTATCCACACCTGCCATACCCTTCAGAGATCAAACCGCAATCAGCCTCCAACCAAACCCAAAACCAAATGGTGGGCCAAGCCCAACAACCCTTACTTCTACCACCTGCCCAACCTATAGCCCAACCTTACTACCAGCCCAACTACCCCCTGATACAACCCATACGAGCCTGTTTTACTTGCGGAGACCCAACCCACTTCAGAAATACTTGTCCACGCCTGGTGAACATCATCAATGCCCAAGCCCAAGCAAACCCGATGAACCAAGCTAATCAAGCCCCTCCACCTGCTAGAGGAAGGGCCTTTAATATTAACCCAACCAAGCCAGGGCAGACAACAATGTGGTCAATGGTACGTTTCTCGTAAATAGTAGTTATGCATCCATATTATTCAATACTGGTGCGGATAAGAGCTTTGTATCCTTAGAATTCGAATCTATTCTCGGCCTATTTCGTGATAGTCTCGTTGAATCTTTGACGGTAGAAGTTGCTGACGGGAAACCCATTTCATTAAATTCTATTATACGTGATTGTACTCTCACCCTAAATAATCATGATTTTTCGATTGATCTCATTCCTATGAAATTGGGGAGTTTCGATGTTATCATCGGTATGACTGGCTCAGCCAGCATCACGCTGAAGTGGTGTGCCATGAAAAGTTCATTCATATTCCACTCACCGTCGGTCAAACACTACGTATCTTTGGAGAAACTCCTTCGAAAGGGCTCAAATTGATGTCCTGCCTTCAAGCCCGAAGTTATCTTCCAAGAATTACGTCGTATTTCTAGCCCACGTCATCAAGAAGGAAGGCAAGGAAAGGAAGCTCGAAGACATTCCAATTGTGAAAGAATTTATGCAAGTTTTTCCCGACCAATTTCAGGACTTCCTCCTGTGCGAGAAGTCAAATTTCGAATCGACCTTGTGCCTGGCGCTACACCGGTCGCAAAATCTCCCTATAGGTTAGCCCCATCCGAGATGCAAGAGTTGGCCAGTCAACTGCAAGAGCTGACTGACAAAGGATTCATACGTCCTAGCTCCTCGCCTTGGGGTGCGCCTGTTCTTTTTGTGAAAAAGAAAGATGGAACATTTCGTATGTGCATTGATTATAGGGAACACAACAAGTTGACGGTTAAGAATCGCTATCCCACTGCCTCGTATCGATGACCTTCTAGATCAACTTCAAGGTGCCACCTGTTTTTACACAATCGATCTTCGTTCTGGTTATCATCAGCTTAGGGTGCGCGAAGAAGATATTCCAAAAACTGCTTTTCGAACTCGTTATGGTCATTACGAGTTCATGGTTATGCCTTTCGGATTAACCAACGCCCCCGCTGTCTTCATGGATTTGATGAATAGGGTATGCAAACCCTATCTCGATCGTTTCGTCATAGTCTTCATCGATGACATTCTTATCTACTCCAAGTCAAAATCCGATCATGAGCGCATCTTCGACTCATTCTTACGCTCCTAAGGACTGAGAAGCTTTACGCCAAGTTCTCAAAATGCGAATTCTGGTTAAGAGAGGTACAATTCCTTGGTCATGTCGTCAATGACAAAGGGATTCATGTCGATCCTTCGAAAATCAAGGCAGTACAGGAATGGCAAGCACCACGCACCCCTACTGAAGTTAGGTCATTTCTTGGCTTGGCTGGTTATTATCGACGCTTCATTGCCAATTTCTCTCGTATCGCTGTTCCACTCACAGCCTTGACTCACAAAGGGAAACCTTTCATGTGGGGACCCAAGCAAGAGGAGGCCTTCCGAACTTTAAAACAAAGGCTTTGTGACGCACCTATCCTTACACTCCCTAAGGGTTGCGATGACTTTGTGGTTTATTGCGACACATTAGGGCAAGGTTTAGGCTGTGTACTGATGCAAAGAGGAAAGTGGTAGCCTATGCCTCTAGGCAACTCAAAGTACATGAGAAGAATACACACACCCACGATCTGGAATTAGGAGCCGTCGTGTTCGCTCTCAAGATATGGAGACATTATCTCTACGGTACCAAGTGTGAAATATACACTGACCACAAGAGCTTCCAGCATATCTTCAATCAAAAGAGTTGAATATGAGACAACGAAGATGGGTCGAACTTCTCAATGATTACGACTGTGAGATTCGATATCATCCTAGCAAGGCAAACGTTGTGGCGGATGCACTCAGTCGAAAGGGTTATGCAAACTCCATTCATCTTCTATGTTTGCAATTGTAACCAACATCAAAGATCGAATACGGGCAGCTCAACATATTTCCGTAACGGAAAATGACGTACGCGATGAGCTGTCATGTGGAGCTGAACTCAAAATCGAAACCAAATCCGATGGTATTCTATACTATTTAAACCGTATTTGGATTCCCGATCGCGACAATTTCATGGTTTCCTCATGAATGAGACACACAAAACACGATACTCTGTACATCCAGGAGCCGACAAGATGTATCAAGACTTACGATACACCTACTGGTGGCCTGGCATGAAGAAGGATATCGCTGTTTTTGTTTCCAAGTGCCTTACATGCTCCAAAGTAAAATCTGAACATCAAAGACCTTCAGGACTCCTGGTCCAACCCGAAATACCTGTATGGAAGTGGGAAACCATAACCATGGATTTCATTACCGGGTTACCTCGCACCTCCAGTGGGTATGACACTATATGGGTGATCATCGATCGTCTCACGAAATCAGCTCACTTTATCCCAATTCGCGAAGACTTCAAGAACGAGAAGTTAGCTCGTATCTACATCAGCGAAATCATAAGTCGTCATGGTGTACCACTAAGCATCATATCAGATCGTGATGGTCGTTTCACTTCACGCACATGGCGAGTCGTACAAACTGCTTTGGGCACACGTTTGGACCTCAGTACCGCCTTTCACCCGCAGACTGATGGTCAATCTGAGCGCACCATCCAAACCCTCGAAGACATGCTTCGAGCATGTGTCATAGACTTCAAAGGGAATTGGGACGCTCATTTACCGTTAGTCGAGTTTTCATACAACAATAGCTATCATTGAGTATCGGCATGGCCCCATTCGAAGCTTTATATGGTTGTAAATGCCGATCTCCAATATGATGGCACGAAAATTGGTGAAGCGCAAATCACCGGACCTGAATTGATTCAAAAAAACAAACAACAAAATCATTCAAATTCGAAACAATCTTCTAGCGGCTCAGAGTCGTCAAAAGAGCTATGCTGACAAACGAGAAAGCCCTTGGAGTTTGGTGTTGGTGATCATGTACTTTTGAAAGTATCACCGTGGAAGGGAGTGGTTCGTTTTGGCCAGAAGGGTAAGCTAGCACCACGCTACGTAGGACCTTTCAAGATACTCGAAAGAGTAGGTACTGTAGCATACAAGCTTGACCTACCAGAAGAACTTAACAGAATTCACCCCACGTTCCACATATCAAACTTGAAAAAGTGCCTTGCCGACGAAAATCTCCATATCCCTCTAGAAGACATTCAAGTTGATGAATCAATGCACTTCGTTGAAAGACCAGTAGAAGTCATGGATTTCGGTGAGAAACGTTAAGGCGAGTCGTATTCCAATCGTCAGGTTGCGTTGGGAGTCAAAACGAGGACCCGAGTTTACTTGGGAACGTGAAGACTCAATGCGCGAGAAATACCCACATCTCTTCCCAGTTGCAACCACTACTTAAATTTCGGGACGAAATTTCTAAAAGTAGGGGATACTGTAACATTTGTGTAATCCGGGTTTCGAAAACCCGCCCCATTGTTATCAATAAAAGCGTATTATTTAGTCGTTTGGTTAGTTACATATTGTTTACAATATTACAATAATACATTTATATTATAATGAACAATAATAATTTAAGTTTAATGAAATAATGTAATAATTAATCAATTAAACATTAAATATTTATATCTAATAAATAATTTAGCACAAAATGGTCAAAATAAAAATATATATATATATATAAAAAGGGGGTGAACCGGGATCGAACCGGGTTCCCCGGACACACACACCTACAAACACCACTGGACTACACCTACCAATGTTCATATGTTAGAAACTTAAAACCTAAATGTTGGAACTGGGTAGGAACCTGCACTAATCGAATCCTATCAAACGCCCTTTCCTTTCTGTGGTGATATTCTCCGACAAAAATAGAGCCGGGATATATTGGCAAAGCCCAATCAAGTGGCTGTCAATCACCGGATTCGGTTTCCTAAACCGAACCCATATAAACACCTATAAATATTGATCAATAGCGCATCAACCAACTCGCTCAATACCTTTGATCCCTCTCTAAGGTTCTTGGTCGTCGGAAAGTCTGCTCGCCGGAAAGTCACCGGAACCATCGCCGGAATCTAACCCACACCGCTGTTTTACGGTAGCACCGTCTTCCTTTTCTGTAAGCTTTAACTACATTATCAGTTGCATAGGATCTAGAAATCTTGATGAGCAGTAAACAGGCGGGTACCGGTTGGGTTTAAAATTTTGAATGAAGAAGATGAAGCACAGCGTGTGTTCTAATATATTAAAGATTGTTTCACCAACCGGTAAGCACCCAGCCCAACTGGTTGGGCCGGGTGCAAACCCAACCTACAGCCGCCGGTTCGAAACCCAGAGTCCACCGACCTGGCCGCTTAAAACCTTTTTAAATTTAAACCTATCTGTATCAATATATGCAGTATATAAATATAATAAAAACTCAAGTATGGACGGATTAGACACCCAGCTCAGTTGGTTGGGCTGGGTGCGTAACATCATCAAGGTCACGGGTTCGAATCCCCCGACTCACCCGGTCGGATCATTTAACTCTCTTTTTAAAAAATTTAATCAAAATTTAATAAACCTAAAGTATATATAATAAGAATAATGAAAATCTAGAATCTTACGGGTTAGACACGTAGCTCAGTTGGAAGAGCTGCGTGCACACGAACGAGAGGTCGCGAGTTCGAGCCTCACCACAGCATGTCTGACAAGCAATCGAACCGGCCACTGACAAGGTTGTCAGTCTGGCCAGAAATTTTTTTTTATTTTATTTTATTTATTTTATTTTATTTAATTATTTGTTTTATTCTACCTTATTTTATTTTTAATGATTTCTTTATTCACTAACTCAAGTCAATTAAAGACATAAATATATGTTTCCAAAGGCTTTTAAACAAAAAAAATATCTAAAGTCGAAAAACAAAAGATTATAACATTTATAATATCCTACTTATTTACCGAATTATCACGCTATTATTTCTAGGTTAGTACTTTCTCGTTGATTAAATTTCCAACTCGTGCGCTCTCTTTACCACTCAAGAATACGCACCCAAGGTGAGTGAATCTCTACAAATTCCCCATTTTAATTACGTTTTGGGGTGTATCATGTGTCGTACCATTCCTTAATTTTATTTAGCACTTGTGCTAATATCACTTCGTGATCAAATGTGTATTGTTTGTTATGTGGTTTATTATGTGGATACATTTTTTTATTTCAGTGCAATGATTTCATTAGGCCCATCAGCTCCTCGTGGGATACGGGTTGAGCATCAGGTGCCTCGTTAGATCGGCTCCGTTTGATTGAGCCTTGATCTCACATACATCATCCATTACGTCATATGCTCATTCAATGTGGTTTGTGATTTGTTACATATATACATTTGTTCACGTGATTTATGCACAATTTTATTTAAACAACAATAAATTCATTTACTTAAATGTTTTTATGAAGGTTCACTCGCCAACTTTTGTTGACCCAAATTCTTATGTTTTACGCATGATACAGGTGGTCAAGTTGAGGAAAGAAACACCTAGGATGGACTTAGAAGAATAATCAAGTTCTTTCGTTGGAAACAATCATTTGGTTTATTAATTGTGTTTGTATGAAATATTGTGTTTGATATTTGAATTAAATTTGAATTTAATAAATATGAAACTTGTTAGTAAATATCATGAGCTTTGGTGATAAACCGAATCATGCCCCGACTTTTATTCCGCTGCGGGTCGGGGTGTGACAAATGAAAAGGGAAAGGTTGAAAAATACAAAGCTCGTCTAGTCGCAAAGGGGTATTGCCAGGAGCCGGGAGTTGATTACATGGAAGTTTATGCTCCTGTGGCCAGAATGGACACTATCAGAATGATGTTTGCTATTGCAGCTCAACGCGGATGGAGTGTGTTTCAAATGGACGTTAAGTCGGGATTCTTGCATGGAACTTTGCAAGAAAACGTCTATGTGCAGCAGCCGCAAGGATATGTGATCAAAGACGATGAGCACAAAGTCTACAAATTGCATAAAGCCTTATACGGGCTGAAGCAAGCTCCCAGGCTTGGTTCAGTTGGATAGAATCTTACTTTCTTGGTGAAGGGTTCAAAAGAAGAAGCAGTGAGCACACTCTCTTTATCAAGAGGAATGTTAAAGGTAATGTCTTGATTGTCAATCTTTATGTCGATGACCTTATCTACACATGAGATAGTGATGATATGTTGTTAGAGTTAAGCAATCTATGAAAAGAGAGTTCGAAATGTCTGATCTCGGGAAGATGCGATTCTTCCTCGGTATTGAAGTGTTGCAAACCTCCAAGGGTATTCATATCTCGCAATAAAAGTATGTTGTGGAGATTTTGAAGAGGTTTGAGATGGAGGATTGTAATTCAGTTTTGAATCCGATGGTTCTAGGGGGTATTTTTTTAGGCTGCAAATGAAGGTGAAAAAACAGATGCCACTCGGTTCAAACAACTCGTTGGAAGTCTCATGTACATCACGATTACCCGACCAGACATACAATTTGCAGTCAACTTGATTAGCCGGTTCAGTGCAGACCCTACTGAGATACATTTTGCTGCAGCCAAGCGTGTTTTGAGATACTTGCAAGGCACTCTAGACTTTGGTATATGGTACGAAAGAGGAGGAGACGGGTCGCTGGAAGTCTTCACAGATAGTGATTTTGCAGGCGATGTTGACAGCAGGAAAGTACTTCTGGATATGTATTTTTGTGGAACAAGGGTGCTGTTGCGTGGTCTTCTAAGAAGCAGAATATTGTTGCTTTGTCCTCTACATAAGCTGAATATGTTGCAGCTGCAACATGTGCATGTCAAGCTATCTGGGTCAAAGGAATACTCGAAGAACTTGGTCTGAATTTCGCTGAACACATGGTGATACGATGTGACAACACTTCAGCTATTAAACTATCCAAGAACCGGTGTTTCATGGTAGGTGCAAGCACATTGGAGTTAAGTTTCATTTTCTTCGTGATTTGGTTAAAGAGGGAACAATTGCTCTGGAACATTGCGGGTCAAGTGAACAAGTTGCTGATATTCACAAAGCCCTTGAGTCGAGATGCTTTCACAAAGATGAGAAAGAAGTTGGGTATGTGCAGTGTCAAAGACAAACTGATGAGAACCCTCGGTCAAGTTTGAGGGAGGGATTGATGGAGTGAAAGTTGGTTGCCATGCATGCCTTGCACGTGGGTTTGTTGCCGTAGAATAAAGTTTGAATTAGTTCTAGAATAATGCTTGATTTAGTCATGCACGTGGGTTGGACTTCATCATTTTCGTTTGTTTCTGTTTCAAGTATTTTAGGAGTTTGTTATCTAGTTTCCGTTGCATTGTATTCCTATTTAAGCTTTGGTTTCCTTTCAATAAAAGTATCAGAAAACATTGAGTTTTATACCAGCTTTGAGTCTTTCAAATGAAAAGACATAATTATAGTTATGATAACGTTGCCTGTAGCCCCATTGTTCCATCAAATCCAGCATAAAAGCTATATGATTGCTTCAAAGAGGCATCAATCTTTCATAACACAACATCAGACAGGTTAGATACACATTAACAATTTAAACGATAATAATACGATCTAAAAGTGATGATGTACTTACAGAGCTTCGACTATTAACATAATGAGAAAGCTTTCCTTCACTTCCCGAGTATATTAACTTCAAGTTTCCTGTTCCTATTTCTATATCATCTTTTCGTGTTCCGGTATGTGTATAGAACTCTTCTTTAACAGGAGTTGAAGCTGTGCAAAGTAATTTTTTTTATCAATAAACATTGTTCAACGTTCAAATCAATTTATTTTAAACAAAACATAGACAGTTATACCTGGTTTTTTGGTACTCGAAATGGTGTATGTGCTAAAACCCAAAGGCGGAACAGATGCTGTAAATGCAAGCCAATATTTGGGTGTAGAACTTGGTGGTTTACCCGTATATGCAGCGGTGTAGTAGTCTCGTATGGATATAGATTCATTTACTATAGGCAGAATTTGAGATTCAACTTCTTTCTCACTGGAGTCATAAACTGCAAGATTCTCACTCACAACCTATTAATTATAAGAGATGCATGATTCAAAATGTATACAAAACCAAATGAGGAATACGTAAAATATATAAGAAAGGAATATTACGTGAAAACTAATGTATACTTACTGGAAGTCGTATAACGTCGGATCTCTTCCACCCCAGTGAATTATAAACAACAACAATCTACATTAAAATGTGACAATAGTACATTTAATGTTGATATACTTATGCAGAATATAACATAAAGTTGTATGCATTCCATGTGTATTAGACTATTTATTATATTAAGCATCTCACTTACCAACTTCTTTCCAGATGATAGATCAGCTTCAGTGGGAGGGCAGTTGCTTATGTTCAGAAGTGGACACTAGAAATTAATGAAGAAACCGAGGAAAAAAAATCATTAAATACAAAATATACATAGTTTTAATATATATATGTTGCATATGTACCTGTTGAATATTGGTTGCTAAACTTGCACATTCAGGTTTTGGTGATACCATGCAAGCTATTGATTCCGCAACTACCTTTTCAGCCTGCGCGAAATGAAATAATTCCTGATCAATTCACATGGAGCAAAAATAATTAAACGTGTGATAAAACAACAAAATATAATTAATTTACACCTCCTTGTGACCTATGAGAGTCGTTTAGCATAATCATTAGCCACATGTTGTTGAGATGTACCACTAACAGCATCATGATGCTGAGCGATCGCTAAAGCGTCACCTAAATGGTCTGTAGTGGGCCCTGTTTTATTCCTTCCCTTCATTACTTCCAATTGCCTTGCAGCCTAATAATAATTTTATTTAAAAAACCAAGATGTAAAATAATTAAAAACTTGTGTCACTCACGAGATAATAGCCGCTCAACGTTCTGACATATCCCTTGAGAGCTGGCCTACTAGTAAAGTATCCTGTCCAGTAGGCGTTTATGTCGCTTGCATATCTAAAAAAAGTATAGTGCTTGAACTATTAGCAAAATGGAGACTGGAAATGTCATAATATATAATTTAGGTTTACAAATTATACTTACGGAAAATAATCATCTTTTTTGAGAGGCCAGGCGTCAGTCGCAGCATATTTAGCATCAGTGTAAATAGACGGTGTTGAATAGAGAGCATTGACCCGACCATCCTGTATGCATATGTAGTCAAAACTCAAAAGCCAAAAAAGTAGAGGTGGTAAGATGAGCGGGTTAGGTAACGGGTCAAAACCTTATTTTGAAGTATGGGTCAGGTTGGGTTGATCCATATCCACTTTTAGGTTCATTTTTAGAATAAAAGAATTATTGCGTTAAATATGGTTACAACACCTAAACCGACCCACTTATAAGTTAACGGGTTGAATCTCCACCTGTACATGGTTACAAATAAGACACTGTCGTTGCCAATAAAGAATATTGAAAATAAACAGATTATAAATGCAAAGTAGAGAAAAGATTGATAGAGTTACTAACTTTATTGACATAATGTATAAACTTGTCCATATTCCGAAACCATGACTCTGCATACTGATATTTGAAGTCTTCCCCCATCGTCCACATTACATGATTTGTGAGAGTAACGTTCGCCTAATAATACAAGTTAAAGTTCAATAAATCCTTGGTTTAAAGTTTAAACATATACATTCAGCTCACCTGTGACAATGCTGCAGCCACAAAATTATTAACACGTTCTTCGACATTGTAGTCAAACAAGTTAATGTCATCCTTCAGAATAAACATGCAATTATGTCACATGTCTAAATAAATGTTTGTGAACCTTAAATCTTGTTTTGAAATCTACCTGGACGATTGGGGAATCATCGTTGACTTCAAAGTTGAAACCACCTGGTGGAGGTGCATATTCTTGTGGAAATGCACCTGCAAAAATCTGAAACGACTGATAAAACCGTTATAGTAATTGTTTTATTTTAATGATCAATAATATCGGAAGTTAAAACGCACCTGTGAAGATGAACCAAGACTCTTGGAGGCCCGCCAAATAACTTCGAGATTTTTATCCCCTTTTCGCTTAGCTTTATCTTGGTAATCAATCCGGCCAAAGAAAAGAGAATCAAATCCAACCTAAATGATCATAACAACTAAAGTTTAAAACTTTTAAAACATGTAACAAAAGTGAAACTAACAGTTTTTTATAAGCGTCAAGAGAAAAAAGAATATACGACCTCTGCCCCTAACAAATAAGCCTGCACGGCTGAATGACCGAAAGGGTCTATTTGCCAACCGATTCTTGGTGTTACGTTAAACTGTTCCTTTATAAACTTATGCCCGTATGTTGTTTGATCAATCATATCGATATAATGCGGTGCTGCCTCGTCATGCATGCACCAACCGCCATTTCTGCCCAACATAAACTAGTTATATTCACAACATAAATCCAATGTAATGAAAAAAGTCTAACTTAATTTGCTTACATCATTTCAAGTTGACCCGAGCTAACAAGGCGCTTGACTATAGCTTGGGCTGCCTCACTCTGATCCCTCCACCAACGTTGGAAAAACGCCTGCAACATTCATAACATCCTAGAAATCTTTCGGGTCAAACTGCACAGTCAAACCAAAAGCATTCAAGATTTCTAACCTGTTCAACATAAATAAACTTCCGATTCTTATCGCTAATAGCGCCTGAACCACTGAATCAAGCACGTTTCGAACGCAGGCTCCCTGTACAACAATTTAAAAAAATTAAACAATGAAGTTACTATATTAACAACATTAACAAAAAAAATATAGAAGAATGCAAAGATACCTGAATGGAGTTATTGGATCCAACATAGTACTGATCAACAGTTTTCAACCAACCAACATCATCATGTGTATGTGCTACAAGATGAACATTAACCTTACCTTTCACAACTCCTTGTGCAGTATCATACACCATGTACTTTGATTTCACACACACAGAAACAGCACTTAATACCAACATCACTAACACTCGAAAATCCGCCATTAAGTTGTGGTTGCTCAATGCGACGACTCTAAATATTCAATAAAAACACAACAACAATGTTTCGAATGAAATGAAAAGAAATTCCATTTAAATTGATTTAGTTTATTCTCAACCAAATAAAAAAACAAGCCATAGGTAATGTAACAAACAAGAGGGTCGTTTTCCTAGAGCATATATATATATATATATTTTAGCATCACAAATAAAGAAGCTATGTGTGAAGAGGACAAAGAAGGTGTGCATTATACAAGTGAAGAGTGAGGTGTACGTTTTCTTAAATACAGATAATAAATGGCATATCTTAATCACATTATGTCACTATCCACTTAGGAATTGTCATAAGGCTGGGTTTATTATTTGGGTTTTGGGTTGTTCGGGTCGGGTTATTCTGGGTTTTTGTTGTGTATGATATTGTACTTGATAATTTATTTGTACCATGCTCGCATCCACCTTTTGATCAACCCTTTTCTTTCTAATTAAACTTTTTTTTTATAAATTTAACTTCCATAAATAAATAGATAAAAATCATAAGACCATACAACTTGAATGATTTTCAAAAAAACTAATGAGAAAAAAAAAACCCAATACTTTTAGGAGTGCAAAACAATATCAAAAGATAACTAATAAAGGAACAAGAAAAAGAAAACTAATATCTCTAATAGATGGTTGTGTTTAACTTAAACGGTCACAAATCACTAGATCAACTGTAGATGTACATTGCAGCCTATCTGGAAAGATCAGAGCTGACTAATCTTTGAGAAAGCGTCTTGCCAACCGTTACGATGAAGGTTCGTATTTCCATAGGGGCCAGTTCAACAACCAGCTTTTGAGGGTCAACAGGTCCACCCCTCTGGCCTGCAGGTTCATCATCATTTTTGGACCCTTCTACTTTCCATACTAGCCTTTTCTTTTCCATTTCCGCTCTTCCTTGATTAGCCGATAAACTCATTTCCGACACGTTGGTTATCTTAAATAATTTACAAATGGATATATTTAAGAAACAGGTCAAAAACAAAAAATGAAAATATTATGATGAGCTGCATTTTGGATCTTACCTTCCGTTTAGCAAATAGTTTTTTCAACTCGACGCTTGTCATAACAGAAAGATCCTTATCCTCGCCGATCTAAAACCAGAAAGAATATATACTAGTTTAGTTTCATTGTGTTGATAAAACAGAAGCGTAACTAGAGGAGGAAGTTTCGATGCATAGTACATTTACTTTTTAATGGGTCGATTTGGGTTATGTGCTATCTTATTTTCTTTAACGGGTCAATAAAAAGATTCGCTAAAATAATTTGGGTCAAATGGTCGAAGAGGTCAAACAGGTAGGATATTGACTAAGTGTGTTACTAATGTTAAAAAACTTCTAAATCGTTTTACTCGAAAAGTTAGATTATTATTATAATACTAACTACATGGTTTTTGTAATCATACTTACCACACTAGTTGCTTACTAAAAATTAAGATATCCTATACAACAGTGTTTCAGGTCGACCCAACCCGTATTGTAAATGTCACGTTTTGACCTGTTAGCAAAACAGTTTTGACCCCCCATTTTGTCATCCCTACTTACAGTTTGGTACAATTAAGTGAACCTATGTGAAGGAAAAATAAGGAACCTCGTATAAGTGTGCCAAACGGAGAAGAACTTTTCCGTCTTCCAGCTCTTGAAGTGTTAACAATGCTACGTTATCAGGGAGACTATAAGTGGAATCCATTCCTGAAAATTTCGACACTTGGAAGTTTGTCCCTTTATTTGCATCCTGTATAACGCGATCTAGTTAATATACATTAATAATCTATGCATTCTATAAAAAAACACTAGTATTGCCCATTTCTTTCTTTAACCTGCTCCGTGAACGCCAAAAGAAGTGGTGAATAGATCTCCTGACCGTACGATCGTCGCCACTTGGCGCCCTCTCCAAGTGGGTCCATTCTAAGATAGTATTTCCCTTGAACCTACACAGAAAAGTCCCCTTAACATAAGAAACTAGCATTGCTAATAGCAAACTTGAACCATCAACACCTTGACATTTATTGACATTAATAATTAATAATAAGAAGAAATGCTTACAGCTAATCCTCGACAGTCGTTACCAACACAAACCGTTTCGTTTATAGGTTCCGCAACACCTTTTCCATCATCATAGAGCAATCTCCTGCAAACATATATAATCCATATTATATATATGCATACATACATACATATATCTAGTGTGTGGCAATTCAAAGTTATTTAGTCGTTAACTATGAGAACTAATGACATTATCAAGGAAAGATGTACCTGTGGAGCATCAACTCCAATTCGCCGTCAACAATGCTGGACCCACCGACGGATCTATCTACCAAAACCGAGAGCTCACTTTTTTCATCTTTTAAGTAAATACCAAGATTGATCTGGAAAATAATTCGACTTGAGTTGAACATGTGTGATCCAGCTTTAGTAATGTATGAAAATTAATAAAAAATTTAAAAGAATCATACAGGATAATAGTTTCCTGCAATAGGTTGATTCACTTCAAGATCCCAGTCAGCTCTATAGTCTCGAATCTGCCATAGAAAATTCACTTAAATTATGATTTATGACCAAAACATGTTTCTTCAAATTCATTTGTTTATTGGTATTCAATAATATGATAAAAAATGAACAAATCGTATATTAAATATTTTATTAAATAGGAGCACTGCAGCATACCCGTTCAATGAAATCTCGACCGTTAGAGTCGGTGTAAAATGTTTCATTACTCGTTATGATGGTTGTGATCTTCGTCGCAATCTCTTTCCCAACTCCATCACCAATAGGTATGGGACCCACCTGAAATTTATATAATTAACGATAAACATGTTCACGAATGACAAAAAAAATAACAAAGAATGTTGATCTTACAGTGAATTCGACTTCAGCATGTTCCTTATTTTTGTACACTCTAGTGATCTACCCAAGCATGAAAATAACTCAAACATTAATGATAAATTGATGAATACATTAAAAAGTTAATAAAAAAGGATGTTAATCAAATCATTAATTACCTGGTAAATCCAGCTTTTAATTTTCTGATGTACTTCATCATAGATTGGCCCCCTCAAAACTGTTATATTCTGTAATGTCACTGAACATTAATAATTTGGCACATGGTGCATACATATCATACAACACATCATCAGAAGAAATTTTATACCTGCTTCTGCGAGCCAATAGGATATGTACCATTTGGACGGAAAATATACGCTCCAGATGCCTAAAAGCAAATAAAACAAACCCTTATGAGGGAGCTCATTTTTTAACATGTACAGATACACAAAAAATGATAATGAGAAGACATAATTATAGTTACGATAACGTTACCTGTAGCCCCGTAGTTCCATCAAATCCAGCATAAAAGCTATATGATTGCTTCAAAGAGGCATCAATCTTTCATAACACAACATCAGACAGGTTAGATACACATTAACAGTTTAAACGATAATCATACGATCTAAAAGTGATGATGTACTTACAGAGCTTCGACTATTAACATAATGAGAAAGCTTTCCTTCACTTCCAGAATATATTAACTTCAAGTTTCCTGTTCCTATTTCTATATCATCTTTTCGTGTTCCGGTATGTGTATAGAACTCTTCTTTAACAGGAGTTGAAGCTGTGCAAAGTAATTTTTTTTATCAATTAACGCTGTTCAACGTTCAAATCAATTTATTTTAAACAAAAAATAGACATTATACCTGGTTTTTTGGTACTCGAAATGGTGTATGTGCTAAAACCCAAAGGCGGAACAGATGCTGTAAACGCAAGCCAATATTTGGGTGTCGAACTTGGTGGTTTACCCGTATATGCAGCGGTGTAGTAGTTTCTTATGGATATAGATTCGTTTATTATACGGAAAATTTGAGATTCAACTTCTTTCTCACTGGAGTCATAGACTGCAAGATTCTCGCTCACAACCTATTAATTATCAAAGATGCATGTTTTAAAATGTATACAAAACCATATGACCAATACGTAAAAATATTAAAGAAAGAAATATGGCATGGAAACTAATGTAATACTTACCGGAAGTCTTATAACGTCGGATCTCTTCCACCCCAGTGAATTATAGACAACCACAACCTACAGTCAAAAGTGACAATAGTGCGTTATATTTTGGCGTGCGTATGCAGAATATAATATATAGGTTTAACTTTTAAGAATCACACTTACCAACTTCTTGCCAGATGATAGATCAACTTCAGTTGGAGGGCAGTTAGTTATGTTCAGAAGTGGACACTAGACATTAACGAAGAAACCGGAAAAAAATTATTAGATACAAATAGATATATTTTTATTATGTATAATGCATACATATGCATAGTTATAAGTTATATATGCTGCATATGTACCTGTTGAATATTAGTTGCTAAACTTGTGCATCCAGGTTTCGGTGACACCATGCAAGCTATCGATTCCGCAACCACCTTTTCAGCCTCCTTGTGACCTATCGCGAGCCGCTTTGCATAATCATTAGCCACATGTTGTTGAGATGTACCACTAACGGCATCATGATGTTGAGCAGTCCCTAAAGCATCAGCCAAATAGTCTGTAGTGGGCCCTGCTTTATTTCTTCCCTTCATTGCTTCCAATTGTCTTGCAGCCTAATAATAATTTTAGTTTAAAAACTATTAAAAAACCGTGATGTAAGATAACTTAAAACTTGTGTTACCCACCAGATAATAGCCACTCAACATTCTGATGTATTGCTTGAGAGCTGGCCTACTAGTAAAGTATCCTGTCCAGTAGGCGTTTATGTCGCTTGCATATCTAAAAAACAAATATAGTAGTTAAACTGTTAGACAATGGAGACTAAGTGTCATAATAGATAATTTAAGGTTTACAAATTATACTTACGGAAAATAGTCGTCTTTTTTGAGAGGCCATGTGTTAGTCTCGGCATATTTAGCATCCGTGTATATAGACGGTGTTGAATAGAGAGCATTGACCCGACCATCCTGTATGCATATGTAGTCAAAACTCAAAAAAAAAAAAAAGGTAGAGGTGGCATTATGAGCGGCTTAGGTAACGGGTCAAAATTGTTATTTTTTAGTATGGGTCAGGTTGGATTGACCCACAACCACTTTTAATGCATTAAATTTGATTACATAAACCATATTATTAGTTTTTAGAATAAATTGACTTAGGAGGTTGAATGCACTAATAATACACTTTAGGCACTAATAAAAGATAAATAAATGAACATTAACAGCAAACAAATGCAAGTACAGAAAGGATAAATAATAGTAACTAACTTTATTGACATAATGAATAAACTTGTCCAAATTGCGAAACCATGACTCTGCATACTGATATTTGAAATCTGTCCCCATTGTCCACATCACATTATTTGTGCGAGTAAAGTTCGCCTGATAATACAAGTAAAAGTTCAATAACTTGGTTAATCCTTTCATCTTAAGCTCATTAAGAAAAATTGACCGGATGTTAAAACTTAAAATGTATACATGCAGCTCACCTGTGACAATGCTGCAGCCACGAAAGCATTGACTCGTTCTTCGACATTGTAGTCAAACAAGTTGACGTTATCCTTCAGTATAAGCGATGCAATTACGTCACATGTCTAAATAAACATTCATAAACCTTAAATCGTGTTTTGAAATTTACCTGCACGATCGGGGAATCAGCGTTGACTTCAAAGTAGAATTCACTAGTTGGAGGTTCATAAACATTCTCCGGGAAAGCACCTGCAAAAATCTGTAAAAATTGATGCAAAAATTGTTAGATAGTAAAGTTACACTTTTGTCGGTTTTCAGTACTAATGATGATAATATTGAAGCACATTACACACCTGTGAAGATGAACCGAGAGTCTTGGATGCCCGCCAGATGACTTCAAGATGTTTATCCGCTTTTCGCTTAGCTCTATCTTGGTAATCAATCCGACCGAAGAAAAGAGAATCAAATCCAACCTAAACAATCATAACGACTAAAGTTTAAAAGAGTTCAAAACATAACAGAATTATTAATTTACAGGCTACAATCACAAATGGTGAATCTGCAATATTTTGAAATTAACAGTTTTTATAAGGGTCAAGAGAACGAAAATATGACCTCTGCCCCTAACAGGTAAGCTTGCACAGCTGAATGACCGAAGGGGTCTATTTGCCAACCAATCCGTGGTGTTACGTTAAACTGTTCCTTATAAACTTATGCCCATATGTTGTTTGATCAATCATATCAATATAATGTGGTGCTGCTTCATCATGCATGCACCAGCCTCCATTACTGCCCAACAAAAACAAATTACTTATAACCTAGTTATAGTCACATGATAAATCCATATGCTTAATAGATGTGTGAACTTATGACACACACAATCCTATCACCGAATTCGCGGGATCGGGCTTAGTCTAAACAGGTTCGGGCCAGTTTCAAGTCGAACCAACCAACACGTTTAGCTAAATGGGTCGGGTCCGCAGGTTGGCCCGTTTAATCCATTTGTTTACTTTTTTTATATATTTTTAAAATGTGATTTATGTACTAAATAAAACTATTGGGTATTTTTTATGCCAAAATTTAAAAGTTTAAAAATAAGTTGTCATAGTTTAAATGTAATTGCTTCAAGAAAATAAAAATAATATGTAAATGTAGAATTTAATTCAAAGTATTAATATGCAAACATTAGTTAAATCATGTTCTTTTCATCCCACGAATACACGTGTCGTGTACGGGTTTGGGTAAAATTTAGTGTCGGGTTCAACCCATGAACCCTCAAACATGACCCATTTAGCAGCCGTATGCTTACATCATCTCAAGTTGACCCGAGCTAACAAGGCGCTTGACTATATCTTGGGTTGCCTCACTCTGGTCATTCCACCACCGTTGGAAAAACGCCTGCAACATTCACAACATCTAAAATTAATCAAACACTTCATAATTCCATCTTACATAAACTGGCAGCATAGTCAATCACCAATTTCGGGTCAAACCAAAAGCATTCAAGATTTCTAACCTGTTCAACATAAATAAACTTGCGATTCTTATCCGCCAATAGCGCCTGAACCACTGAATCAAGCACGTTTCGAACGCAGGCTCCCTGTACAACAATTTAAAAAAATAAACAATGAAGTTACTATATTAACAACATTAACAAAAAAAATATAGAAGAATACAAAGATACCTGAATGGAGTTGTTGGATCCAACATAGTACTGATCAACAGTTTTCAACCAACCAACATCATCATGTGTATGTGCTACAAGATGAACATTAACCTTACCTTTCACAACTCCTTGTGCAGTATCATACACCATGTACTTTGATTCCACACACAGAAACAACACTTAATACCAACATCACTAACACTCGAAAATTTGCCATTGTTGACGAGATTAGCTTCTGGTCGTGTGAAGAAAAGTATGAGGAAGACGAAGAAGATATTGTGCATGGACCCCATGAAACACGAGGGGCTTAAATAATTGAAATTTATCCACTTTTAACGGGTAGATAAATGATAAATGATAAATGTAAAGGATATATTTGAAATAGAGATGATAATTGTCGTTATGGGGTGTATCTTGATCTTGATATGGTGTTATAGATGTGTATAGATTGTATTTGTTTGTTAAGAGATTATGTCGGATCCATGTTTCTTAAGGTTTTAACAATATCTTGTGATTAATATCTTTTTGTTGATTTTATCTGTTATAATAATATGATACAATTAAATTTTTATTGAAGTAGTTTATATATTTTAAAAAATATAACGTATATAAATATGGATAAGTATAATTTTTTTCAATATATTAAATATTAATAGATATATATTATCATCATCAGACTCTAATATAGTAATTATAATTATTTTACTTAATTTTCAAATAATATATGCATTATATAGACTTTCTGTATTTTAGTTAGTTGTATTTTAGTAAGAGGTCCACAAATCCACCAATGTGAGATTTTTACAGAGATGGACCATTTCATTGTTGTTATTATTATTTTCTTTTGATTGAATCAAAAACCAAGGCTCTCTTAGCCAGAAGCTAAAAGGAGCATACAGATCCCAATACAAAATAGGACACACACATACAAACAAATCAAACACAGCAACTAAGCAAAGTCTATCCCTTTAAACTACGCCGTAAATGAATCGAATAGTCAGTAAACAATTTGTAAATTATTCAACGCGAGGTTCGTTTACATTCATTCGTTTAATAGAACGAACGTGAACAAAGGTCTCGTTGGTTCAATTATTTTCGTGAACGTTCAGTAACATGTTCGTGAAGTTTCGTTTGTTTATGTTGTTCATCAATTTTTTGTACTTTCATTTATTTTACTTACATTTGTTTATTTTTTAACTTTTTATTTAATTTTATTCTGCTAAAAATTAAAATAGAAAATATTATTCCCACGGTGTTTTTACATCGTTCTCCTTTCCTCCCTCAATATTCACATTGAAGAACGCTTTACAACCCTACTCGAAACTGCTTCGTTTTTCCATATTGAGGCCAACGATTTTACTCCTTTTTACCATCCACCAAAAGGATTCAACCTTTATATCGTCAACCAAGGTCGTTGCATTAGTGAATTTTTGACGAAATTCCTCTCGTTTTTGTTTCGTAACTTCCACACAGTCAAAAGACAAGCCACATAAACATTGAGCAAACAACCTCTTAAACTATATGACGATAAATGTTAAACATATTTTATATTTGTTATTTTAGGGGTCTACTTGTACCTTCTCCAGCTCAAAATTCCCCGGGATTCTCAGAGACCACCACGAGAATGGTGGGGAAGGGATGAGAAGGAGAGATTACAACCCACTAGTAGGGATGATAATAGGCCAGTTGTGGGTCAGGTATGGCTAATCTCATACCTACAATGGCGGATTCAGAATTTTTTTGTAGGGTGAGCATAATTCAGACCCATTAAAAATTGGTCACAAAAAGCGATGATTAAATAACATATATTATTTAATAATACAACTGTCCTCTACGTATTTTCATCTTTTGGAAACGTTTGCCTGCGAAATTTTGAAAAACCCTAGACAACATAAATTAAAAGTTGAAGTCAATATAAACTAAAATTTAAAAAACCCTAGAAAACAAAGGGGCAAACACATATATAAATACATACATCAAAACTCAAGAAGATGAGAGCAAAACTTATTACAAATCGTTCAATTAAAAAACCCCATCTTTATTGCCACTATTTTGGGTTTTGATGAGTAAAGTCTACATTGGGCTTTTGAGTGTGTGATTAAGGGGAATTAAAACTGGGCTGATACATCGAAAGGCACATGGGCCTGCTCTAATTCAAATGTGCATGGACACTTTACAAAATGGGCCTGATAATGTTTAAATGTGCATGGATACTTTATAAAATGGGCTTTTAAATTACCCTACTGGTTTTGGCTGGACGGTGGGCCCCCACCCTCCATTTGCCTTTCATCCGCACTGCAATACCTATATCTGGTTGTAAAATCATGTTTCGTATCCGACCTATTACCCATCGGGTATTTGGCGGTTATTTATCCGTCGGGTATCGAGCATACCCACTAATATCGGGTAATCCGTTACAATTTTCATGTATATATATTTTTTACTTGATTTTACATTTAAAAAATCTATATAATATATTAAATTATGATAAATAAATTATCACCATAACAATATTTGATATATTTAAAAATGTAAACATATGATAATATTAATCTCAAGAAATAATTTAATATATTATTGTATATAAATATGAATAATGCCTTCAAAATATATATTTTAATTGAAAAGTTTATTTTTTCAAATAACAAAGCTGCAAGAATGAAAGATTACTAAACAATAGTTAAAGGAAAATAAATATAAAACTAAAAGTTTTCAGGTAAACATGTATATAGTTTTGGTAACTGGGTCAGGTATCATCTAATCCTATACCCGCCCATACCCGCAAAATATTTTTTTCATCCCCATACCTGGCCCAATACCCGTCGAGTATCAGGTATACCCATCCTAAATGCTTCGGGTTTCCGGTATACCTGTCGAAAGGGGGTGTTTTTGCCATCCTTACCCACATGTCTGTTGAATGGAATGTTCAGATCCAAACCTAGGCATTCCAGGCATGGAAAATAATTTATAATAATTCGTGTAATTTAGAAGGTACATATGTATCTATATTATATATAACGTATAAGGAAAAATTTTAAGATACCCAAAAGTTAAAAACTTTTTAGTTTAATGCAGAAGATACAACCCTAAAATAAGGATAAATGAGTCTTTCAGATATACTAATTCACTTTAATCTTCTCATCTTAATTACTCTTTAATTCCATGATTTTTTTATTAAATTATGAATAATAATTAGTAGTTACACTTTATCCCCTTATAAAAACTAACTATCCCACTTTTTTAAATGACCATAACTTTTGCGTACGCTAATATTATATTTTAAATTACATCATAAAACACGAGCACTTTATTCTCTTTAATTTGAGTGTAGTATTGCTATAACTGTATTAATTAAAAACAAATTGATATATTACGTGATTAACAGTGCATAGGGGTGAGCAATAATGAATCGTTAACCAAACTGAACTATAAACAGACAAAACCGAACTGAAATCAACCAAAGACTGAATTAAGTGAAAACCGATTAGCCGAGAACAAAATTAACCAAAAACCAGTTATCGGTTTTTAACTCCCGTTTAACCAAAATTAACTGAATCGAACTGAAAATTCATATTTCTAGTTTTTATACCTCTAGTTCATGTATTTCATATTTTATATCTCCATTTCATATATTTATATTTCCATTTTATTTATTTATACATCTATTTCTTGTATTTATATCTCTGTTTCATTTATCTTTAAACATAAGTTTTAGCTCAAGTTTATTTTTGGCTATTAACCGAAATTAACCGAACCGAACCAAAAACCCTCAATCTAACAAAATAATCCAAACTGATTAACCGAAACAAATTGGTTAATGAAATAGAGTAACCAATTACTTTTGTTTCAGGCTCGGTTAAGAAACCAAACCAATCAAACTATGCACATTCTTGCAGTGTCTGTGCCCCCATCTCACTAACACCATTCTATCGATTGATAAACATTAGTTTAATTTTTTAATTTATACTTCTATACGTCATGAACCTCCCAATGAGATTCCATAAGTTATTTTGATGATGTATGACTAAATAGATATCTTGAATTACCTATATAAACAAAAATAATGGTGGGAATAGTAACAACTTATAACTAGTGGAAAAGGCCGCAACCAATCGGTGCCATATAAACAAAAATAATGGTGGGGAATAGTAACAACTTATAACTAGTGGAAAAGGGCGGCAACCAATCGTGGTGCCTAAACAAAAATAATTGTGGATAGTAACAACTATAACTATGAAAAGGCGACCAATCGTGCCCATATAAACAAAAAAATGTGGGAATAGTAACAACTTATAACTAGTGGAAAAGGGCGGCAACCAATCATTGGCTGCACATGGCACCCACTAAAGTAATTTTTTTGTCTTATCCGACTACAATTTGCTTATATATACATATGAAAACATATCATTAAACAAATAAAGGAGGTGGTGTGATGGATAAGACACCGGCTCTTCTGTTTGGTATGGCGTAATGGAATGGACGAGCTAAAGGAATAGACGAAGTAATGGAATGGATCATTACCATTCCATGTCTTGTTTAGTTACCATGTGAGAATGAAAAGAGTCATTACTTTGTGTTGTTTGGTAGGCAAGAAGAGATGAAGGACTAAAATCAGAGGTGATAGGTGGTAGCGATTGTCGGGGGTGGCGGTGGGATCGATGGTGGTGGGTGACGGCGGGAGCAAAAGTGGGTGGTGGCGACGGTGGTGGTGCCGGCGTTGGGTGACAGTAGGTGGTAGAAGTGGGTGACGTATTGCAAAATACATCTAGTTTCCGTGTATAGTTTGTACAGTTTTCGTAAAGTTTTGTGTCGTTTTAGTTAGGATTTAGCATTGTACTTAGTAGTTTGTGTTTGCAGGGCTCAGGAGAAGAAAGGAAGTTAAAATGAGTAAAAACAAGTTGAATCGAAGAAACCGGGCCATTGGATATGTTATGATTGTTTGGAAATTGAAAAACGGAGAAAAGAACTAAAAAAGGCCATATCGCGTCGCGTGACAGGGAGAAGACAAACCCCTCCCGTGACGCGAGGGGTAAAAAGGTCAAAACATGGTAAATAATGGCTCTCGCGTTGCAAGAGAGGAGAAGGATATGCTCGTCAAGTCGCGTGATGGGGCCTAGTTCGTAGGAAGTTTATTGATGTTATGGTTTGACTAAATTATCCCAAAAAACGGATTTTAATCATAATTATCAAGATATCAACACACTTGGATGAATTAGTTGCTGCTAAGGATGAATTTTAGAGCTTTGATCGAGAAAGTTGGAGACTTTAAGCATACATAAGCAAAAGGTTGAAGCTTTGGAGCATTTGGATCGGAGATTCTCGGGTTTCATCCTCCGGTTTCTTTGTTTCTTCGTTATTTGATTTAACCATATTTTGGGAACTTGAATTATATATTGTTCTCGTTTCTATCATGATACTTGGCTAATTTCTTAAACACTACCTAGGTTGTTGATGAATACGATGTTTTGACTTATTTTCTTATCGGTTTTGGAACTCATGGTTGTAGTTTAATAATAAAGTAAAAGACTTGGTTTTATGATATGATGTATACGCGTGTCTTTATTTGTTCAATTGCATGATTAATAACTTCACATGTTTCCTTGTTGAATGTCTTTCAGTTAATAGGTTCATGCTAGATCAATTACTGTGTGTTTTTATTAGTTTATGGTTTGCTAGAGGTAGTATCCATTGGAGTTATAATCGTGAATTGAGTAGGTCAAGATATTCAACTAATCTTAATAGCCGTGAGGTGCGAGATTGTCGGTTCGTCTAGGTTGTTAGATTGCTAGGGTTATAGCCTTTATGATAAGATCTTCCTAGTTTACCCACCTTCCCTGCTTATCGAGTTCGATCAGAATACCATAGTTACTCTTGACTTTCACGCTGTGAGGTAGACTGTCTTTTAGGGTACTTTATTATTAGAGTTGGAAAGCCCCGAGGGAATCCACTAAAACCACCGGTAGATTAACAACTTTTAGGTTTCTATTAGGTTTCACCTTAAGAAGGGTCGAGGGTCCTTTAGATTACCTTCGAGTTTAGCATCTTAAGATCGGGGTTCCACAATAGTTCCAAATCTAATAGAAAACCCATCATCCATTTGTAGGATTCTAACATAGGTAGTGTATTCACCATCATCTGAATTAATCGAAAGTCATAGTTTGTCAGTGTCCATGTTAGTTAGTACTTTAATTAATTGCATTTAGATTGTTGGAACCTCCCTTCCCCCTCTAAAACAAAAAAACAACCAAGTCAAGTCCGTTTAGATAAGTGATTAAGTTTAGTTAACGTAATTAATAGAGTCTCGTGGGTTCGATACTTTGACTTCTTAGGCTGTACTACATTAATCGGTACACTTGCCGGTCGTGTGGTCTAGGTTTAGAGAGTCAATTAGTTTATAAATTTTGAACTTAAAGTGTCTAGGTTATGATTGATTTAGTTAGTTTTAGTTAAACCACTATGTGTACATCAGTGGGTGACATCGGCGGGTGGTGAAGGCGGCTGTGGTGTGGTGGGATTGGGCAAGCGACGGAATTGGGTAACGGTGGCGGTGGTGGTGGGTGGCCGAGGTAGGTGGCGATGGTGGTAGAGGCGGTGGCGAGTGACAGCGGGGCGGAGGTGGGTGGCGGCGAAGGTGGTTGCGGTGTTGGCGGTGGTGGTGTGGACGGTGGGTGGCGGGTGATGGCGACGATGGGTGGCGCCAACGGTGGGAGGTAGTGGTGGGTGGTGGCGACGGTAGTGCGTTGTGGTTTTGTTAACAAAGGGTGAAAGATGGAATGAAATGGAAAAGAAAAGAGGGGTAGGGGATGGAGTGATTTTGATGGAATAGAATGCCTTATGTACTGGGCGATTCCATTTCCTCAACCAACTAAACACCCTTTTTCTTCATTCACTCACAATGGTACATTCCATTCCACCTCTGATTCTTTCATACCAAACGCTACCGTAACTCTCAAGACTCGGGTTCGAATCTTGTTTTAGGCAATTTCACTTTGAAAGAAAAAGAAAAATGAAAACTTGAAGCTATCCCACATCGATGATGGTTAAGTATCAACTAACAAGGTATTATAAAATGAGATTTTACTCATCTAGTCCCACATATTTACTTCTAGTAACCAAAACCTGATTAACCGAATGCCAACTCATTACCAATAAAACGTCTCAAACATAACCGATGGTTAACTGCTGGTTCGGTTTCGGTTAAGCAAACAATAACCGATTGCCATAACAAACCGAACAGAACGTTAAGAAACAACACGAGCATCGAACAAATCAGGTTATGCACTTACGAACCATTTTACGTGCGTGTACAAGCCCAAAGCTTCGGTTAACGGACCCATTCCAAAAACTTACTAACCAAAACCGACTAAACAAAACCTATTGATTGATACAAACTAATCACTGAAATTTTCGGTAAGTTTAATGGGGCTAAAAAATTATTTAGAAAAAATAAATGCTTTTGAAATAAAGACCACATGTAAAGCTTTAACTAGACATTTCAAAGGTAGGAAACACAGCACATGGTGATGCCTTAACTACACAGTACAAGTAGTTGTTGGATTGCATTTATAATTTCTTCACTTTCTTGCTTTGGTTTTTCAAACATACAAACACTTTTGATCATAGTATTTTGAAACAGTTAGCATGGCAGATGCGCTTGTCGCGGTCCTTGTGAAGGAGGTGGTGCAGACACTTGGTTCTGTAGCTACCCGAGAGCTTGCTCTTTCGGGGACTCAAAAACGATATTTTGAGTCTCAAGAATGATTTTGAGCAGATCCAAGCTGTTCTTCAAGACGCAGAAGAGAAACGTGTCAAGAATAACGCTGTAGAAGTATGGATTAAGCGTCTCAGATCAGCATCCCTGGAGGTAGAAAATGTGTTGGACGATATCTCAACCGAAGCTTTGCTACAACGTCTACACAAAAAACGAGTTAAATACAGGGTAAGAGCCTTCTTCTCCTCTAGTCGTAATAAATATATGACCCGTGTTAGGATTGCTCACAAGGTTAAAGACATAAAAAGTAAGTTGGATGTCATAAATTCCGAGAGATTTAAGTTAGATTTGACCCCTTGGTGCCATAAGTCATGTAGATGATATGGGAGGTGTAGGTGAGAAGATGCCAGACAGGGAAACGAGTTCACTTATACATGATTCTTCGAATATCTTCGGAAGAAATAAGAGAAGGAGATGGTAGTCGAAAAGATATGCAACAAAGATATCGGTAAATATGAGAATGGTGAGATTCAGGTGTATGGTGTATGGGGTATGGGAGGTTTGGGAAAGACTACTCTAGCTCAATTGGTCTATGACAATGAAAGGGTGAGTAAGAATTTCGAGTTAAAATGTTGGGTCTATGTCTCTGAAAACTTTCAAGTTAAAGAGATACTAAAACGAATCATCACGTCGGTAGATAAACGTGAGCGTACACTTACACCTCTAGATGAGTTGCAAGAATCCCTTCAAAACAAGTTAAGGGGAAAGAAATTTTTAATTGTACTAGATGATGTTTGGATAGAAGACGCTGAAAAGACCAAATGGGATCAGTTAAGTGAAACTTTAAGTTGTGGGGTAGAAGGAAGTGTTATCCTTACGACAACACGATCCCAAACAACTAGCCGAATGATGGCTAAGGTTCCCGAGTCGCAACATAAACTGGGTCATTTGTCAGAAGAGGACTCGTGGTTATTGTTCAAGAAGTTTGCATTTGCAGAAGGTAGAGAGGGGGATGATGTAAGCGAGCTAGAACCTATTGGAAGGGAAATAGCTCAGAAATGTGAAGGACTGCCTTTGGCATTGAAGACTAGCTTAATGTGGTCGAAAAGTAGTACAAGTGATTGGCAAATGTGAAAGACAACATATGGGAATTACCAGATAATAACATCTTTCCGGCTTTAAAGTTAAGCTATGACAACTTGCTTCCACATTTAAAGAGATGTTTCGCTTATTGTTGTTTGTTTCCTAAAGGCTATGAATTGACAAAGAAAGAACTAATTCCATTGTGGGTGTCAAACGGGTTCGTTCCATCAAGAGGAGCGTTAGACTTGTATGTGCTCGGGGAAGAAATTTTTAACTGTTTGGTCTGGAGATCTTTCTTCCAAGTTGATAAGTCCAACATATGTAAAATGCATGATTTGATGCATGACATGGCACGACATGTGATGAGAGATGATTGTTTAGTTATAGAGCCCGGTAAGAAGGTTATAACCCCAAACGAGGTACTTTATGTGAGCTCATCATGTCCGGATGAAAAGTTCCAATTTTCATCTGAAGATTTAGAAAAATTAACATCATCAAGGTCATTAATCATGTATGGAAATGGAAATAAATGTAACATTCGCCAAATTTGCAACCACATGTATCTAAGAGTGTTACACTTGTTCAATATGGAGTTAAGGACATTTCCTGAATCAATTTGCAAACTCAAACATCTTAAATACTTGAACTTATCACAATCAGGTCTAACAGTTATACCAAGTATAAAAGTTTTACCCAAGTCAGTTATGTATCTCCAGAATTTGCAACACTTGAATTTATCGTACTCAAAGATAAAAGTACTACCTGGGTCGATTATATATCTCCATAACTTGCAAGCGTTGATTTTGCGTTAGTGTACAAAACTATGTAAGTTGCCTAAAGGTCTAAGACACATGAGTTCCCTTCAACATTTGGACATCACTGGGACTCATTCACTCTTGCATTTGCCATCAGGAGTGAAAGAATTAACGAGTCTCAAAACGCTTACATTGTTTCGCTTTGGTAACAAGAGTGGGGCCAAAATAGGGGAACTAGGGAATCTGGACCTTCTCGAGGGGGAGTTGGAGATAGATAAACTTGAGAATGTTGGAGGTTTACGCGAAGCCAAGAGTGCCAATCTCAAAAACAAATCAAATCTGTCGGTTTTGAAGTTTAGTTGGGGAGTCATTGATAAAAGTGAAAGGAAACACGATGAAGAGGTTCTAGAGGGACTAGAGCCAAATCCACGTCTTAAGGAATTGTGGATATACTTGTACATGGGAAAGAACATTTCTCCAAGTTGGATGGTCAATTTAAAGAATTTGGTTGCACTTCATATCTCTATGTGTGAGAACTGTGAGTTTATTCCAGCACTTGGAAGATTACCCAACCTAAAGGACATTAGCTTGGCGTGGATGGATTCTCTTAAACGTTTCCATGACGACGATACAAACGTGTTAGGAGACACCGCCAATATGTTTCTTTCTTTACGATATCTAGGCATTCGGCTGTGTCCGAGTTTAGTTTCGTTGCCAAGTAACCTTCCATGTCTCGAGAACTTAAGTTTATATTCGTGCAATGAGTTAGTCTCTATACCTGATGAGAAAACTCTCAAGAACTTGAGATATATGGATGTAAACATCTATTTAAAAGGTATGAAATGGAGAAGGGTGTAGATTGGCCTAAAATTTCTCACATTCCCAAAATCTATATCGAGCGAAGGTAACATTATTTTTCTCCATCTCAAACTATTATACTTAACGAACCAGACATCACTTTTCATTTTAAAAGTCATTTTTCGTAAAATGGTTTAGTTGGTCATGAAACGAATGATTAAAGTATTTGGTTTTCTCATCATGTTATTTGGTTTCAGTTTCTTTTTTTTATTCTTTACCAACTTTCATAAACATTGTTCGCATTATAATATTCAAGTTTTGTTACCATAAAAGTTTTTTAGATAAATAACAAAATCCATATATAATATAGTATTTACAAAATATTACCCGTGTTTCATTTTCCAACAAGAGTTGCGACGCAACTTGTTGCCTATTTACCTGACACTCTATTGTAATCGTCCATCTAGTTTAAATTTATGAAATGTTTAAAGAAATTTGCATGTACAAAAAAGCGTTCACATTTTTTATTATTATTTAGTTTGAGTGAAGATGATTGGCAATGAAGAAGATAAGACAAGATTGATGGGATTAAAGAGACTAACGAATGATGATTGGTGACTTAACTGGAAAATGGTGTTTTCCTCGTCATTATGGTATTTGCGTCTTGCTCATCAAGTGCACGAAACTTGGCACGTTAAACACAAGGTAATCCCTCGTGTCAATATTTTATGTTTTGGTTAGCTTTTGTTTAATTTAGTTAATTAAATTTGCGGTATAAACGCTTGTTAATAGAGGATGACTTATGGGTTCAACTGTTTGTACATAAGCCGAGTAAAGTCATGATTTCTATAATACGATCGTGTATGCTTTGGTTTACTGTGTTTGTTCGATCAAGCTTGGTAATTACACCTCATTTTCCATGTGGTTCCTAGTATATAATAGGGCATGGGATTAACTACATTAAGTAACTTGATATAGTTCTCTTTGTTTTTGTGAAGCTAACGCACTCAACTTCAGCATTAACATTTACACCGGTCTTTCTAAAAACTTTATATAAATGTCATTTTGACTCTCTCATGTTTTACGTGCTTATTTTTATATACTTGTCAATATAAAGCAGAGAATGAGATTAGGTACAGTAACTTGATATTTTTTTGAACCTCATCCACTCAACTATCAGCATTGACAATTACACCATGTCAACTTTCTAAAAACATTGTAAAATGTGATTTTGACCCCTTTAGAGTTTTACGTGCTTATTTTTATGTACGTGTCCGTATAAATTCAAGTTGCTTCACAAAAAGAGTCATGTCAAATATAATACGTATTCATACTTATTTTTGTGGACGTTTTCGGTTGGTATACATTTTGACGTAAACTTTGTTTGGAAACAATAGGGTCAAATATAATGCGTTTTCATTAGACGATATAAATTCGAGTTATTTTGTATTGTCATGTCAAATATAACAGTTTTCGTGCTTATTTAGTTATTTTCATGTATGTTTTCGGTTGTACGTTTTGATCGATAAACAATTAAAAACAAATCAATATGCTCAAGTTAAATTCCACTCACCCAACTCCACACTACAGTGTTCACATTGCCGGAATCCTCCGTCGGAGTTCAAAAAGTGTCCTACTCATCCACACTATTCTCTCACCACATCCATTTCACTACACACTCCAAACCTAACCATAACCTCTACAAACCGCACAACCACAGAACCCTAACCGCATCCACACTATCACCAAGGCACACTCGACAGCACAACACTCGCCTTTATCGGATCCAGCTTTGTCACCGCGATGTTGAATGTATGATCAACTAGTGACAGTTGCTATTCACAGTTTATTAGAAGGCGTTCCCAATTGTTCTAACCGATTTACATCAGACTAGATAGGTAAACAAGTCTAGGAATCGTCTGGTGAAACGTTTGGTGGGATGTTCTTATATGTTTGGTAATTTAATAAATGGACGAATATGAACATAAATATTTATTCATTTACGATCGTCAACGTTCGTTTACGTCCGTTAGTGTTGTAAAAGTTGGTATTAGTCGGCAGTTCACTGATTAAATTTCATCTAGTCGGACCCAAAATCATTAGGCGATCAAAGGCAGTCAAAATCGATGATAATTGGTCAAAATTTAAAATTGGTCAAAATCTTTGAAGTTTTTATTAACGAAATCTTTGGTTTTAAAAAGCAACGAGTTAAAAAATTAGGCGCAAGCGGGGCTTTTCGTACCCAAGGTGCATGGGTATTATATAAATTTGTTTATATATTTCATAGGTTTTTAGCATCCCTTGTCTAAGATATAGCTACAAATAAGGGTTGTGTATGATTTCACCTACATGTACAAGCCAAAAAACATATTATAAGACACTTTGATGCATAAAAGCACCCAAAGTACACAAGGCCCGACCCCAAAAATCCTAAAAATTGTGCTTTTCTTGCACTTTGTGGAAAAGGCATGCCTACGGTGACCTAAGGCGCTGCTGACTACACCTCGCGCTTTAGGCGTACTTTTTTAAAACCAGAATTCAACTATGATTAATAAGTTTAAAAAGTTCTGTGTGTGTATATATATACAAGTTTGAAAAATTACATATAGAATTCTAATTCGATTAATTTGTAACACCCCACCCGAAACCAGGGCGACCATGCACAATTGATACCTTCCTTAGTAGCGAAATTGTAACTTTTCTTGTCAACTGCTAATCCTGTGACATATCTTAAAAAAGTTTTTACGTCATAAGTTGGAGAGCTCATGCACAACTGCATAAAAACGATCATTTCTTTGATGAACAATTAACAATACTAATTCTATTTATGAGACACACATAGGTTAGCACGTGCCTTGATTAACTAAGCATGACCATATTTGCTTTAACATGTGTGGATATACATCCCCTTCACCTTACAGACTAAACAAATACCCGTACTTGGCTGGCGTACTGCCATTATAAAAGACAGTGGCATACTACCTATTATGAGCGTATTTTACTACTAGGCAACCCATACTAGGAGGCTCATCACGGTTTATGCAGCCTTAATACCTCATTACGTATATATGGATCCAGAATACCCCAATGCCCATGTATGTATGATACATCACATTCATTTATTTATTGAGGTTTGGGTGTGTTGCAGGCCTTACATAGACTCAACACCTCACAGATATTTATCCTACAAACGTATATCACAGTTTTAAGAAAACAGTAACAACAACCACATGATTCAAGTGTATACTTTGAGAAAACAAGCATGATACTCACCTTTTTAACAACTGTTATTACGATCAGGTAAAATCTCAGGGTCCTGATACAAATATAACCTTAGGTTAGGTTATGGTACACTTAATTAGTCATTATCATGATTGGATATTGGTTAACGTTGTCTTGTTTAAGCATGGTTGATCATGTCATGCCTAACCAAGGTCAGGCTATCCAATACCCACCCTTGACAATAACCCTAATACTTGAAAATAATAATACTAATACTAATATTAACTACAAATAATAAATAATAAATAACAAATAATAAATAACTAAACATAAACTGAAATGAGAACATACCTTAAAACTATCTACGGTAAGTGGATGTAGAGTCTCCCTACTCGTGCTCCTACTCATGCCCCAAAACGACTACTAACAACAGCTAATAAGGTACTGTGAACTCAGTATTCTCTATATTAGAGCGTTTTCGCTAAAAGAAACCGTACTTAAAAACCATAGTGAGCCTCCTATTAGGGGTGCAAATGAGCCAGCCCTAGTTCGACCAAACTGTTTAGGCTTTAGGCTCGCAATCTCGATAAGTGAAGCTGGGTTCAGGCTCATTTACTAAGCAAGCTTCTTTTTAGGTTCGGGTTCGGCTCGTCTACTAGACAACTTTAAAGAAGAGGTAAATGTTATTAAATATAAACAAAAACTGATATTACACCAAGGCTCGATGAGCTTGACGAGCTTCACATGTTAGGCTCGAGCTCGGGCTCGATAAACAAACGAGCTTTGATTTAGGCTCAAGCTTGGCTCGGGCTCGATAAGGCTCGACTCATTTCAAGCTTTTACTCGAGCTAATCTCGAGCAGCTCACGAGTCGCTGGCTCATTTACACCCCTACCTCCTATATATACACATGAGTGGACGGTGGTTCACTTAGTTGATCGATGTTAGATACAAAATGCCATGTTTGGGTGCTTTCTATGCTCGCATACGAATCTCAAATCTTTGTTATAAGTTAAATTATTATTACAATATTAAAAATTAATTCAACAGTTCACTCGTCAATCTTTTATAACTTTTAGAATATGATGTCTTGTAATATTACAAAAATATTGCTAAGTTGAGCTTATTTTGCTTTAAGTTATGATCTAATCTTAAAAACAGAGTAGGGTCAAATATAATACATTTTAATATTATTATTATAGTACGGTCTCTTATAATGCTAAATGCTCGTTTAAATACTACACATTCCAAGCAATCATTCTACTCGTTACTTACTCGTTCAACGAAATATAAATTTCACATTTCACACGTCTATAACTATATCCCTATTAATCGCTAGTCGATAACCCACCTCGCGAATAGCGCCTATGGATATTTACAACTATGACGTCCGTTTATATTCGTTCACCATGTTTGCTACGTTTGTTTAAAGGTTAATGCACATTATTTATTACTAATATTAGTTTAAAATCAGTTTGATTTTCATATTATAATTGTTAAGCCCATTTTTTTTAAAAACAACCATTGATGTAGGAATAATAGTATTTTTAAGTTTTAATTTGAATATTTGGTTTTGCTTTTAATTGGTGCCCATTTGTGTTTGTGTTCGTTTATAATACTAACGAGCAATGAGAAAAAAATCAGTCCGTTCAAGTGTTAGTGTTCTTTCGTCTCGTCAGTTAAAGTTATGTATACGAACACGAACAAGCTCCGTTCGTGTTTGTTTGGTTCGTTTACAAGTCTAAATCAAACTAAACACACACAAAACGATTTTGGCCATATCCAAAGAGAAAAGAACCATCAAGTTAAACAGCTAGAAACAGATCTGAATCACTAATCACATTTTGAAAATTTTGCAGGCCAAAGAAGCACTACAGGCCTATCCAGAAGCCAAACTTTGAAGTGAGTGATTAGCAGTGGCGGATCCAGCCTTGTTTTGTGGGTTCACAAGAACCCACTCGGTTTGAAAAAAAAATGGAAAAATAGCGAGAACCTTGTTTGATTCGAAAAAAGTTACTGAGAATCTATCAAAACGAACCCACTAGAAAAAGTTCCTGGATCCGCCATTAGAAAGCTTGAATGGAAAGTATGATACAGTAGTGTGTTTAGATGTACTGATACACTACCCACAAAACAAGGCCGATGGCGTGTTGCATCTCTTGCTGAAAACCGCTTGATCCTCAGTTTTGCACCCAAGACATCATATTATGATCTGCTGATACAGTTGTGCCATGTGAATGACTAGGATTTGTAGCCATTGCTTGCAGAGTGGCGGGTGGTAGGGGTTATTCTTAAATCTTAACGAATGCGTTAGTGAATGTACCTAAAGAGATGAAGATCTTGTACCATGTGATTTGAGCTTTGAATGCTTGATTCTTGACCGAAAGGTTTGAATATTCTCGTTAATATATGTCGAAGAAACATAAAAAACGATATTTTCTGGTTCCACCACTGGAGATATTATAAATATGTAGTACAAAATGCTGATGTAAATATCCAGAACTTCACATCCTAAGTTCTTGATCAGCAACAATGAATGTCTAAAACTCTAAATTGAGATGAAACAATTTGAAGAGAATAATTGATGGACAAAATGAAGACAGCAGGTGTGGATGGTGTAGACTGTAGAGAACATGTGACCAACTCAAGGAAGTCTGATCAGCTCAAAGCTTCAACCATGTCCAAAGTTATAGGAAGACATGATCAAATCGCAGTTCAGCAATGAGGTGTAGGATGTTAATTTTAACCAACTAGTATTAAGCCCTCCACCCCCACCCTCATCCCACGTTGTGGTGGGGGCGTAAAACCGTGACAAATAGCACCAATGCTACACCACCGTCAGCTACCATCAACACTAAACCTGTGACGTGTTAATGCGGAGAAATTAGACCTAAACGTAAAACATAGAAAATAATAAGTAAGTTGGTTTACAACTCGCGCGTTGCGACGAACCTATCAAACGGGAAAAAAATAGGCGACATAACAACGTTAAACCATACGAGCACGTTGCGCCAACGAAGCGTAAAACAGAACGTAAAAAAGTTGAACCACATACGGACGTTATGCCGTGTTAACCAGGGGCACATTTTTATGGGGGCGGGAGGGGGCGATTGACCTCCCGAACTTTTCGCTCAGTAGTGGAGAGTATGTAGTTTTCGTACAGAAATTTTTGGGCATATATGTTTTCGACCCCCCGGTCTCTCAAGCTTCGTCACTAGTGTTAACTCACAAAATTAAGAACGAAGCGTAAAACAAAACGTAAAAACGTTGAACCATATACGAACGTTATGGCGTGTCACAAAATATAGAACAAAATGTAAAGTGGATAATGATCATCATCACACTCAGTAAATCCCACAAAACGTAAAACAGAAATTTTGCGAAATATGAAAAGTATAGGGGGGCCAAAATTGAAAGTAAAATACTTGTGAAGTTAAATTGGAAAAGATGAAAACTTTTGGGTTAAAAGTAAAAAAAAATAAAGTAGTTTTGGCCTAAAAGTGTAGAAACAATTTTTTTACAATCTCCCTAAACATAGAGTATAACACCTCTATGCACTAAAATGTTGCTAAGTTATAGTAAGAAAATAAACTCAACGAAGGTGAACCAATCAATATACGGTTTGGCTGTGCCATGCATGGCCGGTTCCAAAGATTCAAGTGCTTTGGCCAAGCTGAAAAAAGGCCCTTAAACTCTAATAAATTATGTAAAAAAAATAATTTTTTTAAACGACGAATTGAATGATTGGATATTTGGATTATCATATTGGCCCAATATAAGTTATAAATTTTAGATAAATTATAAATGGCCCAATAAAATTATGGTGGAACCAAAATTTTTTTGAGGGGGATCACAATATCAATTTAACGGAATAATAATTAATTGGTTTACGAAAGACTTGCTCGGTCATTAAATTATTATCTTATAATAACTCAATTTTTCTCAAGCTACGCTATTATTGGTATTTAGAGATTTTGATGAAAACTTATGTTAGAACTTTTTTAATAAAATATATTTCTAAAAAGTTGTTATCTTAAATATTAGAAGCTAATAGAAACATTACATTAGAGAAGTAACAATGAATCAGATAAAACAATAACTACATAAAATTTGTAATTATGCCTTATTTTTAACTAATATAAAATAAAAGTTATGATAAATTAATTAAAGAACAACTCATAGAAAAGTTAAAATATTACGAATATTACTAGTTATTGTGATTTAAAGGTGTATATAATGTGTTCCTCTCAAGTCTCAACTCTCCATGTACAAATGCTCTTATCAATAAAATAAGGAAAAAATTAAAATTATATATGTTGAATAGTTTTTTTAGGTCTTTAGGCTTATTTTCAAAATACCTAACACTCTACAATCTCCCTTTTCTATGTTTTTCATCTTTGAAGACAAGTACCATAGTGAACGCCACATACACATTACTCATTATCCAATCATCAATTTGACACTCTGTCACATTTTAACACAATTCACTCTATCACATAAAGGGTGGTCATCACCCACATTCATCACACTCAATCATAACTTAACGACTCAATACCAAAGTCAAACACACACACACACACATTCTTCAATCACACCTCAACACTAAATTCAAACACATACACACACTCCTATCACTACGCGATGAGTAGGGGCAGACCCAAGTGTCTTAGCGAGTGGGCGGACGGGCACACCCCTTGAAAAAAAGAAATTAGTGTATTTTTCAGATAAAAAACCTGATCACATCCTTTGAAAATATGATTAAACCCCTTATCCGCACCCCCAACAAATAATTTCTAGGTCCGGGCGATTATTATCACGAGCTGCCCCTCCATCACGTGTGATAACACACTCGCAACGGTGTGATATCACTCATCACGAGTGGCCATCACACGACCACGTTAAGGTGAAAGGGATGGTCATCACCCATCACAATCCATCAGACACTACACCCAATCACCAATTGAAACCTAACAACTTCATCACATTCGGTCACAATTTACTCTATCACACAAGGGGTGGTGATCACTTATCACTCACACCCAATCACAATTAACTACCTTAACAACAAAGTCAAACACACTCACATTCTCCGATCACCTCTTAGCGAAAAGTCAAAAACACACATTTTTCTATCCACACACAATTTACATCACGAGTTCTTCTCTTATCCACAAGTGATAACACACTTACAACGGTGTGCTATCACTCATCACGAGTGGCTATCACAAGACCACCCGACCACCATGATGAACAAATGTTATATATTAATTTAAAATAAAATGTATATGATAAACATAAGCATTATTTTGTTATAAGCTAACAGATATCATATGACTAATACATATTTTTTAATTCAGGTAAACTTTATTATTATTAGAACCTGGTGTTGTGAACTTATTATGACTAATAATATATATATTATGAACTTATTAAGTATATGATTTTTATCTTTTTGTGATTTTTTTTTCATTTTTTCTTTCTCTTTTCTAGTTTTTAGTTTTTCTTTTTCTTTTTTAAGTTTCAATAGAACCTGGTGTTGTGTATGTAACATAACGAAGGGTCCAATACTGACCGAATAACATCAGTATCGAAAATGATTTTCGTTTTTATTCTTTCGATCGATGTAAACACATCTCGGTATTTTTTTGGTCGTATCATGACTCATTTTTGTTTTTCTTTCGGTAATTGTCGGTATCTTAATGAACCGAACAAATTCAAACGAATTTCTGCCATTAATGTTATTTTTACTATTGCATCTGCGTTTTCAATAAAGATTGGATCCCCACCGCAAAACACAGGTGTAACCCACTAAATCATAACAATAACAAAAGTTAAGGGTTTTAACCGGTAGAAAATCATAGAAAATCCGAAATTACAACCTAACAGTATTACGGTAAACCAATAATAAGTGAAAAATGAGTATATCACTGCAGATCTATGTATAATTATTAAAACAGGTTTAAGCTAAAATATTATAATTTTTTTTAAAGTCAATCAAAATATTTAATGCTTGGTTTAACCCATTACTAACTCATTTATGGTTTTTTAATAGTCACCTAGTAATATAATTAATACTTTCAAGAAAAAATAACACATATATGTTTTTAATTTAACAATAAACAAATAAAACATAAAAGTTTTTAAATGTAAAATAATGCATATATTAAAGCCATATAAAATAATAAAGTTATCATTTTTTGTAAAATAGATAAATTTATTTGTATATGTATCCATATTGAGTGAGGTTAATTATCAAATGTGGTTTTGGACCATCTTTTACGATAGCTTACACATTTTACTAAACGAGTCAGGCAAAAGTCGAGTCGAGTTCAAGTTTGTTTATGCTTAATCTCAACTCTTTTAACCCTAAAAAGCCAGAGTTTAGGTTCAGCTAATGTCTTATCTAACTATTTTAACATATACATATATACTTTCTTTTATATACATTCATAAGTTAATTACGTATAAAACATGTTATTTAATTAGTTCAGTTGGCATCACATGATTTGCCCAGGTAGGACAGGTGTCAAAGTGTAGTTGAAAGCATTTATTATTTATAATTTTGTATTTTAAATATTATATAAAACAATAGTTGTTAATGATTAAACGTTATAAAAAAAGACTCGACCTCACATCTTATTTCTTGTTTTTAAATAAAATATAATTAAAATAATATGATCTCAGATTAGGTAAAACAAGGCAAACTATACGAAACGTTACTAATCAACCCATATTTATTTGATGTTACATGACCAAATCTATAATACAAAACATGATGGTCTACCTTGGTTAAAAAAAGGCCACCTAAATCACTGGCTGGAATGCCTTCAATCGAGCAAATGCATCCTCTCTTTTGTAACGGTCAGAGTTGGATGCGTACCGAGCCATTAGTTCTGGGGAAAACCCGTCCACCCGAAGGGCCACTGTGGTATAACCCGGATCGACTCGGTTTCGAACTAACGACCTCCAGAGAAGGCTAGTTCTAAACTTCATTGTCACCACCAATTTCCTTTAAAGTGATGCTAATGAAAGTTAAACTTGAGATCTCAATAAGAGAAACAAAATAATTAACCACTAGACCAACTTGTTAAAAAAAAAAAGAAAAATGTTATATGCCCATGTAAGATATACTTTATGTGACCATTAGGGGTGTAACAAGCCCAGAGTTACTCGTTATCGGTTCGGTTGCGAGCTTTAATGAGTCTGAAATAGAGTTCGTGTAGTTATCGAGCCGAGCTCGAGCCTAAAATACAAAGCTCATTTAGGCTCGCGAGCCTAAACGAGCCAAAACAAAATTTTATTTTTTGTGTATAATATGGTAATAATGATGATAACATTGGCGAGCCAAGCTTAGGCCGAGCTTTGGCTCACTTAAGCGATAATGAAACGAGCTTGAGCCGAACTTTTATTTTTTTTTAGGTTGTTCTCAAAATGGCTCGATGGTTTTACTCGTGAGCCGGACTAGAGCTTAAATAAGTAGGCTCAAACCTAGACGAGCTCGAGCCTAGTCGGGCTCAAGCTTAGAGCCCGGCTTGTTTACACTTCTAGTGACTAGTGACCCTTAACTCAAATAAATAGGCTCAAACCTAACCGAGCTCAAGCCTAATCGGACTCAGGCTCCGCCCGACATGTTTACACATCCGGTGACCGTTATTGACATGTGAAAATTATGAAATAACATTTTTAGTGACGTATATACATAAACACTCATTATACAAGTTTAGTTTAAAGTTAAAAATAAAAACTTGAGAAATATCATAAGATCTTTTAACCAAAATCTTACGTTATCTTGAGAAGTTATTCATATCTTATAGATTTTTTCTATAAAATCTTATAAGATTACACATATAACCCCCAATTAATGAAATAAAGTCTACATCAATGAGCGTGCGTATAACAATAATAATATCTCACTTAATTCCTAATTTAACTACCTCACGCAAACACACACATCGCGCGCCCATTTCTTTCTCACCGGAGTCCGTTAACTTTCCGGCCAAGTTTCATCTTTCTCTCTCATCACACTTCCAGTTTCCAGCGAACATGTTCACAGCTGCTTCTTACTGCAACTAAAACGATCACCGGTTAGCTCTAGCTTACCTAATTTCATAATTTATTCGAAATAAGGTATGTTGTTTGAATTACATTCGTTTTGCGACGAATTTGACGGAGATCAGAGGTGATTGCTGGTTACGGGGAGCATTTGTGTTTGATTTTGACGTTTTACATGTTGATTTTGTTTTTACTTGCGTGTTGTTAGTTTGTTACTTGATTTTGTTAGAATTATGTGAGTAATTGTTGTTAATTTTATGGTTTGAGTAGTTTGTGGAATTAGTTATGTGATTGACATGTTCATAGCTGCTTCTTAATGCAGTTAAGACGATCACTGGTTAGTTCTGGTTTACCTAATTTCATAATTTGTTCGGAATACGTTATGTTATTTGAATTACCTTCGTTTTGAGACGAACTTCGCCGGAAATTGACGGTGATTGTTGGTTACGGTGAGTATTTGTGTTTGATTTTGACGTTTTATATGTTGATCTTGTTGCTGCTTGCGTGTTGTTACTTGATTTTGTGATAGTTTGGTAGTTGATGTTATGGCTCGAGAAGTTTAGGTTTTCCAGATGAAGTTTGTGGAATTAGGTTAGTGTATTAGTTTAATTTAATTTCTATGTGATTGATAGGTTTAGATGAATGTTAGTTAGTGAGGAAGAATTGGTTTGGATAGGATGGAAAGTTATGAAAATTGTGATAATTTGTGTAAAGTGTAAATGTCATTATATTATATAGAAAGATAGACTGTTCATTATGCTGTTCTGATGATGGAAATTGGAATAGATGTTTAGAATGTTCTGTGTAATTTTGGCTGTGTTTCTATGTTTGTAGCTTTGAAATTGAAAGACATTGTCCTGGCTATTACTTAATTTTGTTAGAATTTTGTGACTGTTTGGTAGTTGATCTAACATTTTGAGGAGTTTAGGTTTTCCAGATGAAGTTTGTGGCATTAGGTTTGTGTTTTAATATAGGAGTTTTAGTCTAATTTGTATGAAATTAATAGTTTTAGATGAATGTTGATTACTTAGGGAGATTTGGTTTGGATAGGCTGAAAATTTGAGAAAATTGTGATAATTTGGGTAAAGTGTAAATGTAATTAAACTATATGGAAAGACAGATTGTCTCATTGTCCATTATGTTGTTCTGATGATGGAAATTGGAATCAAAGTTTAGAATATTCTATGTAATTTCGGCTATGTTTCCGTGTTTGTAACTTTGAAATTTGAAAGAAGTTGTCCTGGTTATAAAATTTTGGCTATATTTCTGCAATGTTTCGGTGAGCATGTATGTTTGATGGTGACCTTTTACATGTTGATCATGTCTTTTGCTTGTGTGTTTGGTAGTTAATCTTATATTTTGGGGATTTTATGTAACATTCGTCGTAAAACGGGTTTCGAAACCCGCTTCGTTTTATAATCAAATGATCAGTTATAAGTTCGTTGCGTATTTATTGTGCCGGTTATTTTAAATAATACATAATTAATAAATATTTTAGAGTTTAAAAACCATAATTAATAAATAATAATAATAAAATTAAATAAAAGAACAAAACAGGGTAGCCGGGTCTCGAACCCGGGTCTACCGCTTAAACACACACACATCACACTACTCCGCCACACACATCTTTTGTGTTTAATACTTAAACAAATATCATTTAAGGTAAAAACCGAAAGTCAAAACCTGTAAATCAGCGCGCCCAGAACTCGAAATCGCCGGAAAAACCGAAACTCCGCAAATGTGGCTACTTTCCCAAGATCGAAACGCGTAAACTTGATTCGACATCGGTTATAACCGTTGCTTAACACACAATTGAGTCAAAACCGTTTATTTTGAGAATTGAAATCTTTGACCGTGAATTTTGGTCTCCAAATCGAAACCAATCAGCATGTCCATCTTATAGTACCCACTCGATTCCTTGTAAACTTTTTCGCTCAGAACCGCACTCTCTTCCTGAAACTTTAATTCTTTCAAAGCACGTTGCCGGAGACTTTCGCACTCGCCGGAATTTCTAACCAGAAAACCGCAGTTGTTCTCCAGACGGTATAATTATCTAAACCTCCTTGCTATCTCTTGATTGGTAGTTTATTTGGCTCAAAACAATAATGAAAACTATTAAATCAGTTCATTCAGCCGGGATCACTGTCGGGATTTTCGAATGATGAAAAAGATGAAGTTGAGTTAGTGTTTTAATATAAATAAAAACGGGTATTTAACCGGGTTAGACACACAGTCCAGCGGTGGACTGTGTGCAAATACAAAAACACACGTTCCGGGTTCGAATCACACATGTTTCCGACTTTCTGAAATAAAACCAACATTTTTAAACTTATTCAGATCAATTCACAGCATATATATAAAATTAATATAATCCAGTGTTTATACAGATTAGACACATAGCCCAACTGGTTAGGCTGTGTGCACTCGAACCGAAGGTCCCGAGTTCGATTTCGGGTTCTGTAACCGGTTTTGGCCATATTAAATCATTTTTAATAAAAACTAAATAAGGTTAAAGCTAGTTAGTATATATATATAATTAAAAAAGAGAATATTTCGGGTTAGACACGTAGCTCAGTTGGTAGAGCTGCGTGCACGTATACGAGAGGTCCCGAGTTCGAACCTCACTCGCCGCCTGAAATTCATGCTATTCGACCGGTCAGACCCGGTCAGAACTGACAAAGTCAACCTTTTTCTTTAATTTTTGTTTTCTTATTTTATTTTTATTAAATTGAAAAATTATTTAAAAATACTTAAAAATAAAGATTTTGAAGGTTAAAAATTTGCATTAACCTCACAAAAATAAATCTAAAAATCTCATTAAGAGCACTAATTAAAAAATATTAATCTCAAATAAAATTTATTTATTTGTCGAAACATTTCGTTATTATATAGGTTAGTTTTCCCTCGTCGGTTGAATCATAAATTCGTGCGCATTCATCATCATCAAGAAACGTATCTACTGTGAGTGAATCTCTACCAATTCCCCGTTTTAATCATGTTTTGGGGTGTATCATGTGTCGGACTATTCTTTTATTTTATTTAAACACTTGTGCATACATCATATCCGTGATCAAATGTGTATTGATTGTTGTGTGAATTATATGTAGATTAAATTTATCATTTCAGTGCACGCATTTCATTAGACCCATCAGTTCCCGTGGGATACGGGTTGAGCATCAGGAGCCTCATTAGATCGGCTCCGTTTAATTGAGCCTTGATCTCAAATACATCATCATTCATGTCATATACTCATCCAAAGTGGTTTGTGATTGTTTACATATATATGTTTGCTCACATGTGATCAATGCACGAATTTTCTTTAATAAATAAAACAAGAAATTAGTTAAAATGTTTTATCAAGGTTCACTCGCCAACTTTTGTTGACCCAAAATCTCCCTCGTTTTACACATGATACAGGTGATCCAGCCGAGACAGGAAACACTTAGGATGGCCTAGAAGAATAAACAAGTTTATGCTTTTGAATAAATATATAGTTCCATTTTCCTTTGTAATTGTATGATTTTGTTTTTGGATATTTAAGTTTGTAATTTGAATTTAATAAATATGAAACATCTTACTAAATATCATGAGCTTTGGTGATAACCCAATTATGCCCCGACTTTTATTCCGCTGCGGGTCGGGGTGTGACAGATTGGTATCAGAGCTTGTGACTATAAGGATATAGGATATGTTATTAGACCCTTAGCCTATACTATAGTTGATTAAATTTTAATTGTTTATGCGTTACATGCAAAATTCATGATGTTTATATGTTTCATGTTTATTTTTACACCCAATATTATGCAAGCACGCTCACAAATACATGTTATTATGCAATGCTCATCATAATTCATATCCTCATAACAAATCATATCTATGAGAGCACACACCTCACGATTTCCATGATTTTTGCACTGATTTTGTATTTTTCAAATCAAATCAAAGTGAGTTCTCACGACGGGCATGTAGTAACTGGAAGGGTACGAGTATCGGTAGTCGGAACGTCCTGTCTAGGCTTGGCATTCGTATAAATCCAAAATAAAGGACCAGTTTGCCTACCTGGGGACTAACGATGAGAGTACGAAGGACCTATTAGGCCAAAGCATGCTATACCAAACGTCGTGTGAACTAACCCCACTTTGAGTTGTCATTGTGTCTACACCTGGACACCCTCCTACCATACATCTCGCAATCATATTTTACGATATTCATTCGGGTGGTGCTAGTGTTAACCCGCCGACACCAATGTGAATCCTACCAAGCCCAATAGTCATGGGGGCCCACATGACTACACAGGCAATGGTATGGGGGACACTTGGAGGCCCAAACATGAGCAAACCCAAGACATCCCATGGATGTAGTTAAATTATTGTCAGTTATGTTGTTTTTCATTCTTTTTACGACACGTGACACCTAGAAAATTCTTAAACTCACAATCTTCCTATATATGTTCCTGTAGATGTCGGCTAGGCAACTACGTGGAGGTAGAAAGTCAGGAAAGTCAAGCGAACGCTTGGTCACACAAATTGCTAAACAAATGGCCGCAGTACTCCCTGACATCGTGCTTCAAGTTCAACAAGCTCTCACCGCTAATCCCATCAACCCTCCCAACCAAGAAGACCAGAGCGTCGCCAACCCTCCTTCCAAAACCCCAAGTGCACCTACAAACACTTCAAATCCTGCGATCCCCCAAAATATGAAGGGACCGAAGGTGTTACCGCCCTCCTTCACTGGTTTGAAGAAATGGAAAACACTTTCCTCAATTGCGATTGTCCCGAGGACCGTAAGGTACGTTACGCAACTGGAAGACTGTTTGGGGTAGCCCTTACCTGGTGGAACACGGAAAAGGGTAAGCGAGGAGTTGAAGATGCCATGACCTTAACATGGGAAGAGTTAAGGGAACTCATGACAAGACGCTTCTGTCCAAGAAGCGAAATCAAAAAGCTGGAAGACGAATTCCACGCACTGAAACAAAAGGAAGGAGACCACACTTCATATAATAAGAGATTTCTCGAGTTGAACCAGATGATCCCAAATTTGTTCACCCCTTGTACCGCTTAGTTGAACACTACATTCGAGGCCTCCCCTCGAAAATTCAAGATTCGGTTTTAAGCACTTCGCCTGCAACACTTAAGCCGCAATGGAGTTAGCTACAGAACTCACTGAAAATTGCATTCGAAACGGCAAGTTCAAAGATGAGAAGAAGAAAGCACCCATTGAGACCCCAACTCCAAACCACCCAGTCTCATCCTCGAAGTTTGCTGGTAAGAGGAAGTGAAATGGCAAGAATTTTGCTGTCACTCAAACCAACCCTCCTATCGCTGTTGCACCAATCACCCAAATTGCTCCTCCAGCTGCACCATTCAAAAAGCCATATACTGGCCCACACCCAAAATGCAACCGCTGTCAATACCATCACCCTCCCGAAAATCCCTGCCAACATTGCACAAGTTGTGGCGGTGCGGGTTACACCATCCAAACCTGCCGTACCCTTCAACGATGAACCGCAATCAACCTCCACCCCAAACCTAAAATCAGATAGTGGGCCAAACCCAACAACCCTTACTTCTACCACCTTCACAACACGCAGCCCAACCTTACTACCAACCCAACTACCCCATGATGCAACCCATGCGAGCTTGTTTAAACTGTGGGGACCCAAACCACTTCAGGAACACATGTCCACGCCTAGTGAACATCATCCATGCCCAAGCTCACGCAAACCCGGTAAACCAAGCTAACCAAGCTCCCCCACCTGCCAGAGGGAGAGCTTTCAATATCAATGCCAACCAAGCCAGGGCTGACAACAACGTGGTCAACGGTACGTTTCTCATCAATGGTAGTTATGCATCCATATTATTCGATACTGGTGCGGATAAAAGCTTTGTGTCCTTAGAATTTGAACCTATCCTCGACCAACCTCGTGTTAATCTCATCGAATCTCTAACGGTGGAAGTTGCTGACGGGAAACCGTTTCATTAAATTCTATTATACGCAATTGTACTCTCACCCTAAACGATCACGATTTTCCAATTGACCTCATTCCTATGAAGTTGGGAAGTTTCGATGTTATAATCGGTATGGACTGGCTCAGCCAGCATCACACTGAAGTGGTGTGCCACGAAAAATTCATTCGCATTCCTCTTGCAGACGGTCAGACACTACGTATTTTTGGGGAAACCTCTTCGAAAGGACTCAAATTAATGTCCTGCTTTCAAGCCCGAAGATATCTCCGCAAGAACTATGTCGCGTTCCTAACTCACGTCGTCAAGAAGGGAAACAAGGAGAGGAAACTCGAAGATATCCCAATTGTGAAGGAATTCCCACAAGTCTTTCCCGACGACATTTCAGGACTTCCTCCTGTGAGAGAAGTCGAATTTCGCATCGATCTTGTACCTGGCGCTACACCAGTCGCAAAATCTCCTTATAGGTTAGCCCCATCCGAAATTCAAGAGCTGGCCAGTCAACTGCAAGAGCTGACTGACAAAAGATTCATACGTCCTAGCTCATCGCCTTGGGGTGCACCTGTTCTTTTTGTGAAGAAGAAAGGTGGAACGTTTCGCATGTGCATTGATTATAGAGAACTCAACAAGTTAACGGTTAAAAATCGCTATCCACTGCCTCGCATTGATGACCTCCTAGACCAACTTCAAGGCGCCACCTGCTTTTCAAAAATCGACCTTCGTTCTGGCTATCATCAGCTCAGAGTGCACGAAAAAGATATCCCAAAAACCGCCTTCCGGACTCGTTATGGTCATTACGAGTTCATGGTCATGCCTTTCGGTTTAACCAATGCCCCCGCTGTCTTCATGGATTTAATGAATAGGGTATGCAAACCCTACCTCGACCGTTTCGTCATAGTCTTCATCGACGACATCCTTATTTACTCCAAGTCTAAATCCGATCATGAGCGACACCTTCGACTCATCCTTACACTCTTAAGGACTGAAAAGCTTTACGCTAAGTTCTCAAAATGTGAATTCTGGTTAGGAGAAGTACAATTCCTTGGACATGTCGTCAATGACAAGGGAATTCATGCCGATCCTTCAAAAATCAAGGCAGTACAGGAATGGCAAGCGCCACGTACCCCTACCGAAGTTAGGTCATTTCTTGGTTTGGCTGGTTACTATCGACGCTTCATTGCCAATTTTTCCCGTATTGCTGTACCACTCACGACCTTGACTCATAAAGGAAAACCCTTCATATGGGGACCTAAGCAAGAGGAGGCCTTCCAAACTCTAAAGTAAAAACTTTGTGACGCACCTATCCTCACACTCCCTGAAGGTTGCGATGACTTTGTGGTATATTGCGACGCATCAGGGCAAGGGCTAGGCTGTGTATTGATGCAAAGAGGAAAAGTGATAGCCTATGCCTCTAGGCAACTCAAAGTTCATGAGAAAAATTACACCACCCACGACCTGGAACTTGGGGCCGTTGTGTTCGCTCTCAAGATATGGAGACATTACCTCTACGGTACCAAGTGTGAAATATACACTGACCACAAGAGTCTCCGACATATCTTTAACCAGAAGGAGTTGAATATGAGGCAACGAAGATGGGTCGAACTTCTCAACGACTACGACTGTGAAATTCGGTATCATCCTGGCAAGGCAAACGTGGTGGCCGATGCGCTCAGTCGAAAAGGTTATGCGAACTCCATTCGTCTTCTATGTTCGCAAATCATAACCGACATCAAAGATCGAATCCGGGCAGCTCAACATGTTTCTGTAACAGAAAATGACGTACGCGATGAGCTGTCATGTGGAGCTGAACTAAAAATCGAAACCAAATCCGACGGTATTCTATACTATTTAAACCGCATATGGATTCCTGATCGCGATAACCTTCGTGATTTCCTCATGAATGAGGCGCACAAAACACGATACTCTGTACACCCAGGAGCCGACAAGATGTATCAAGACCTACGATACACCTACTGGTGGCCTGGCATGAAAAAGGATATCGTTGTTTTTGTTTCCAAATGCCTTACCTGTTCCAAAGTAAAAGCTGAAAATCAAAGACCTTCAGGACTTCTAGTCCAACCCGAAATACCTGTATGGAAGTGGGAAAACTTAACCATGGATTTCATTACCGGGTTACCTCGCACCTCCAGTGGGTATGACACCATATGGGTAATAATCGATCGTCTTACAAAGTCATCTCATTTCATTCCGATTCGCGAGGACTTCAAGAACGAGAAGTTAGCTCGTATCTACATCAGCGAGATCGTAAGCCGTCATGGTGTACCATTAAGCATCATTTCAGACCGTGATGGTCGTTTCACTTCACGAACATGGCGAGCCGTACAAACCGCTTTGGGTACGCGATTAGACCTCAGTACCGCTTTTCATTCTCAAACTGATGGTCAATCTGAACGCACCATCCAGACCCTTGAAGACATGCTGCGAGCATGTGTCATAGACTTCAAAGGGAACTGGGACGCTCACCTACCATTAGTTGAATTTTCGTACAACAATAGCTATCATTCAAGTATCGGCATAGCTCCTTTCGAAGCTTTATATGGTCGTAAGTGCCGATCTCCAGTATGTTGGCACGAAATTGGGGAAACGCAAATCACCGGACCAGAATTAATTCAAGAAACAACCGACAAGATCCTTCAAATTCGAAACAATCTGCTAGCGGCTCAAAGTCGTCAAAGAGTTATGCTGACAAACGACGAAAGCCCTTGGAGTTTGACATTGGTGATCAAGTACTTTTAAAAGTATCACCGTGGAAGGGAGTGGTTCGTTTTGGCCAGTAGGGCAAGCTAGCACCACGCTACGTAGGACCTTTCAAGATACTCGAAAGAGTAGGTCCCGTAGCATACAAGCTTGACCTACCAGAAGAGCTCAACAGAATTCATCCCACATTCCACGTATCAAACTTGAAAAAGTGCCTTGCCGATGAAAACCTCCATATTCCTCTAGAAGACATTCAAGTCGATGAATCGATGCACTTCGTTGAAAGACCAGTAGAAATCATGGATTTCGGAGAGAAGCGTTTGAGGCGAAGTCGTATTCCAATTGTCAGGGTACGTTGGGAGTCAAAACGAGGACCCGAGTTTACTTGGGAACGTGAAGACTCAATGCGCGAAAAATACCCGCATCTTTTTCCGATCACCACTACTGCTTAAATTTCGGGACGAAATTTCTAAAAGTAGGGGATACTGTAACATTCGTCGTAAAACGGGTTTTGAAACTCGCTTCGTTTTATAATCAAATGATCAGTTATAAGTTCGTTGCGTATTTATTGTGCCGGTTATTTTAAATAATACATAATTAATAAATATTTAGAGTTTAAAAACCATAATAAATAAATAATAATAATAAAATTAAATAAAAGAACAAAACAGGGTAGCCGGGTCTCGAACCCGGGTCTACCGCTTAAACACACACACATCTCACCACTCCGCAACACACATCTTTTGTGTTTAATACTTAAACAAATATCATTTAAGGTAAAAACCGAAAGTCAAAACCTGTAAATCAGCGCGCCCAGAACTCGAAATCGCCGGAAAAACCGAAACTCCGCAAATGTGGCTACTTTCCCAAGATCGAAACGCGTAAACTTGATTCGACATCGGTTATAACCGTTGCTTAACACACAATTGAGTCAAAACCGTTTTTTTTTTTTTTGAGAATTGAAATCTTTGACCGTGAATTTTGGTCTCCAAATCGAAACCAATCAGCCTGTCCATCTTATAAATACCCACTCGATTCCTTGTAAACTTTTTCGCTCAGAACCGCACTCTCTTCCTGAAACTTTAATTCTTTCAAAGCACGTTGCCGGAGACTTTCGCACTCGCCGGAATATCGCCGGAATTTCTAACCAGAAAACCGCACTTGTTCTCCAGACGGTATAATTATCTAAACCTCATTGCTATCTCTTGTTTGGTAGTTTATTTGCTCAAAACAATAATCAAAACTGTTAAATCAGTTCATTCAGCCGGGATCACTGTCGGGATTTTCGAATGATGAAAAAGATGAAGTTGAGTTAGTGTTTTAATATAAATAAAAACGGGTATTTAACCGGGTTAGACACACAGTCCAGCGGTGGACTGTGTGCAAATACAAAACACACGTCCCGGGTTCGAATCACACATGTTTCCGACTTTCTGAAATAAAACCAACATTTTTAAACTTATTCAGATCAATTCACAGCATATATATAAAATTAATATAATCCAGTGTTTATACAGATTAGACACATAGCCCAACTGGTTGGGCTGTGTGCACTCGAACCGAAGGTCCCGAGTTCGATTCCGGGTTCTGTAACCGGTTTCGGCCATATTAAATCATTTTTAATAAAAACTAAATAAGGTTAAAGATAGTTAGTATATATATATTAATTAAAAAAGAGAATATTTCGGGTTAGACACGTAGCTCAGTTGGTAGAGCTGCGTGCACGTATACGAGAGGTCCCCAGTTCGAACCTCACTCGCCGCCTGAAATTCATGCTATTCGACCGGTCAGACCCGGTCAGACCTTACAATGTCAACCTTTTTCTTTAATTTTTGTTTTCTTGTTTTATTTTTATTAAATTGAAAAATTATTTAAAAATACTTAAAAATAAAGATTTTGAAGGTTAAAAATTTGCATTAACCTCACAAAAATAAATCTAAAAATCTCATTAAGAGCACTAATTAAAAAATATTAATCTCAAATAAAATTTATTTATTTGTCGAAACATTTCGTTATTATATAGGTTAGTTTTCCCTCGTCGGTTGAATCATAAATTCGTGCGCATTCATCATCATCAAGAAACCATCTACTGTGAGTGAATCTCTACCAATTCCCCATTTTAATCATGTTTTGGGGTGTATCATGTGTCGGACTATTCTTTTATTTTATTTAAACACTTGTGCATACATCATATCCGTGATCAAATGTGTATTGATTGTTGTGTGAATTATATGTAGATTAATTTATCATTTCAGTGCACGCATTTCAATAGGCCCATCAGTTCCCCGTGGGATACGGGTTGAGCATCAGGAGCCTCATTAGATCGGCTCCGTTTGATTGAGCCTTGATCTCAAATACATCATCATTTATGTCATTTACTCATCTAAAGTGGTTTGTGATTGTTTACATATATATGTTTGCTCACATGTGATTAATGCACGAATTTTCTTTAATAAATAAAACAAGAAATTAGTTAAAATGTTTTATCAAGGTTCACTCGCCAACTTTTGTTGACCCAAAATCTCCCCCGTTTTACACATGATACAGGTGATCCAGCCGAGACAGGAAACACTTAGGATGGCCTAGAAGAATAAACAAGTTTATGCTTTGGAATAAATATATAGTTTTATTTTCCTTTGTAATTGTATGAATTTTGTTTTTGGATATTTAAGTTTGTAATTTGAATTTAATAAATATGAAACATCTTAGTAAATATCATGAGCTTTGGTGATAACCCAATTATGCCCCGACTTTTATTCCGATGCGGGTCGGGCTGTGACATTTTAGGTGTTCAAGATGAACTTTGTGGAACTAGTTTTGTATTTAATCTGTTCAGATGAATGTTAAATTGTTAATTACTAAGAACTGGTTTGGATAGGTTGAAAACTTAAAAATCTATAATAATTTGTGTAAGGTGTACATGTAATTAAATTATATAAAAAGACACAGACTGTCCATTATGCTGTTCTGATGATGGAATAAATGTATAGAAAATTATGTGTAATTTCTGCTATGTTTCCATGTATGTAACTTTAAAAATTGACAGAAATTGTCCTGATTCTGAAATTTTGACTATATGCTGTCAAACCTCCATGCAGATAACCTTGTAAATCGCGGCTTCTAGATATTTTATCGTTGATACTATTTTGCTTCCCTACTGCCATCATGCCAGTTGCTATTGAGGATCCATTTGATACTTACAGAACAAAGTTTCCCTGTGAGGTACCTTTTTTTAACTTTTGTATCGTACTATATGTGTTTGTTTTGTTCTGCCATGTCATATATGTAGATTTGTGCTGCCTTTGGATTTTGCCGTCTAAAAAGGATCTTTCTTACTAAATTTCTGAAATACCTATGTCCTTACTTTGCAAGGAACATGTTGGAAAATCAACTCTCAAAGCTGATAATAAAGGTGAGCATTACTCATTCCGTGCTTATATTTTGTGCATTCTTACTTGTACAAATTTCAGTTTAAACTTTAAAATCAGAAGAATGACTAGACTGGGGTACCAACAGGGGCGCAGCTTTGAAGGGGCCAGGGGGACCCGCGAACTTTTCGCTCAGTAGTGTTATGTTTGTACGTTTCGTATAGAATGTTTTAGGTATATACGTTTTTGACCCCCCGGTTTTTAGGTACGGTGACTTCCGACCCCTCGTGGAAATTTTCAAGCTTTGCCACTGGGTACCAACATTATATTGGTCTAAAACTGTATAAGCTTGTGTGCCCATTATATAGTCATATACTTGCCTGCAACCATTCATCACCTTTGATTACTCTCAAAAAATAATTTTAGATTAGTAAGCCTTTTCTTTCTCTGTTGGCAATAGTACAATGATACATATCTGTTGTTAGTGCCTATGAGTTAAATCAGAGAATTGTATTATATTAGAGCACAGTGTTACACTTTTTAACCCTATACAAACACATTATTATATTTTGTCTAATACTCTCCTTTACACTTTTTAACCCTATACAAACACATTATTATATTTTGTCTAATACTCCCCGCAAACTGAGCACGGGAGTGACTTTATTTGAAAACCAAAAACATAAAAACGAAAGACAGTTGGTTTCATTCTTCTCCTCCTTGCATTCGCCTTGTTCTCCGGAAACACTTCTCAGATTGGCAACACTTTTCTGTAGGTTTTTTCTTTCTATCCATATCTTCGTTTTTGTTAAGGGAATCTCATCTTAAATCAGTTAGCAGATTTCTCTCGTTTTTGTTTCCTTTCTTTGCTTCGGTACAGCTGTGGATTGAAGATTGTTCATTAATTGACGCGTCTCGTGGTTGTATTTGAGTGTTCCTTTGTTGAAGTAATAAAATCATTCAGTTTTGTGATAATTACACATTCTACAAACAAGTTGATCACAATTGCTGATAACAATGTGGTTGAAGACATAGTAATTGCTTCATCTGATAAATGGGATCTTGCGCTTGAAAGCACGGTAATTGCTTCATCTTCAGCGGATGAAGAAGCGAACGAACCAGGCGGTGTCATCAGAAACAGGAAACGCCGCCGCACAGAAAATGAACAAAACAACGGTAAATGTAGCAGGGAAGTTGAACCAGGCATTGTCAAACAAGGCTGCACAGAAAATGAACAAGACATGAGTGGCCTAGAAAAAGTTTGTCGTGTCCGTGGTCCTCGTATGGATCGTGACGAATTCTTTCAGTGCTACCCGTACATAGCTGCGGGTAAAGCACGGTAATTGCTTCATCTTCAGCGGATGAAGAAGCGAACGAACCAGGCGGTGTCATCAGAAACAGGAAACGCCGCCGCACAGAAAATGAACAAAACAATGGTAAATGTAGCAGGGAAGTTGAACCAGGCATTGTCAAACAAGGCTGCACAGAAAATGAACAAGACATGAGTGGCCTAGAAAAAAGTTAGTCGTGTCCGTGGTCCTCGTATGGATCGTGACGAATTCTTTCAGTGCTACCCGTTCATAGCCGCGGGTGTTGGCTATTTCTTTCCGTATTTCAATGCGCCGATTAGTACAAATGTCATCAGAGATTGCTTCGCCTTGTTCTCCGGCAACACTTCTCAAATCGGCAACACTTTTGTGTAGTCTTTTTTTCCTCCAACTGACAATTTTAACAGGAATTTGTTTCCCCTTGTCGGTCTTCTCCCCTGTTAAGACCTCTTTGTTTTGTTTGTTATGTTTTGTGAGGTTAGTCGTCGGAAAAAGGCCAATGTTGTAATGTGGCTAAGATGACTTAGGGTTTTGATTATTGCAGGTTATTTCTGCAACCCTAAGTGCTGGGAGGTATGGTTGTTTGTAGCAGCAACGACTGTTTGTTTGTATCAGCGGCAACTGACGGAGCTAGGGTTTCATGGTGATGACGGCGGCGGCTAGGGTTAGGGTTACCGGCGGCGGCTAGGGTTCTGGTTGTTGTGGCGGTGGTGGTTGTCGGCTTTAGTGTAAAACGATGGTATTTGTGGTGGCGGCTAGGGTTTCGCCATGGGTGGAAGCAATTCCGGTGATGTTGGTGTTGTGATGGTTAAGGGCGGCCAAAGGGTAGATGAGGAAGACCGTGCGCAGTTTTGTGGTGGTGGTAGGGCGGCGGCGGTCAGCCGCCCCACCGGTGGTTGTACTCCAAAGCTCTGATACAAAGTTAAATCAGGGACTTTGTATTATATTAGAAGATGTGATTAGGGTTACATTAGAGGTGGTTTATATAGACCACAATATTACACTTCTAACCCTATACAAACACATTATTATATTTTGTCTAATACTATGCAGTCAATAGCGTGCTTTAACGGTTAGCGGGCATCCGATCACATAACGGTCCAAATAGCGTATAGCGGTCGTAGCACCGCTTTTGTAGGTTTATTAATTTTGAGGCCAGAAGTTGGGTAAAGCCCACATAAATCAGTTTTTTTGTTTGAAATAACCCACAAGTAAAGGCCCAAACACAAATTAAACCTAGTCCAATCCTAAATCTATTGTGTGCGTACGGTACGACTGAGGCCAGAAGAAGAATTCATGGCTTATGATTAGAGCTTGTTTCAAACATTGACACTCATGTTTTGAATTTGATATTACTATTAATATTTTGCATTATGTAACTATGAATTTTGATATTATATATATATACACACACATAAATATAAAAATCACCGATATACCACCGCTATAACCTATATATCATATAGCGGACCTTGACCGCTATTTGATTTTGGACCGCTATAGCAGCGTTGGTCAGTGCATGTTGCTTGTAACTTGTGATGATGATTCATTTTTAATTAACTGTAATTACTGCAGTCGCTTGCCTTGAAGAAAAGAGATCACTGATTTGTACCAAACAATCACAAACTATCGAAAATGTTCTTCCAGATGAAGAAGATCTCTTCTCTGGCGTACTTGATGAATTGGGATGTACTGCTGCTACGAATAGTGATGATGAAGATTCTGATCTATTCACCAGTAATGGAGGCATTGAACTGGAAGAGAATTCTAAATTATATTTTGGTCAGTGGAAATATTTTGGTCAATGGAAGTCAATGGTCAGTGAAGGACTTAATACCGATCAAAGCAATTCAGACTGTATAGTATCCTGTGAACAACACCCTTCCAGAACACTTCTTATCGAAAATGTAGATAAGAGAGTCGAGGATTCAAAACTTAGGGGTCTATTTGAGGTGCATAGCAGCTTTTCATTATTTTCCCCTTTCTTTGTTTCTTCTTTATGTCAATTCAGACACATAATGGTTACTTTCTTCTATCAGCAACATGGAGATATACAAACTTTCTACACAACTTGTAGATGCCAAGGTTTTGTAATAATTTCATATTATGACATAAGGGCAGCTACTATTGCGTTGAACACACTTCAAAACAAACCATTGGAAAATGAGAATCTTCACATACGTTATTTGAATCCAGAGGTACACGACTCCCATTCACCCTCATTTTTTACATATCATTTCTCATACCAAATTGGTTATACTTTTGTTTAAGAGTAAAATGTCATTTTCGTCCCTGAGGTTTGGCCAGTTTTGCGACTTTCGTCCAAAGGTTTGTTTTTTCACATCTAGATCCAAAAGGTTTAAAATCTTGCCACTTATATCCGGCTCGTTAACCCCATCCATTTTTCTCCATTAAGTCAGGGGTATTTTTCGTCTTTTTTGCTAACTTAAAGGGAAATTCGGTCTTTTTAACTATGTAGAAAGACCGAATACCCCTAAAAAAGACCGAATTGTCCTTTAAGTTAACAAAAAAGACGGAAATACCCCTAACTTATCGGAGAAAAATGGATGAAGTTAACGAGCCGGATGAAAATGGCAAGATTTTAAACCTTTTGGATCCAGATGCAAAAAAACAAACCCTTGGACGAAAGTCGCAAAACTAGCCAAACCTCAGGGGAAAAATGGCATTTTATTCTTTGTTTAATTTCTCTTACCAAATTTGACTTCTGAATAGGATGATACCTTAGGACAGTACATTGATCAGGCCAGCCTTGAGGTATTCAGTAGTGATACGTCTATATTAAATGACAAACTTCACCAACTTTTTGGTGCTTTTGGAGACATTGAAGACGTAAGTTATTTCCTGATATTCATATCATAAACGGCATGGTGTACCATCCTTCTTATGTGTTTTTTGGTAATTACAGATAAGTGGAACTACACATCACAAACATATAAAGTATTATGATATCCGGGCTGCAGAAGCAGCTATTAATGGATTAAGTAGTAGCAACACGTTGCAAGAGAGTAAACTTGAAGTAAACTATCCAAAACGAGAAGTAAACTATGCAAGAGAGCAACATGGGATAATGCAAGATCAACTTCGGTCATGCCAAAACCTTAACGGCAACTCTTTACCACAAGGTAGATATATTTTCTCCTCGAAAGAAATTTACAACGGATTTGATTGTTTTAAGTCTGATATATCGGTTATCAGTCCCCACGTAAAAGATCGGTGTCAAATATTGGTCAGAATATCGGTACCGATATTATCAGTGATATTTACCGATATAACCGCTATATCACCGATATTTGACGGATACAACCAATATATCACTGAATTGTTGGTGTTAGATTTCTATATATATAATTCTGCATAGTTTTAAGTAGAGGTATTTCGACCCATATACTTATAAATGATCTGTTTGGGTCGTGTCCAAGTTCAAACGGGTCAAATATATAAGTTTTAACAAAAAAGGGAATGGATCAAACAGGCTGGAAGTTTTTTAAAGTATTTTTAATCCATAAGCCACTTTTAATGTTATATTTAAAATTTGGGTTATGATGGTAACTAGCTGCATGAATCCTCTCATCACAATATTTTTTTTTGATATAGTGGTAACTACCTGCATGAAAGATGAGTATATCTATGGTATACATGCACTACTCCAGTCCAGTTGCTCTTTTACAAGTAGTTTTTCATCTACGGTTGGGATGTCATCTGCTTCTAATCAATTTGGCCACATGCCTTATTATTCTACTGATCAAGTATTCCGACCCCAATCGTTACCCATCAGCTGCAAAGGTCTTTCCACCTATGACTCATTAAACACGGAAACTGTTGATGTTACAACAGGAACATATGACAAGCACCTTCATATGTTGGGCCCATATGGCCCACCAACGGGACACATGTTTTGGGGTCAGTATTCACTTTCTGTCCAAAAGTCGTGTTTCATTTTGTAATTTAGTTGTGAAGAAATATGCTTTTGAGCATGGATTCATATGGCATAATGAACTTCTGTGTAGGGCTATGAACAAACACGAACAAGACCTTGTTCGTGTTCGTTTGTTAAGAAAATAGATGTTCATGAACACTTACCAAACGAGATATCATGTTCGTGTTCATTCGTTAAGGAAATGAACGTACATTCATGAACACAAAAAACACTAACTAATGTTCATGAACACAAATGAAAACGAACGAACACAAACAAGCGTTCATGAACAAAATATATAATACACTAATACTTATTAAATATTTTATATGTCGAAATTTTGAAGCATTTAAACAAGATATAAAAATTAGAAACACTAATGAATATCGAACACAAACATAAACGGACATGTTACCGAACTTTCATGAATATAAATGAACGAACACACCATTTGTTCATGTTCGTTCATTTAACTGTACGAATGAAAGTTCTTGTTTGTGTTTGTTCATATATTAAACAAACGAACACAAATGAACCTCCCGCCGAACGGTTGACGAACTGTTCGCTGAACGTTTGGTTTGTTTTTGTCAGGGGTAACCATCTTTATATTCCCTCACCAAAAGGCTCATACTTTTAAAAAGTTTTCATTTAGAGTATTCTACCAAGTTAATTGGGTTTTGTTTTGGAAAAGTCAACATGGTCAAAGTTACTGACATGTCATCATACTGACCGGGTACCTGGGTCAGATTACTACTACTCGATTTTTTTAAAAGTTGGTTACCTTTTTTATAGATGAAAAAATGGTTACCTAATTACGAAACCGAGACCAACATTCACTCTCTTTTGTGCAATTTGACTTTTATTATCGCAACTATTTATGACGAATATCATAAGTGGCTCGGTGTTACCAGAATATTATTATGGTCATGACAGGCTCTACAAGAATGGTGATGTCAGCACTGGGTGGACATACACATGTGTTGAGCTGCTCAAACTCCTTTCAAAATCATCACCCAAATCCCATAATCTGGTCAAGCTGTCCTCCATTCACTAATAACGTTTGTGTTCATACCAGTTCAAAGTCCATGAACTGTTCTTTTAGTAGGCCAAAGGGACGCGCGAGAAGAATTTCTCATGGAAGACATGGACATGTTTCCTGTCACACAGACGATAAAAAGTTCGAACTTGATATTGAGCGTGTTTTGCGTGGGGAGGACTCCCGGACTACATTGATGATTAGAAATATTCCAAATAAGTATGTTAATATCCGTATCTTTTTTGTCATTTTACAACTGGTTCTGATTATCTTACTAAATCAAGTGTTATTACCGCAGGTACAGTTCTGCCATGCTTTTGGCTGCAATCAATGAGCATAATCAGGGAACTTATGATTTCATTTATCTCCCTCTTGATTTCAAGGCAAGTTTTTAATTTATCTTTGAGTAAAATGCCATTTTCGTCCCTGAGGTTTGGCCAGTTTGGCAACTTTCGTCCAAAGGTTTGTTTTTCCGCATCTAGATCCAAAAGGTTTAAAATCATTTTCATCCGGCTCGTTAACTCCATCCATTTTCTCCGTTAAGGAAGGGGTACTTTTGCCTTTTTTGTTAAAGGGCAATTCGGTCTTTTTCACTTTATGTACAAGCGTTTAGCATAACGTGCAAAAAAAGAAGAAAATACCCATGCCTTAATGGAGAAAAATTGATGGAGTTGACGAGCCGGATGAAAATGGCAAGATTTCAAACCTTTTGGATCCAGACGAGGAAAAACAAACCTTTGGACGAAAGTCGCAAAACTGGCCAAACCTCAGGGACGAAGATGGCATTTCTCTTTATTTTTTCGTGTCATATTCTTGATATAAGGTCATGTTTCATATACGGATGTATTCATGTTTAACAGAATAAGTGCAATATGGGATATGCATTTATAAACATGACTGATCCACTTCAGATAGTGCCATTTTACAAGGTAAATCTACCAAATTCCATTCTTTCTGTGATCCAAGCCGATCCATTCATCTGCTAAATTGTTTTGTTTTACTTCAACTAAACGAAAAGAAATACCAAAAAACGGCGTATATTTTTGCAGTCAATCAATGGGAAAAAATGGGAGAAGTTTCATGGTGGAAAAGTGGCGTGTCTTGCATATGCTAGAATCCAGGGAAAGCAAGCCCTAATTGCGAACTTTCAGGAGTCAAGCTTGATGAATCAGGATAAATGTTGTCATCCTATTCTCTTTACTACAGACGGCCCGAATGCTGGCAATCAGGTAATATATGTCATAATCCATTTGATACTTCAACCTCTATAGATTCCAGTGAGCTAAATGTTGACTTTTGATGCATATCAAGTAGATGTGACAAAGTTATGGGGTGGGCGGTTTTTGTAGCGGGAAGTGCCAAGTTGAACTGCCATCACCTTTTGTTCGTCACATTATATTAAATTTTAATATATTAATTTTAATATATTAAATATGAATTAAAGGCTATACAAGTTTGGTTGAATAAATCTGTTTAGGAGTTTAAAATATTTAAATTAGAGATGGCAAATGCACCTGACCTGAACCCTACAGGCAAGCCCGAAGCATGCGGAACGGGCATTCAGGTACGAGTTAGGTATAGAGGACAAAATGGCCGATTTGGATTTCTAAAGTTCTTGACCTGACCTATTTTCTCACCAAATCGGTTTGAGCTAAACAGGTGTCAACCAGACCCAATACCGGTTTTGGGTGCCTATTTATGTCCCAAACCGATTTTAACCCGACCCAAACCGATTTGAATAGGATTCGACTATTTTTCACCGAAACCGGTTTATGACCTAAACTAGTTTCGCGTCAAACCAGTTTTGACCAAAGTCGAACAAACCGATTCGGTTTACAACCTGGACCGGTTTTGAAAAAAACCCGGTTTGTACACCTCTAGGGTTAGGTTTAAAAATTTCACATGTTTGGGCCATGTATGGTATTAAGTGGTACCTGGCGGTTACTTAAAACATACATACCGTTTTTACCTGAACCATGCCCGTAAATGCTTTCTTTTTTATTCTGTCTTTATGTAATTGACTAATCTACTAATTTACTATTTTTTTATTTTTGTATTTATAATTTCCTTGAGTAAGAAAGATTTATAAAATTAAAATGGTAAGAAAAATATATGGAAATCCAACATGTAATTTTTAACAAACTAACGAGATACCCAAAACATAATCAAAGTTAATTTGTTTGTGTAGGAGCCTTTCCCGTTGGGTCCAAACATTCACCCAAGGCGACACAAGAACCGGTGCAACACACACAAACGGAATGAAAACAAAGAGATCTCGTCAACTTCCTCAGAAGGGGAGGCTTACTATCGCATATAAAAACCACACCTGAATAAAAGAATTTTGAATGTGACCAATTGTTCTAACATATTCAAATGGTTATCTTTTGCTATCTTTAAATGAAAAAAACTTCAATGAATTTATAACACGAATCCATATTCATCTGAAGAGCCAATGCATTGACATTGTTGTAAGAATGAGTTAAATCCACAATACACTAAGAGTTAAAAGACTTTTAGACTATTGTGTGTAACCTATTTCGATTGTTTGAAAATGTTAAATATAAAATCAATCTGAAGCAGAAATCCTTGAAAACCTTATAAACAGAATTGGGTTGTATATCTTTTTCTAAGGCTTACTACACTCTTGAACAGTAATTGGTTATGTATTGAACTAGTAAATTTCCCCGCGTGTTGCGGCGGTGTCGAAACATAAAGTAACTCGAATTTACAGCGTTTAATGAAAACGTATTAGGACCTGAATCGTTTCTCAACAAAATTTATGTCAAAACATAGACCAACTGAAAACGTACATAAAATTAAGCACGGAAATTTATTATATTTAACCCGAATTATTTGCTAAAGAAATTTATGTTGAAATGTTAACCAATTTATACGTACATAAAAGTAAGCACGTAAGAAAATTATATTTTTTAAGTTAATGAATGGTACGACGCATTGCGGCAACGGCAAAACATATTGTAACTCGAGCTTATACCATGAAATTTATTATATTTGACCCCAATCGTTTTATAACAAAGGTTAGCCTACTCATTTCCAAAAAAAACGTCAAACATAAATCAAATTGAATTTATACCAACGTGTATATAAAAAACGTACATAAAAATCAATTACAAAGTCTTAAAAAAGTTGTGAGATTATAAGTGACAATAGAGAAAGTTAAAGGGTAAAAAGTAAAAAATCAAAAAGATAATAAAAGACAATAAAGAAAATTATAGAGCTCAAGTAAAAAGAAAAAAGAAAATCGGCCAATCATTGTGAAACACTCAGTAGACCAATCTTTCCATTGTAATTATATATAATGTTCCATACATCATCTTTGAAACAAATACCTTGTATTCTTTTCATATCCATCACTTCACTTTAAAACCATCAAACCGAACACATTTAAGTAATCAATGTTTAGTATTATGAAATGGTTTGATATACAGTTTATAGTAAGGAACTAAGGATGATAATGTTTGGTCATGTATAGTTGGTAATTGTTTAACCTGAAAGGAACCTTCCGGGTCAAGTATCTCTTGTTAGAAAATTACTACTGAAAGAAATAAAATAATGACAGAAACATATAAAACAGTGAATCGGGCTTGTGTTTGACACAATTTCCTTAAACAGATTCGTCGTCTGTTCCCAGGGTACGCCGGTCCGAAGCAGCAACAGCGCACTGCCGAACTTGAACACTTGCCTGAAAAGCATTACCTCATAAACTAACTTCCACTTTGTTCCCACATCTATGTGGGACAAAGTTCGAGACTTCATTCACACATGCTCAAATTCTAACATCTCTTTTTACTATTCGTACCAGAACCAAACCTTACCATACGGAATCAATGTGTTGAATCGCAAGGTTGGCCGTGGCGATCATGCTAATTAGTGTGGTAAGCAACAAAGACTTGGTTTCTGTATAATGCCAATTTGATCTCCATTACATAATATGAAGCAATAAAACGTAAAATATCGATCATGCTTAATATATTGGGTTCGCCTAGGGATGTAAACTAGTCAAGTTGCTCCCAAGCTACGCGAGTTTGGTTCGTTAAAAGCTTAAATAGAGCCATGCTTAAACGAGCTTGAGTTGGGGGGTCGAGCCTAAAAAAAGTTTGTTTAACAGAGAAATTTGAGTCAAGCTTTCACTTATTGAGCTTGAGTTGGCTCGCAAGTTAAATGAGCCTATTATCCATATAATTCGTGTATATATATATATACATATGTATGTATATATGTAAGAAATTTTAAAAGTGTAAGAATGATAAGAAAGATTATGGAGGTGACACGTGTCCCTTTTTATTTTGGTAGTTTAAGGGTATAAATATAATTTAACTAATAAAATTTAGTTAAATTTAACATTTTTAAATTAAGAAACTAACATTAATGCACATGCAAGTTCCCCCTTCTTTTTTAAACGTCAATAACTTTTATACGTAACTCTTTTTAAAAAAAATTACACCATAATAACGAGTGTTTTTTATCTTTAATATGAGTACCATATTGATATACTTATGTAGAGAAAAAAATTACGTCTCGCTTGGACACCATAACTCATAAAAACACCACAACAGTTATATTGAAGACACACATCTTATAAAGAACACCATAACATTGAATATAACGGAAATAACACCCTAATAAATCAATTTCGAAACAAATAACTAAAACATTAATAACAACCTAAATATAACACAAGTCAACACTTTAATAAGAATCAAAATAAAAATAACACCCTAAATATATAAAAACAGAAATAACACCCTAACTCATAAAAACACCACAGCATGTATATTGAAGGCATACATCTTACGAAAAATGAGAAATATAACAAAATAACACCCCACAATTAAAACACCATTGTATGAACATAGAAAAAACATCATAGACTAAAACATCTAAGCGAGACGTAATTTTTTTCTCTACATAAGTGTATCAATATGGTACTCATATTAAGATAAAAACACTCGTTATTATGGTGTAATTTTTTTAAAAAAGAGTTACGTATAAACAGTTATTGACGTTTAAAAAAGAAAGGGGGGAACTTGCATATGCATTAATGTTAGTTTCTTAATTTAAAAATGTTAAATTTACTTTAATACCCTTAATCTAGAAAATTAATTAGTTTAATAGTCAACACTATTTACAGAATTGTCACTATGATCTCAACCATTAGATTAAATATCTAGTGGTTTAGATTCTTTCTTATCTTTCTCACACTTTTATATTTTCTTACAATAAACTCACCCTATATATATATATATATATATATATATATATAGAGAGAGAGAGAGAGAGAGAGAGAGAGAGAGACTTGTTAACGTACAAAATACCTTAACCTACGCTGCGTAACAACATGCGAAATCTAGTAACTAATATGTGAATTTGGGTTTCCTTAACAATATGCTAATTTTTAACACAACATCCGAAATTGTATTTGTTTTGAACATGCGAATTTTAGTTTTTTGAACGTGCGAACTTTTGATTTTATAACATGCGATATTTCTTTTGCGGGTTTATAACATGTGAACTTGACATCGCGTACGCAGCTTACGTTAAGGTATTTTGTACGATACACTTTTTCTATGTATATAATATTTATTATTATTACTATTACTATTACTATTACCAAACTTGGTAAATAGTGTTTTTGTCCTTTAGTATTTGATATTTTCTTTTATTTCTTTATTTACCATGCTATACTTTTCATCGTTTACATTTCGTTACGTTTTATCTAAATTTTACGAGAACTAAGACCCTCGTAGGCGTAGCGCGGATAATCCAAATTGTTGTTATTATTATTATTATAATATAAAAATATGATAAAAGAATAAAAAAATAACTATATATTATGTTGTATATTAAATTTTTGATAAAAAGATATATATAAACTAAATAAATAAGTCGAGCCCGAGCTTAAAAAAACTACTCAAGAACCTAGCTTGATCTTTAGAAAAAAACCCCTCAAAATGAGTCGAGCTAGTTTAAGCTCTTGTAAGTTAAACGAAGATACGTTCAAGCTGAACTTGACTCATTTAGACTTCGCACACATGATAAGACGTAGAGTAAACTGCAATATTACACCTTATGGTTTGGGCTGATTAACAACTATACACCCTGTTTCAAAACTTTTGCCATATTGCACCCCGTGTTTTCTAGTTTGGATCAGTGTTCAACCCTGCTGTTAAATGTCATCATACTTCTGTTAGTTTTAATTATAAAAGACAGTTATACCCTTTCTTTTTACACCCTATCTTTTTTAACAATCCACACGTTTAATCCCCGATCTAAAAAGACAATTCTATCTCTTCTTATTACACTATATACTTTGTAAGGCCCATACGTTATAACTCTTGCAAACCCGTTTTTTGTTCCCTCCTTAAAAGTTTGATCCTAGAAAGTCAAATAACCGTTTAACAATTTAACAAGCAAAGTCAAGTATAATTCATGCATAATTACCAATGCGGTTGTAAATACCTTGGCCAATTAAATTCTCTTATGCAAGATTTCAACAATAAAACATACAAATTGACAAAATATAAGTTATATAATAATAACATTCATATTCAAAGTCACACAAAATAAGTTGCATATAAATTACCATTGAGTTTAAATTCGTTGATAATAAAGCCCTAGTCGATGATTATAGGTCAAATAAGTTACATATACTAAAGGCGGGTTAGACGATCCTCTGTCCATCCCGTGGATAATGCATGTTCACGATTGCATGGCCATAAACCCTGACCACTGCATCGAATGTCCATGATGTGTGGGTCCAGTTGGCCCTCACTTCAACCGCAGATACACGAACGATAAAAATAGACTTAATCAAATGACTATCATATATACATACTCATTATCATATAGGTTTACTAATATAAGTCAAATAATTAGTATAGATCACTATCAAATATACAAACTCATTATCATATAGGTTTACTAACAGTTTCTCAAATGTAATTAACCAAGTCACGATTGTAGTTTATAGTTTTATATTCACAGTCATGTTATAATTAATTAACAGTTTCTCAAATTCATTATTATATATACACAGTCCAATGCAGTAACACAACATAATCTAATCATAATACATGGTGAACATCATAACAGTTTTGACTTATATCGTATTTATATAAACGATAATACTGCTGTAAAACAACATAATACTATGAAGATTCAAAGACCCGGTGCCTTGATTTCAGTACCAATACCTTCGATCGAAGTCAAACCACCCCAAACCACATGTTTAATATCCGCCCATTTTTGAAATATAATTGTGAATATGTATAAATTTTACAATATATAACTTAGTTTGAAGTGAACATGGCAGTTGAAGAAAAGTAAAGAAAACTAGTATGAGATTTTGAAATTGATTAGCAACCGTACAAGGAAGTTACAAATTAACGAACAACATGAATAAAAGATGCAAACACTTTTCTTTTTTATATGATCATATGATTTCATGACTTTCCTAATAATTATTTCTTGGATCATAATCTTGCCAATATTGCATGGATCCATAACCAGACGAGCTACCCTCTTGTAGATCTGTCGAAGATGACGAAAACGACTGGAAAATATTTGGATTATAACCCATTTGATCATTTGCACCCAAATAAAACTGTGAGTAATTAGCAAGATTCGGATCAACAGTGGTGTGATACGATGGCTGAGGTTGAGGAGGTGGTGGCTGAAGGTGGTGGGGAAAGGTGGTTAGACAACCTAACTCGGACCGCCCTGGTTGAACCCTTTCAGGGAAGTTGAGTTTTGCTTTGTTACCTTTAAACCTAAGAGCGGCTTCATCGTAAGCAATGGCTGCGTCTTCTGCGGTCTCGAAGGTGCCGAGCCACACCCGAGCAGCCTTCTGTGGGTCGCGGATCTCAGCTGCCCATTTCCCCCATGGCCGTTGCCTTACTCCTCTATAGTGTCTCCTCCTCTGGTTCGGGTCTGTTCATAATACAATTGTAATTAATTCACCTATACATGCACATGCTCATCCATACGTTATATCATAAATTGTTACGCGTCTGCGTATTTAGTTATTTTTTTCAAAAAGTTAACAAACAAAAGTTACAAAAGAAAAATAAAAGTAGTACACAATTATTTGGTTGATGACATATATTTTATATAGTATACAAGGTTATATATAGTATCCAAGGTGAAACTAAAAATTAGAAGGAAAGAAAGCTAAAACAATACATACAAAAAAGCTAAAACATTATGCATACATTTATCTATATAGTACAAAATACATATATACATCTATGGATACAAAAGAAGAAATGTGAGGCATTACTATCATATTTCATGTTTTAATTATGTTTTTACTTTTTTACATATGTAAACTAATTTTAGTGTAGCTGTAATTTATTCTGTATTGAACAAGAAAAATTAATTGTGGTACTTCTTTCTAAAAGTCTCCTTTTAATTAATGTGACAAATACTTTATCATTGCTCATCGATGACGTACTTTAAGGATGATATTTCTCTCTAATTTAATTAGTTGCCTTTTGATATTGAAAAAAAAAATATCTTTCTCTTTAAAGTTGTATTTTTTAAATTATTCATATGAAACTCCGATCCTGATAACAAACATTCCGGTGACATCATGTACACACGAATAGGAAAACAAAATAGATGTTTATACATGTAGTCATGCAAGCAGATAAACGAAATAAAAATAGGCATACACGTTTACACTATACAATGTACAAAACGACATGCACACATGCATGCAAAATATAGGACCAACGAAAATATATATACAAGTCATTAACCACATGATTACCTTAAAAAATATGTATGCATATGATGATATCTGCACACTTTTATAATACTTGTAACTTGTCATGTTATGTATTTTGGTTCAATTCACATATGTTTATAATCCACATATATTTTGTTACTTGTATATGCATGTAAGTGAGTGATATATATTTACCATTTGAATTTGATTTTTTTTTTAAATTTTGTTGGATGTTAGCAAGATATTGTTACCCAAGAGAAGAGCGAGGAGAAATTTAATAAAAAGTAAAAAATGGAAACATTTTAATTGATAATATGCAAATATAAATTAGTTTATTTTTTTAACCGCAAACTAACTACTTCTAAAATAATAAAATATAGCACATAGGACGGAGCTAGGTAGGTTTGTAGGGTAGCAGACGCACACCTTAGAAAAATATTTTAGTGTATTATTTAAGAAAAAATTCCGATTACATCCCTTAAAAGTATAATAAAACTCTCTGAACGCATCATCATAAAATAAATTATGGATCCGTCGACTATGCATATTTCTGGATTTTAAAGCCTTCACTTTTAAATAGAAGGAAAATTTTTTACCACCTTACCACATCGCTTTAAGACAAATATAAATAATTTATAAAGAGATGAATCAGTCAATACTTTATTGGTATATTTTAAGTTTATAAATTGAAAAAAGTATAAATAACTTAATTGACATATTCCCACTTTTCATAAAAGCTTTGGTTCTTATCTAAACCTTCTTTTTATATACTTTTCATATCTATATCATATATATAATGTACTATATATACATACATATGCAATGCAATCTACAAAAAGAAAGTGAAAAGTGAATATCAACCTGGTGATTGTTGAATAACCGGTGGTGGTTGGTTTTCAACAGAAGTAGAGTATGGCATTTCACCGTGACTATTGTTAGTGGTCTCGTCATTGCCGATGACCTGCGACAGGGCGGATACAATGGCGGTCATATCCTCTTGTGACTGTTGTGAGTACACTGGAAATACGTCGTCTTCCTCCTCCTCGGCCCGAACCGCCCTCTTCCCATGTTTTCGGCGAAACATCCTTGATATATATTTTTGTGTGTGTTTATAATGTATAAAGAGAGTTTGGATTTGAGATAGATGACTATATGTGTATATATATAGTGTTGCTCTGCATGGTGTGAAACTTTGAAAGATGATAACGCGGTTATTTTCTCTTTTTTGAGGTACATGCATGAGGTACTTGTTTAATTTATGTGTATATATATCTGTAATATAATATATCTTTATATCTTATGGTTGGTTTTGAAATAAATAATTTATAAACCAAAAGATAGTTATTAAACTATTAACTATGCATGCGAATGGAATGAGCATTGATACTTTAGTTGGATTGCAAGACAAAGAATTTTGACATTTCTGCGCCACCGATCACCTTAATTTTATCTTATATATTTATATATATATATATATATATATATATATATATATATTAAAAGTGTAATGTACAATATGCTTTATCGTATGAGCGTACGAAATTTGAAGTTCGCATATTATAAAATTCAATTGCACGTTATAAAAAAGCATGTTTTATAAAAAACTGCATGTTGTATAAAAAAAGCGCATGTTGAAAATGAAAAAATCGCATGTTAGAAAAAAAAAACCCGCATGTTGTAACTCAATCTCGTACGGATTGTACGTTAACACAAATTGTACGTTAACCAACCCATATATATACACACACACATATATATATCTAATATATACATATATATATGTACATATATACATATATATATATGTATATATATATATAGGGAAAGGATCATGAGAAAACTACATATAAATGAGAAAACTAAAAAAGTTTAAAAGCATACGAATTTTTAAATTTTTTTAATAAAAAATCGCTACTTTTTATATATAAAAACTCCTTTTTCAGAAATAAGTACTACACATGTGCATTATATGTTTAGATTTAGCTTTTGAGTTTAGTTTAGTTTTTAGGGTGAGGTTTTTTGAGGGTTTAGGATTAAGATTTGGTTTTTGGGTGGGTAGGAGGGGGGTTAAGGTTTTTAGGGGTTGCGGGTGGGGGGTTTAGGTTTTTGGGGATTTCACGTTTAGGCTTTAGTTTTATGTTTTTGGGAGCGGGGGTGGGGGTTTAGCTTTTGTGGGATGGTGGATTAGGTTTTTTTTTTGGGAGGGGGGGGTGGGGTTGGGGGTTTAGGTTTTTGGTGGTGTCGGTGGGGGTGGGTTAGGTGGTTTAGGCTTTTTCATATTAATGCACATATGCAGTACAATTTTTTTTAAAAATGTTTTTTATATATTATATATAGTGATTTTTATTAAAAATTTTAAAAAAACTGATATGTTTTTTTATACTTTTTTAATTTTATCATTTAAATTAGATTTATAATGATCCATCCCCAATATATATATATATATATATATATAATATATATATATATATTACATAAACTAGATGAATTCAAACTAAAATCCATAGCTACATGAAGAATTAATGAAAAATACGTTTCATATTTCGCTAAGAATTCATTTTAGACACGAGTCCTTTATTAATTATTAACTGTATAACTTATATATAGATGATTTTAAAAGTTTTATGTGTATCTTCTTTCATTGTGAAGCTCTCGAACAAGTACTAAGAACACCAACGAGTATACATTTGTGGAATATTCTTAGCTAGTAAAATAAACTCAAAATGACAAATGGAATAGAGAAAGCGAATTTATATTATCTCCATTGACTAGGGCTAAAAACATTTATAAATATACTTACAGATGTTTGTTAACTTTTGAATGGTTAAGTGCTGAACCGGTAAGATGTTTGAATCATTAAGTGCTGAACCAGTAAGAGGTCTGAACTATTAAGAGCCAGTATAATGATTAACCGTTCAGAGACCAATGTTTGACCAATTCAGATTAGAGGTTTTAACCATTCAGACTATGTATAATGTTTAACCATTCAGAGGCAAATGTTTAAACCATTCAGACATATGTTCACGAAACAAACAATCTGAACCATTAAGTGTTGAATCAGTAAGAGGTCTGAACTATTAAGAGTTTCATTAAAAACTAAACAAACAATCTCTCAATCAACTATCCAGTCCTATTTTAACTAATTGTTTTATAACACTAATTTCCTTTTCATCTCTACAAATATCCTTATAAATCCTTACATTTTCAACCCCCATGATAGTAGCTAATATCTCAGTGGAAAGGAGGTGATAATCTATTTTAGAGGCCTGGGGATCAAACCCCGATTACTCTATAACACCTGATTTATGTCACTCATGTTAGTAGTGAGACTCGTCGGTGTGCGACACCCAATTGTGGCATACATCCTTTTATATTTATTTTCTATAATCAAATCAATTTATTTTTGTATCAAATAGACTTATTTGTAAACTTCTAATTAACTTATTATAATAAACAATTATTACATTGCATAAAAGAAATAAAAAAAGTGAAAAATGTATAAATTGATGTCTTTAAAATAAAAATATGACATTTTTTTGTTATGTTACCAAATTACTACAACAATATAAAAGTTATTAAAGAAGATTATGTAGAAGTTATTGATATATATGCATCCTAAATGGAAAAAGAAAATAATCTTTAGTCCCAATTTTCTAGATAGGATCATACGGCCCTTAAGGGCGGGCAACTGCTTCGGTGCCCATGAGTTGCCACCAGGTGTGGATCTAGTCAATATTATCGGGTTCTCATAAACCCACTTGATGTGACACTTTTAGTGGGAACCTATATAGAAATTTTAGTGAAAACCTATATAAGAACTTACTAAAATTTTTTTGGATCTGTAACTGATTGTCACATAGGGTACGGATATTGTGAAAGACACTGATGGAGACAACCTTATAAATCGGAATTATATGTGACCAACTTGCATAACAAACATATTAGTTTGCATTGTTTAAGAAGACGTACAACACCATAACTAAGCTCCAAATAATCATGGAATGAGTTGTTACGTCATCCATCTATTAGCCAATCCCTATGAATTTATAAAGAACTTTTAGTTTTACTTTTTCTATTTACAAAAGGAGATTTCTAGCTAGAATTACATGGTATCATCCAGAAGTGACGTATGCCCACGATCACACATTCACACTATGATAAAGACATAGCTCATAGTTTGTTAAAGCTAAAGCTTTGGCGTAGGGTTGGAAGTACAAAAATAGAACTTGTAAATATAAACAAAAACTAGTGTTTTATCCTTAAGCTTCCGTTGTTTTATAAAAGGTTATTTCAAAAGAGTTATGATTTGGTACAAACTATACTAATTATAAAAATTGTAACAATAGATTTGGCTCGTGTAATTTTTATATCAATGGATGTTAATAATTACACATAAACCCTTAGTATTATTTATATCAATTAGTAGTTTTAAGGGTAGTTTAGTAATTATGCTAATTATATTAAATAAAAGTGATATTGGATTTAAATAACCCCGACTTTAATCAATTGGCCGATAACACTCCCAATTTACGATTTGTACATCGGCACCCCCAACTTTTAACTTATTGGCCGATAACACTCCCTAACTAACTAAACTCTAACTAAGTTAGTTTTTGCTGATGTAGCATCAGATATGGGCCTTTTTGTTGACATGGCATATGACGTAGCAGCTGATGTGGCATTTTTGATAACGTGGCTGTTGATGTGGCATTTTTATGACGTGACAACTGTTGTGGCAGCTGACATAGCATTTTATGATGACATGGCAGTTGACATCAGCTAACTAGGTTAGGGTTCAGTTAGTTAGTGAGTGTTATCGGCCAATAAGTTGAAAGTTAGTTAGTGAGTGTTATCGGCCAATAAATTGAAACTGGGTTAGGATACAGTTAGTTAATGAGTGTTTTTCATAGCTTATTTTTTAATTTAATATATGGGAGAATTGATGTTAAAACTTAAAACATGCATGTCACATGTTTTGCTAAATATATTTATAATCTTTGAAAATTGAAATATTTAATCTTAAATTTATATATTAATAATCTTTGAAAAATGAAACATTCAATCTTAAATTTTTAAAAAACTTACTTTAGAGAAAAGACTTACAAGTCAACGAAAAATAAAACAAAAAAGTAACACTAACTTTTGAAATTTTTATCGGTGATGCATCAGAAATCGATGATAAGTCTCTAACAAGGGTCTACTAAACTTAATAATTAAAAGAAAATTAATATCTGTAAACCTCATAGGCATTTATCGACAGATTAATGAGGCCATTTTCAGAAAAGATTTCGTTTCAAGGCTTTTTAAGTCGCTGGATGTAGGCATATTTGTGACTAACATTCTTCGGTTGATCCTTCACTACTACAAAAGAAGATCAAATATGATTCCAGATGAGACTCCCTTCAAAACTTTTTAGTGTTTGTCTAGAAATATCATTTCGTGGAGGATTTATATCCCCAAATTTGTTGTAAAATGCTTATTATAACACACACACCCCTAAGGCATATATGTTTTGACCTTTACATTCTCGATCTCTCTTGGTGTTAATGCTAATTTGTTGATACTTAATAACACGTAATGTTTACCGGAATCAGTTGCGTCAGAAACCAATAATGCTAAGTTAACGCACTTATCATCAAACACAAGTTATTAACACCTAACATCACTTGTTATAACCTAAAATGACTTAATGTGTCCTAAATAACCCATTAGCAAGTAATTAGGACCATTAAATTTCAATAGTTGTGACTTAATGAACGTATAATCAAACATAAGTTATTGACACCTAAAATGACCTAATGTAGCCTTTTGTCATCCATTTACACAATCATCTTAATAATGATGACTTAGTAGATTTATCGTAAAAATGAGTCATTAACACTTGTATGACCTAAAATAAGTTATTAGCACATAAAAGGCCCCATGTGGATAACTTGGTGGACTTATCATCAAAAGTTAGTCAATAACACAAATAAATGACTTGTTGTAACCTGTAATCACTTATTGTAGCACAAAATAACTCATTAACATATATTAAGACCCAATAACGACGACTTAGTAGACTTATCCTAAAAACATAAACTCATTTAAATATAACATGTTATTGACTAAAGTAACTTGGTGTAAATTGTTACAAATCATTAACACATAGTAAGTCCTCAGAGGAGTTACCTGGAGGCTGAGTGAAAGTAATCTAACACGTTCCACGTATAGGAGCAGGGCGAACGGGAGGTCTAAATGCCTTGTGACGCAACCATAGGACCTAGCTACAAACTTGGCTCAAGAAACCCTAATGAATGCGAAGTTTAGTGCTATTATTTTACTACAACAAGTTAGCACAATCCCCCCACCCCCTCGCATAGATAGATAGTTCTTAATTGTATAAATAATTTTGTATATTATTAAAAATTTCAAATGAAATAACACTTTTACATAATATGTGAATATTTAGAATAAACAACATTTTTAATTATTTGGAACGTCAGTGATGTTGCTATCGGTGAACCGTGAAATATACACTGTGTCGCCGGTGACCTGTCACTGAGTCGTCCATTAATAACCCGTCAATAATATATGTCAATGGTTGTGTTAGGGTGATCGGTTGGTTAACTATTTATCGATAGGATGTTTGTAAGATCCATCGATGATTCATATGTGAAGTATTTACCCACACCATCTAATTTGAAGTGGTTGTACCCAAAATGTATCAACCTAACATGTATGTTAATCGTATGTAACGAACTAAAAATGTTTCGTATTAATGTATTATGTTATGCAAAATGTAGCTTTAAACATTACTAGAAATCAACCCCTTTACAACCAAGTTTTTTGTTGAAAAGTCGTAAAAAAGGGTGGTGTGTGTAGTGGTTGGGGGGGGGGGGGGGGGGGGTTTCTAACTGTTTTTCTACAAAAGGTGTTTTGATGGAAAAAATACAGGTCGGAAACATGTTCCTACGAGATTTGCTTACCAACTCTTGACAAAATTTAGGGATGTATCCGACACTTTGTGACTATTTATATTTTATTTTTTGTAATTATTTTTTTATTTCTTTATTTTTTAGAATTTCCGACTATTTCAGTCCATTATTTTTGTTTTTAGATTTAAGTTTTTAAAAATTGTCGGAATTTTCAGACAACTTTTTATTTTAGAGTAAATGTCAATTTGCTTCCATGTGGCATGACATTGAAATCACTTTGCATGCCCCTAAAGCTATTCATGTTTGCACTTTGTTACAGTTTACACCACTTTATCCAACATTGTCTACAGTCTAGAGTAAAATGACTATTTTACCTTTTTTCATATCAATACACGTCCCTATGGTTTAAACTTATTCTCATAATGCAATCTTGCGTTTTACAAAAATATTTTCCCTTCAAATTCAAAACTCATACATAATCACTGACTTAATTACAACCAAATCACCTAGATTGTCAAACGAACGAACACCAAATAACCTAGATTATTAATACAATTTTCTAAAACTATATATAATCAAAAAACTATATATAATCATATACATATATATATATATATATCCATTAAACGATCGGGGTGGAATGATTGTAATGCTTCGATTTATGTACTTTCCTTAGTTAGAAAGTATAATCATATTTCTATTATGGAAACTTGTATTCGTATCATGTTCATATTCTATTTCCAATTTTGTAATCCGAGGCTTTGATCATAATAAGATTCATACTTTATACATACTTGTTTTACATACAATCAAATGTTAGATGCGCGTTTTACTTATAAAGCGATACTCATTACACGTGCAAATCTGTACATACGTTCATGCTACTCGAATTATACTTACATATATTTTATACTTGTAAACAAGTTAAAATACACTTATGGCATAAAATAACATAAAAACCAAGTGCAAGGGCCAAAAATGGTCAAAATAAACAATTTTTGAAAACCCAGTCGCTCATACCACGTGACAGGCACACATGTTCCCGTCGTTTTGCGCGAGGGAGTCGTATCCGCAGCTAAGCTATTCTCAGCTCGCGGGTTGATCCAAAAATCCTATCTTTTTCACCTCCAATCACCTTCTAACTCATTAAACTCAAACCGTAATCATCCCTATTATAAAAGTAAGCCTACATTCATCCATTTTTACTTTCCAAACTCATCCATACCCCCAACTCTCCAAATCTCTGGAATTTCAAGTTTAAAGCAGAAACATTCTAAGTACAAAAGTGAGTTCAAACTCACTTTTCTTCCATTTTTCTTCACTTCTTCTTCCTCTACAATGCTTGGAACACCTCTAGAGTGTTTCCACAGGTTTACCATGGTAAACCAAGGTGGAACATCACCATTTTGAGGTCCAAACATTCTGTTTGGAAGAACACTTTGTTAAACTTTTACAAGCTATGTTTTTCTTGATGTAATCTTGTTCCTACTTGTTCTTGAACCTATCTAGGGTTATGAGACTTGTTTTGGAATAGATTCTTATGAGTTTAAGAGGTGCAAACATCTCTAAACTTTCTGTTTTGATAGGGTTTAGAGAACCCACAAGTGTGAAACCAACCAAGGCTACCATAGTTCTTATGGCAAGGCTTGTGTTATGGTGCAAGGTGTGAATACTTGGAAGCCTTGGCTATCCTAACTTCATTCCACCACCTCACTTGATGTTTTACCTTGCTTCTCAAGTAGTTTGCTAGACTTAAAGTAATTTACCTCTACACTTAGTTAACTCTTTCCATGTTGGGAATGGCTCACCCGGGTTAAAGCTTACTTAGCTACTTGATATAGTAATTAGTTGTACATTTCCTTTTCATTCATGATCATCCGAATCATCCTTGTGATGATTTGTATATTGGTGAATCATACAATAGGTTAATCCTCCATGCTTGACTTACATGACAATCTATGATACTATTGATGGACTTAACTTAGAATTATTATATAAATATATATATATTATAATAATATATGAAACGTGGCCGAACTCATGATGCTAATCGGTTTATGATTAATTATTTGAACTTAGGCTATTTTATCTATGATTCTAAGCCTCTCGTTTTTTATTCTAATAGGCAAACTAGGACCCATGAAACAAATACAACTTAGTGTCAAAACGAGTACTTAGACAATATATACTTTTATGCTTACATACTTTTGTACTTTAAATTCCAATCTGAATCCTCCGTTAATATTCTGAATACTCATACACCTTCGTTTACCCCATGTAGGGTGACATCGGTATTCCATCCTCCACTATCCAATTCTTCACGGGATTACCAAAGTAAGCTTTGAAAAACCGTGAGTACACTCGAAAGCCCTTTTTTACGCTTTCACTTTTGGTGCAATATGTTTAACCTATCAAAATACACGCAATCACACTTATACTTTATGGAAACACAAACAATCCATCATACATGCTTAAATACGTGATACATGATTTGTATTTTTGGAATATTCTTATGTGATTCACTTGTCATTAACTTCGTAAGAGCCTCCGCTTAATATGTATAGCGCTATAGGAGTAACGCACCGCCCATAGTCTTGTTGTCATGTTAAGTCTTTAAAATTCATGCGGTAATCAGAGGATTGACTTGTATAATTGCATGCCATGATTCATTAATCTAGTTAACTATTTTTGTCATGTGGGTTCATTAAACTTTTTTTGTACTTATGCTATATTAAACTTGTGTATTCGCCAATACCTTGTGTGTTGATATACCTTTAAACATGTTGAATGTTGATGATGTTGATATTGACGAAATCTAGTAGGGACGACTTAGAAACGCATCTAGAATTACTAGATTTTATTATTGTATTGTTATTGAGCTTTGTTGTACTTTGAATATTTTACAAATTTTATTTTTATGAATCAAATCAGTTTGAATTAACTGTTCACAATAGTGTCATGAAGTCTTGGCATCTCGTTCGTCTCACTCTGATGATTCCGCCATCGGTTGGGTGTGAGAATGATGGTGCTAGGTTGGTGCATGGTGATGCGGTGTTGATCGGGGTGGAGATGGTGTTGGATGGCGGTGGTAGAGATGGTGGCCAGTGGTGTGCTTTGGAAGGTGGATAAGCGTGTATTGCAAAGTGAAGTGGTTTGGGGAAGCGAGGGTTTTATTTGGGAGTTAGGGTTTCTTTTAGGGTGAAATTACATTTTTGCCATTGTGGGTGTGAAGAAGATACAAGTTAAACTATTGGTCAATGGACGGAGTGGTGTAAACTGAAGCGAAGTGCAAACGTGAATGGCTGAGGTGTCCAAAGTTTTTTAGGGGCATGCAAAGTGATTTAAGTGTTATATCAACCGCGGAGGGGGGGGGGGTTGTCACTAAAATATGGATTTTACTGAGTTGGAATTATGTCGGAAATTACATTTATATCGGAAATTTTGGTCAGTGGGAGTTTTTTTAGTAGTGAAAAATCTTATGTGTGAATCATCCATTTTAGTCCTATGCATAAGTCATATATTTTTGCTTATTTAGCAACTAGTTAAAAGATAAGTTTGAAAGTTATGCACTTCAAAGTCATATATTTTTGCTTATTTAACAAACAAGTTAAAAGAGAAGTTTTGAAAGGCAAACTTTTGTGTCAAGTTCGGAGTATTTTGACGCAAACCTTTAAAATGCTACGTTATAGATAAAAGTTTAAGCTTACACATTCAAAGAAGACATTTTTTTTTCTCTTAATTATTTCTTTACCGTTTTAAAGTTCAAACTCCCTGATGCTCTAAACCAACAACACATAAAAGGTATTAGCGACAGAGATTTGCCACGTACTTTGTCGCTTGTAAATAACTATTAGTATACAGTCAGTTGTGATGTTAGTTAGGCTAGTCGGTTATGACTTTGTTACTAGTTGTTAGTCATAGTTGGTCATTCTCTCACAGCTCCACATTTGTATATATATATATAGAGGAGCATATATAGCTTTGTACATCTACTATTATATGATCACAGTGAGAGTTTACGATACCTTCTGTTCTTCAATAACTAAATATATTATAATTATTGTAACTTTAATTTTGGTAATTTCAACTTACGGTATTAATTATATGTTATTAACTTTTACTGTTTGGTATTAATGAATCATGCTAAGCGTGTCATGTTATTTATCAAGTTTCTTTTGTTTAATGGTGTTTCAACATGTTGTGTCGTATACGTGTACACATTATTGAACATGCTATAGTTAACCATGCAATGTGTGATGTAACCTGTTTAATGTACACGGTGATAACGTTTAAGAAAATGATTGATGCATTTAGTAAAACATGTCGTGTTCTGGTTCAGTAATCAATGTCAAACACGAACAAACACGAACCGTTAGCACAACATGACACGTTTTATGAGCTCATATCTTACATATCAAATTATGTAAGAATCTAAGAGACGGTTTATCAGCTCTAAACCATTTTTGTTTGTATATTCTATATAATCTTAAAAAGAAACGTCGGTGGAAATTTCGCCTTTACCCCAACTTTGTCAAATCTCATTTTTACCCTTTGTTAGCCCCTTAAGTTTATAAAATGTAATTTTTAACCCCTTAATTTTTTTATAAACTTTGCAAAATGTCACTTTGACCCCCTCGTGAATATATGTAATTTGATTTTTTTCTTAATACCCCGTTTGTTAACTTAAAATAGAAAATTCTTGTGTGTTTATTCTTATCAACGTGTTGGTATAAATTCGAGTTGATCTACGTTTCGACGAAAATTTTGTTTGAAAACGAGTCGCTTCAAATATAATATGTTTTCGTGCTTAGTTTTATGAACGTTTCGGCGTAACTTTTTATTTAAACAAGTCTGATCAAATACAATACCTTTTGATTCGTCAATTGAATTCAAGTTGATCAATGTTTTAACGTAAATGATCGATAACAATCTACATAATCACGCCACATAGTCAATACAATATTCGAGTTTGTCTACATTTCGACATAAATTTGGTGTACGCTTTCTGCTTTATTTTGTACGTTCCCTACGTATGAATCGAATCACATATAATACATTCTGACTTGTCGGTATAAATTCGAGTTAGTCAGGTTGCATATAATACATTATGATTGTACGTTATAAATTCGGTTTACTTTACGTTTTAATCTGGGTACGTCAAACATTGAGTTCAATCGGATACGCCGAAACACGTATTTTCATATTATTAACGAATCACATAACGCTTGGACTAATCCATTCAACGTTTGTGATGTATCCATTCATATTATGGCTCGGGTCTTATTACTAGCTATAAATACATAAAAGAATTATCCTTCAGCGGATTCTAGAAAGCTAGGGTTTCGTGCCCTAAGGCTCCAGCATGCTGTATGGCTCACCTCATGACATCAAGCACATTCATCAACTTTTGATGAATAAAGTGATAACGCGTTGTTGTAACATCTTGATGCTGTAGTTGCACGTGTAGGTCTGGTATTGTTAACGATCAGATCGACCAGATGTGAATCTGATACCTTCTTTGTTGCTTTTACTTTGTTTTAATTTATCTAAAGCTTTCTATTCGTCTTACATATTTGTGTGTTTCACACAGCAAAAGGTGTTATAAATACAACATATGCATGCTAAAAACAGATGTGGATGCATGTGTGGTAGGGACAAGTTTCAACTGTGTGCACTTTTGTCTCATTGGATCATGAGCCATGGTTTCAAAGTCGAAAAGTATTCATGTGACTTTTTATGGGATCTTGATTCCATGCGTGGGCTCAAATGGGTACACAAGAAAAGACAACATTTGTGAGGCCATTCAAGAAAAACAAAAAGGTCAAAATTAATTAAAATAAAATGCATGGAGGACTAAGATATTGTGGACAATTGGACATATTTTCATAGTACTTTTATCCACAATATCATAATATTGTATACAATTTATATTTTCTTATTAATCGATGGTTTATAGTTTTTATGTTTTTATTTTATCAATTGTCGAATCACTACGAGAATTGTCATCATCAACATATCAATTGTATTGTGATGACTTGTCGTCACTAATAAAGGACTTGAAATTTTTGTTTTTAATCAACCTATCACAACACTTGTCAACGTAATATATAGGTGAAGGTCGAGGTAATATACAGGTGAAGGAGTTGGCAGGGCGGCGAGCCTCGGGGGCGGTTGATCTCATGAAACTCTTACCCTGCCTGAGAGATCCTCAATGTGAACTCCTTCTGCTAAGGTCGTGCATGGGGTCGCCTAAGTTACTTTTTGGGTTGCGGACTTGTCAACCGCATTTTATGGAGGATGCGGTATCTCGGTTTGATGATGGCCATAGAGAGGCTATAGAAGACATAGTAGTGGGTGGCGGCCACTTCTTTGGTGACCTCCAGTGGCGTCTAGCATTTTGCCAATGCGTCTAGGTGGTTTGGGCCTCTTCTCAGCTCGAGATGTTGGGGCTTATGCCTTTGTGGCATCTAGAGCTCAGTCTTGGGAACTACAGGATCATATCCTTCGAAACTGTGAGGTTGTCGGGCTTGACCCGGACTATCAGCAGGCGCTTGAACGCTTAAATGTCTCTCTCCCAGATTTGGATATTGACGGTTTTTCTAATAAGGACACCGCCCCCTCGAAGGCACAAAAAACTTTGGCGAATGCTCTGCTTTAGCAAAATCGCTCAAAGTCTGGGAGAAGCTTTTAATTTGTCATCCCGCCAGAAGGCGGTGTTTGAGTGCCTGAAAGGTCCCCATGCTCAGGAATTTTTGACCGTTATACCAATTGAGGGGTTGGGACAATGTATGTCTGCAGTAGAACTCAAATACCGGTTGATGATCCCTATGTACCCGGAAGATGAAACTTGCCCGATATGTCGTAAAGCTTGTATGGATAAATACGGGGAGCATGCAGTTCACTGTAAAGAGCTCCCTAGGTTCAAATATCGGCACGACTGGGTGCGTGATGCTTTGTGGGACATCGTTAAGAAGAGCTGGATTTCGGCTAAGAAAGAGGCCCCTGTGAATTTCCTCACGGACCCTATGGAAGGGAGATCTACTCTGCGACCAGCGGATCTGCTCGTCTTTGGCTGGGCTGGAGGGAAACATGTTTGTGTAGACCTCACGGGGGTTTCCCCTTTGGTTGGTTTAAGAGAAAACGGGTTTGTAGCTGGACAAGCGGCAAGAAAGGCAGAATAAAAAAAAGTGGATAAGCACGCTAAAGCTTGCGCAAAGAACCAGCATGTCTTTGTCCCTTTTGCCTTTGATACTTTTGGCTCCCTAGCGCCAGAAGCTATCCACTTCTTGACGAGGGTTCAACGGGTCGTCTACAGCAATTGTTCAACCCCAAGGGGGCAAGGGTTTGTATTTGGAAGGTTAGGGTTTGCAATTCAGAAAGGATTGACGACGCAACTTATTGCCCGGCTACCTTCTGTTTTGATGTAACTTGGCAAGTTTTCTGAATTTAAAATAACACTCCACTTGGATGCAAAAAAAAATTTGTTATTACAAAATTTAATCCAATTTTTATTTAATATTTTTATTCGCTTTAAAAGGAACGGTGTTGTTCTGGCTCACCTTTTTCCAACTACAGTATGTCGCCAGCATAGGGATTACGAGCCGTAAAAGCCAACAAATCTAGTTTACCGCGTACCTCCGATCAAGACCACTCTACCTTCATCTACTACCGTTGTTTTGACACTGTGAATCATCTTCAGTAAAGAATAAAGTATTAAGGTTTTCCCCACTAGTACAAAAAAGAGCAAATAAGACGGTTTAGAAAAGGTTTTTAAGACGATTTTATGGAAAGCGTCATATTTGAGATTTGGAATTAAACCTATTTTATTGAAAATGTTGTACCGTCTTATTTACATAAATGAAACCGCCATATTTGAGATTTGAAAACTAATTCCATTTATGAAATCTCCATTAAACCGTCATATTAGGCCTAGTATATTAAACCGTCATATTAGCCTATATTTATCGAACCGTCATATTAGCCCTTATATATTAAACCGTCATATTAGGTATATCGAACGTCATATTAGGCCTATTTTATTATATGGAATCGTGCATGGTATATTTCTCATTTTATTATTAAAATTTTATATATTACGTAAACCGTCATATTAGCCCTAACTATATTAACTATTTTTTTTATACTTTAAACTAATAAATCATACTAATCCTTTTAACTTTAAACAAAAAAAATCATACTAATCCTTTTATCTTTAAACAAAAACAAAGATAATGCTTTTAAAATTTAAATAAAAAATTTCTATCATTATTTTTCTATAAGAATACAAGATCGTTTTGCAAATTCTAAAGTTCATATCCTCAGCAAGTTCAAGCCAAATCAATTCAAGTTAAAGTTCATTCTTCATTAAAGCCACGTCTACTCAAGTTGTTCATACATTGCTAGTTTCCTTCATTGTGGATCTTCAAACTTCAAGGTAACACTTATGATTATACTTATTTTAATTTAAGTATAATTGTCCATCAATTTCAATGCAATTTTATTGATTTGTCAGTAATGTTGCATTTAGTATAGTTCATAAGTCTTATAAATTCGATGATTAAAAATCAATTCTTTTCAGATGGATCGTAACTATTGGATGTATGAAATTAGACGTACTGACCCAAGATTTGTGACCAACATGAAACTTTTTCTTACGATTGCTCAAGAGGATCGTGTGAAAAAAGGAAACGAACTTATTCCGTATCCTTGTATGGAATGTAAAAATTTTACCGACTTCAAGGATATACGAGATATCGAGTATCATTTGTTGAGAAATGGATTTATGTTTAATTATACTTGTTGGTCAAAACACGGGGAGTCACTTGCTAATTGTAGCACAACCTCGATAAATTTAGGCTCTAATTATAATAATGAGAACAACGCTCCGCATATTATAGATGACAGTGATATTTTAAACGAGGGCTATGATAATATAAACGAGGTCAATGATAATTTAAATGACATGCGCAATGATTTGGAAACTAATGCTGATGATAGTGATCTAGAAAAACTACAACAACTATTTGCCGACGAAGAAAAACCGTTATATGTTGGTTAAGCTTAGCGCTGTGTTAAAAACTCTTTAATTTAAAGACAAACTACAGTTGGAGCGATAAGAGTTTTACATGTCTATTGGAGTTATTGCATGACATGTTACCCATAGACAACGAGTTACCTGTATCTGTGTACCAAGCTAAGAAATTGATGTGTCCAATGGAATTAGAGGTAGAAAGAATACATGCATGTCCCAATGATTGTATGTTGTATAGAAATCAGTACGAAAAAGCTCATACGTGTGTTACATGTAGTGAATCAAGATACAAACGTAAAAATGAAACTAATGATTATGACGACGATGTGATGAAAAACGGGCCTCCAGCTAAATTATTGTGGTATTTCCTTATTATACCGAGATTAAAACATTTATTTGCTAATCCTAAAGAGTCAAAGTTGTTGCGTTGGCATTCTGAAGAGCGTAAGGATGATGGAAAGTTAAGACATGTAGCGGATTCACCTCAGTGGAGAAACTTTGATTATCATTATCCCGATTTTGGAAATGAGGTTAGAAATATACGATTTAGTTTTAGTTCAGACGGTATCAATCCTTTCGGAAACATGAGTAGTCGTCATAGTACTTGGCCGGTTGTTTTATGCATCTACAACCTTCCTCCATGGCTATGCATGAAAAGAAAATACATAATGTTGTCATTGTTAATTCAGGGTCCAAAACAACCTGGTAATGACATTGATGTTTATTTGTCTCCTTTGATTGATGACCTTAAAACCCTATGGAGCTCAGGTGTATACATGTAAGATGCTTATGAAAAGACAAACTTTAAGTTACGCGCCATGATTTTTGCACTATAAGCGATTTCCCAGCATACATCAATTTGTCAGGATATAGTACAAAAGGTAAACTAGCTTGTCCTGTTTGTGAAAACGAAACAAGCTCTATAAGATTAAAACATTGCAAAAAAACTGTGTGTATGGGACATCGACGATTTCTTCCACGATATCACTATTATCGAAGACTCACAGAAGAGTTTGACGGAAATGAGGAGCTAGGAAGGGCTAGGAAAGGTTTTGATGTGTTTTCACGAGTAGAAAATATGAATACCATTCTAGGAAAAAGATCTCGTACCGAGATCAGAGATAATTGGAAAAAGAGGTCGTTTTTTTGGGATTTGCCTTATTGGAAAAGTTTGGAAGTTCGACATTGCCTAGATGTTATGCATATTGAGAAAAATGTGTGCGATAGTTTGTTGGGCCTATTGTTAAACATTCCTGGAAAAACTAAAGATGGGATTAATGTTCGTAAAGACATGGAATAAATGGGAATACGTAAAGACCTTGCCCCTGTTGAGAGAGCTAAGAGTATTTATCTCCCACCGGCATGTCATACCATGTCACGTGAAGAAAAAAGGAAGTTTTGTCAATGTTTGCACGGTATTAAAGTTCCATCTAGTTATTCAGCAAATATTAAAAGGCTAGTGTCGATGAAAGAATGTAAATTGCTCGGTATGAAGTGTCACACCCCGACCCGCAGCGGAATAAGAGTCGGGGCATAATTGGGTTATCACCAAAGCTCATGATGTTTACTAATATGTTTCATATTTATTAAATCCAAATTACATTTCAAAGTTCCAAGTCAAATTCATACAATACAAGGAAAGAAAAAATTAACTAAACAAATCCATAATCTAAACTGGTTTATTCTTCTAGGCCGCCCTATATGTTTCTTGCCTCAACTTGATCACCTGTATCATGTGTAAAAATGGGAAATTTTGGGTCAACAAAAGTTGGCGAGTGAACCTTGTTTAAAACATTTGTTATTGATTTATTATTTAATTTAATTTTTGGGAAAGTTGTGCAATAATCATATATGAACAAATGTATGTAAACATAACAATCACAAACCACCTTGCTTAAGCATGAAATAAGAATGACAATGTATAAATTGGCAACGTCCCGTTCACGCTCATAGGTAATGGGGAACGGACGGCCTATGCTAATGTATGTGAGATCAAGGCTCAATCAAACGGAGTCGATCTTATGTTGGCAACGCCTGGTTCACGCTCATAGGTAATGGGGAACAGCTCACGCTCATAGGTAATGGGGAGCGGCGGCCTATAAAATGTATGTACTGAAATGATAAAATTTAATCTAAACTTCAACCACACAAACAATGGATACACATTGAATACACATTTGATCATGAACATGATGGATGCACAATGTTTAATTATAATAAATAAATACGACACATGATACACCCCAAAATGTGATTAAAACGGGGAATTGGTAAAGATTCACTCACATTGGGCGCGTTTGTTTGAAGATGTTGGATGCGCACGAGTTTAGGGGATTGATCGACGAGAGATAACTAACCAAATAAGTAACGAAAAGGCAGGGTAAGTATGTGGATTTTATTAACTATTTTAATAAGATTTTTGGGTATAATTTTGTGAGTTTAAGGCTACTTTCTAACTTTAAAAACGTTATTTTTAAGTATTTTTAATTGGTTTTTAAATTAAATAAATAAATAAAAAAAATAAAAAAAAAATAAAAAAATGTTGACTTTGACCGTTGACCGAGACCGTTGACCGTTGACCGGTTCGGACGGTTATATGGTTGCACTGAGCGAGGTTCGAACCGGTGACCTCCCGTACGCGTGCACGCAGCTCTACCAACTGAGCTACGTGTCTAACCCGAAATAATTCTGTTTTTAATTATACTTATATACTATTTAACTTAATCCGAAAATTATTTATTTTTAAAAAAACTTTTAAACGTATCGGACCGGTGCTGACCACAAGTCTCGAACCCGGGACCTGTGGGTTAGCGTACACACAGTCCACCGCTGGATTGTGTGTCTCACTTATTAACTCGGTTTTTATTATTACTTAACATAGACCGTGAGTCCACCCGGTTCAGTTTAAAAAGGCAGATTTTTATTTCAAGTGAGTAAGGCTGGGACAGGATTCGAACTCGCATTGCATGTGTGTTTGTTGCACACAGTCCACCGCTGGACTGTGTGTCTAACCCGTTCATTAAACCGATTTTAATTTCTCTTATATTATACAACACTTCATCTTCTTCGTTCAAAACACTGACATCGACCCATAGACTGTTATTTGTTAAGTTAGCTCAATGAAGGTTATGAGCCATCGTAAAGAAAATGAATGGAAAGAGATTGGAGGGTTGATTGTACCAACTGTTCGTTTTTCTTCAGACGTCCGGCAAGGTCGTCTGCTCCGTCTTGGTGAGTTGCGGCTAATAGGATCTACCAACAATTTGGAGGGATTAGATGTGAAGTGGAACTACTGGGTAATGACTATCAGTAAATTAGAAGAATTATACCGATTAACAGCAGTTTCCTTGAAAGTTCAGAATTTCTCCGGCGAATCAGATAATCCGGCAACGTCGACTGGAAAGGATTCTGGGTGAGGGATTTATATTAGAATTTTGTCTAATAAAGGAATGAGCCAGAAAAATCGAAGTAATTACCGTGTAGGTGGAAGTCTCGGTTTTCCGGCGACTTGCAGATGTTTTCCGGCGAGTAAACTTTCGTTGAGAAAAGGTGCGATTTGAGAGCGAAAAGGTTTCTGGTGAATTGTGGGTGAATTTATAGGGTAGTATCGAGATGTATGGGGTCTGAATTCGGTCTCAATTCGAAGTCAGCCGTTCTCCGGCGGTTACGACTGATATCGCGGGTTCAGACGTCGGTTATAACCGTCGTTAGAGTTAATTCTTCGGTTAATTTGAGCGGAAACGTAAATTATCGGCGAAGTGGTCGGGATTTCCGACGACTGCTATTTGGGCGCAAATTGACTGAATTTGACTTCCGCACTTTATTATTTGAATTAATTGATTCCTTATAATATCAGAAAATCAAAGTGGCAGAGCGGTTGATGGCTTGAAAGTTAAGACTTTGAGGAATATCCGGCTGACCCGGGTTCGACTCCCGGCAGCCGGTTTTCCTTTTTAATTATTTCATTTTTCTATTTTTACAAATTATAATTTATGTCTTTTAATTTGTTGATTAATTATGAATCGTTTAAAACTAAAATAGGCCGTAAATGAACAACAAAAATTTAAGACTGATTGTTCGGCTATTAAACGAAGCGGGTTTCGAAAACCCGTTTTTCGACAAATGTTACATGAAGTCTCATGATTGTCATGTTTTGATGACACATATGATTCCTATTGCAATTCGCGAGTTGTTACCTAAGGAAGTCCGACATACAATCACAAAACTTTGTTTGTATTTTAACATGATTCATTCAAAGGTTATTGATCCCGAAGTATTGGATAGTTGGGAGAAGGATATTTATATTACCCTTTGTGAACTAGAGATGTACTTTCCACCGTCCTTTTTTGATATAATGGTTCATCTAGTATCTCATATCGTAAAAGAGATAAAGTCTTGAGGTCCTGTGTTCCTACGATACATGTATCCCTTTGAAAGATATATGGGTGTGTTAAAAGGTTATGTGAGAAATAATAATCGACCAGAAGGTAGCATTGTTCAAAGGTATACATCTGAAGAGGCGACTGAGTTTTGCACAGGTATTGATATCACAACATTTATAAAATAATTGAGTTTTATTAATCATAAATGACATTGTAATACTTGATTTATTTGCAGGGTATTTGGAAGGCATTAAAAGCATTGGTGTTCCTAAATCACGTCATTCAGGTCGACTTGCAGGCATTGGAGGAGTTGGTAAGAGATTAATCACCCCACCATCTGATGAGATACAAATTGCTCATTTTACAATTTTACAACACATGACATGTATTGCTCCATATGTTAATGAATACAAGAATATGCTACGATTGACACACTTGCGCAAGTCGGATAATTGGTATACCAAACAGCATAACGAGGGGTTTTGTGATTGGTTGAAGAAAAAGGTGGAGGAAACTTATGGTGAACCAAATGTTGATAAAACTGTGGAGAAACTCGTGATGGTGCCAGATTTTAGAGTAATATCTTACCAAGGGTATGATATTAACGGTTATACATTTTACACTAAAAACCAAGATGATAAAAGTGCAACGGAAAATAGCGGAGTCACACAAATAGCTTCAAGTACAAAGGGCGACAAAATGATAATCGCCAAAGAATCATATTACGATGTCATACAAGAAATTTGGGAGTTATCGTATTCCTCGTTCACAATACCTTTGTTTAGATGTAAGTGGGTTAATAATCGCACAGGTGTTAAAGTTGACGAACATGGTTTTACACTTGTTGACCTTACAACGGATGGGTATAAATCAGAACCATTCATTCTCGCAACTCAAGCCACACAAGTATTTTTTGTTAAAGACCCGTGTAATCCAAGATACCATATAGTATTGCAAGGTAAGCGACGTATTCTTGGTGTTGATGATGTTGACGACGAGGACGAATACAACCAGTTTGACGAATTACCACCATTTTCTGTCGGTATTCAACAGGGTAACGATTATATCACCGTTGGCACCTCATACTTACGACGATCTGACCACGACGACGGGATATCTATAGAAAAACCAACCCAAACCAAGAAGTAAAGGTTTGATATATATATATATATATATAACACACACACATATTCTATCTCTATATAAATAATTAAACTAAACTAAAGTTATAACTAAAAGTTCATTTTTTGTAGGATAGACAACGATGAATACTTACGATCTGAGCACAAAGAAGAGATATTTGTTGATAAACGAGTTATGTTCCATGTTTTTAGTCTACAACTATGTTTTTCTTTGATGAATTTATGAACTTATAATATTATTTTCCGTACTTATGCATTTACTTAAATAAATAGATTAGATGTCTTCATAAAAATGTATAGTTATAACGAACCCATATAATAAACTATAGGCCGGAATTATTAGATATATCGACGGTTCAAAATCTATACCGGACTCAACCATATCAGGACAATAAACCATAACCAGTTCAACCGGCATTACCGACGTTCCAAACCAATATTTAAAAGATGGCTCCTGACGCCTCCAATAAATCATACAAAACATGTAACATAGTATTTCCATATAAATAAAGTGGTAGTAGGAACAACAACAAAAAAAACTAAAAAAAAAGTCTATAGATACTAACTCAACTCCCACGACACCCAACATTCAATATTCACTCATCCCCACCCAATTCCACTTCTCTAGTCCACACATACAACCGTACTCGTCAACGTAGCCAATCAAATCTCAAAAGCATCCACTTTACACTGAAATGTGTGACTGTGAACCGTTAAATACCTTCCACCGCCTCAAACTCCCACTGTTGCACCGGAATATCTGATTGGAATACAAGATCTAGTCGCCGGAGATACAATAACAGACACTAAACATACAATTTCAGATAAACGCGAAGAGAAATGGCAACGGCGAGAGTAGATCTGGACGGAAACACGATAACTCCGATGACGATATGCATGATTGCCGCCGGAGGTTTTATCGGCTCGCATTTGTGCGAGAAGCTGATGGCAGAGACGCCGCACACGGTGTTAGCCGTTGATGTGTATAATGATAAGATGAAACACCTGCTTGAACCGGACTCGCTTCCGTGGAACGGTCGCATTCAGTTTCACCGGCTTAATATCAAGAACGATTCTCGTCTCGAAGGACTCATTAAGTGCTCCGATCTGGTAATTCATTTATCCTGTATTGTTATTTTGTTCTTATCGAAATTTCATGTTTATTTGCCCTAATTGAACTGTATGTTTGTATGTTAAGAGTTTGTCATTGTTATATTGTTGGGCTTTTTTAATTATTGTTGGCTTTTTAAATAAATTATAATGTGGTTTTTTGTGGCTGGACAGTTTTTACCAAGTGGGAATTAGTTTTTGATCTAAAATTGTTCCCCCCAAATTAACAATTCTCTTTTTACAAGGCTCGCCCCCAATCAACGCTACATCATCATCAATCGATAATCTCCAACCTCTAATCTGCAATCATCGTAAGTTTTCTTTGCTGGATGAGTATGATTTTGAAACCGATTATCATTTTTTTTGCATTAACACTTATTCTGTTTCTAGGTTGTACTTCTAGACTTCTAGTAATATTCGGTAGTTACAATTTTTAGCTTGTAGTTAATCTTTTGTTCTATGTATAATTTTTTTCCGGTTAACATTTTAGAATAAAAGATTTGAAACATTGATGGTTTTACCTATTTATGTATTAATGGTGGGGAAAGAAGGGATGGGTCTTCTAGTAAGAAACATGGTGGAACTGGCAATTAGCAAGCACATGTTTCCTGAACCAAAACAAGCATAAAAATTAATCATAAGACTAGAAACTAAGAAAGAATAGCCATGACATTGGAAGCACGAAGAGCAATGTAGTCTGAACCATCGGCTCCTTTGAAATCGTTCCCTGTGTATTTCGAGTAAAGAACAGTGTTTCCTGGAGACAATGGCACTCCTGTTCTGTTTCCTTCTTCATTCAGAAGGCCCGGCCCAACTGCAATCACCTGTGGTTCCAAAGCCCACAAACATGTAGTAAGCACAAGCCACAAGATACAAGCAATAAAAAATATAGATTTTTTAGCTAAACATGACATTGGCTAGTGGCTATTTCATATTAGAGGTAATAAGGTGGACAAGTTGGGTTTGTTGGGTTTCTAGTATATGGTTACATCTTTGTTACACGCAACATATCACTTTCCATATTATGTTTTTTTTAGAAACCAAGTTTAAATATGTCGGAGAAGAAAAAGAGGGGAGTTTCTAAATGCAAAAAGAAGCTTTCAAATCCGGATCAATCTAAAGTTGATTTTAATGAGTAGGGTATAGCGAACGGTAAGAATGCAGGGCGCTTTATGTCTTGGATTGGTGTCGAATGTAAAAGAAAGATCCGTATAATAAACGTGCTAGAAAAAAAAACCCTAAAATATATGAAGATATTTGGGAATACGCTAAGGTATTGTTTCTTCTTTTTTTTTTCTTTTAGCTAGTGGGATTCCCCGCGCTATGTTGCTATTGAACATCCTAGCTCTATAAGGTATTGTTTCAAGCTATCCACATTTAGATGCTATTGAACATCCTAGCTCTATAAGGAATACAGTAAGTAAAGCACGTCTTAATCCGGTCACAAAGCTATATCAAATGGTGAATTGGCAGGATTACTTGAATTATTGGTAAGTATTTATATAATTAGTATATAAATTTATAGTAATCAAAATTTTAACCGTCACATTTTTTGAACTAGATAAAAAAGAAAAACAAAAACAACTGAAGGATGATGGCTCTTATTCTACAAAGAAAAATAAGAGCAAGGTTGTAGAGACAGCGGCTGGGGAGATCCTTGGTAGTCCTGGCATAGACCTTGCGGCCGGTAGTTCATCAGAAATCTTGGTAATATAATATCAAAGTTTGTTTATTTATTTATTTTAGATATATATACTAAAAGCTACCTTTTACAGTCTATTAAAAATGTGAACTTCTGCATCTTGACGACCAAGGTACTCTTAAGGTTGTAGCTATTGGCTGTGTTCATCTTACTCATGATAGGTTTGTACATGGATGCCCAATAATAGATGGTTTCGTCAAAGTTCAAATAGATAGGGTTGTAGAGGGTTGTGGATTGACTCGTCTTTTGCCAGAGTCATGTATTTGTGGTGAAATAGAACTTTTGAAAGATACAAAAGGAAGTTTTATTCAATGGCCCGTTAAATTAATAAAGGTATATATTATATGAATAATATTCGTATATTGATTTCATTTATTGGTATACTAATATTTTTTATAACGTATAGATTTTGAACAAAGATTCTCCTCAAACTGTAGAACCGCGTCATCAATTTATAAGTACACCTTATAGGCCACAGGTTATGTTTAATATATATTATTATTTTAAATTGCTTGATATTAAAAAACAATATGCTTTGCCATTGTAGTTTGAGGCAACATCTGCTGACCAACAACAAACGATTCCAAATGAAAGAAACGAGTATCAAATATACTTGTATGCATTACAAGATGATGAGACTTTTAATCAATTGGTAAACACATTATTTATATTTATGTGTGTATGTGTTTATATTTATGTTTGTTTACTAATAACATTGTTATTGATTGATGTATTTCATTGATAAACAGTTTTCTGAGAATACAACGGCCGAGCATGTTTCTTTTCACAAACCTGAAAAAAGGGTAAATGCACGGACCCCTGACCGCGGAGGGTTCTCCCTCCCCAAACTAGCTTAGCCCCATAGCTGCCTGGCGGTTACTACCCAACAGGATTATTCGGGCCGAGCTGGACTCGAACCCGTGTCCTCCCGTTTGGAATGGGTGAGGCTGGCCACTGGGCTGACACCCCGTGGTTTTCTTTTCACAAACCTATTGAGCCTATTAATGTTAATCAACCTAATGAGCCTGTCATGCTTATCAACATACGAAGCCCGTTATTACTAATCAACCTACAAAGACCGTTCATGCTAATCAATCTACCGAGCCCATTCTTGACTGCCAGCATACCAAACCTATTTTTGCTTCTAAACCTTCAAGAGAAAGAACAAAAGTATCAAAAGAAAAAACAAAAGTATTAGAACTTTTAGAAATAGCGAGGTCCAGGCCTCAAAACATATATGGATTAGCGCAAAAGTGGCACCTCAATCTGAAAAAGCCTTGTCTATGGTTTTTACTTCGCCAACTGGGATGTATGAGGAACGTGTTCAAGAGACGATTGAATTTGAGGCGGTTATACAGTTATGTGTCAACGTTGGTAATATTTGCTTTGTGCATTGGTTCACAATGTATGTTCTGCTATTTTTATTTAAATATTTTATGTAGTTTTTTTTACTATATAACCGAGGGTTAGTAATCTTATCACATTTCTTTCTACTTTTATTTCAGGTATTTATATGTAGCTGAGGAACGAGATGGTTTAAATAATACTGCATATTTTCATCCTCGTTATATTGAAGGTGAACTTGTCTCAGATGATGGTGACTTTGTGATTGACTACATTAAAAAGGTCATCTCTTTTCATAAGGACAAACAATGGTTTATTGCAGCATATATAGCCGGGTGTTCTATTTGTTTCATATCAAGATCATTTATATTAATGCTTCAACCTTCTTTTAGTTATGTTAGAATATTGTTTTCGTTTTTATTTGTTAAGTGTTTCTTAAATCAGACCATTTTACACAGGAAACACTGGGTATTAATTATACTTCAACATCATCCGGTATATAAAACTTGGAAGGGGTACATATTTGATTCACGTAAAGGTAAAAATGATAATGATTATCCATGTTACGAGATTACAACATTATTCAAACATGCCATAGGAAAAAAATATGACGTGGACTAAGATTAAAGTAAGTTCTGATTATTTTTTGTAGTTCGTTTATTTTTGTATTTTATTTAACTAATTGTAAGTTCAATTAACTATTTAGTGTCGTCTACAACCTAATGGATGGGAGTGCGGTTATTGTGTTATGTTGGCTATGTATGATTTTGTGATTTGTAATAGAGAACATATGGTAAGTATATTTGTACATTCCTATTTATATACGTTTAACAACAATGTGTATTAAACCATAACCTAACTTTTATTTATCTTTGTGTTTTAGTTGGTAAATAAAACTACAATGGTTCGTCAAGGTGAAATTGATGAATTTGTAGAGCGTACTTTAAAGGTGTTTTATATTGTGATGCTGAGGATGAGGAGGATCAATGAGGTAAGTGTATTAGTAAGTGTATTAGTATGCGAATCTATTCATAGTAATTTTTTTTTCAGTTTTTCTACATTTTTATAAATGTTTAGGAAACTTGAGTGAGCCTCAGAACATAGTCTTTTGATTCATTATATTGAGAATTAATTGCAAAGATGGTTAAGTCACTTTAATCCGTTCGTCTATTTGACCCCAAGGGCCTAGGCGCACATATATTATTAGGGATTCCTAGGAGCAACACATGGCTTTGTATTAATGTTGACTATAGTTGACATGACTTATGCATTAAAATTTTCTAGAATTTAGAATCATGCTTTATTTTAATCCTAAATGGTAGCTGATAAACATTTTATGTGTTTTGATCAGTGGCAAAGGAATTCTAGTTAACTGGTCAGAGCTTATTGTGGATGAAGGAAGTTGCACAAAGTCAAAGAGGTTTTTGAAGTGTTTTTTGCATGGGTGTAAAGCTGAATGATTTGATTTTTTTCTTTGTTAAATTGAATGCTTGACTAATGAGTCAAGATGGATTCTTTTGCTATTTATAAAACAGTTCATTGGTTGGTATATCCTTTTCATATATGTATTTGTAAATCCAAGATGAACTACATATGGGTCTGGGTGAAATATATGGATGCACCACCCAACTAACCGGCTTAGTCCCATCACAAACCGTCTTATTAGGATTTAATATGATGTTTTATAAATATGACGGTCAATACACTAGAAACCGTCTTATTAACAAACCACAAACCGTCTTATTAGGCTTTAATATGACGCTTTATATATATTAAATATGACGGTTAACACACACAAACGTCATATTATGCTTTAATATGGAACCTTAAAACATATCAAATATGACGGTCTATTGAAATGTCTTAAAAATGTTTTAATACTAAATATGACGCTAATGACAAAAAATGACTTTGTCTTTTAAAAAGATTAGTATACCGTCATATTTGATTGAAAAACTGCCATATTAAATCTCTCTTTTTGTACTAGTGCCCCCAAATTAGTGAGGTTTATCCTTCAAATTATTGAGGTTAACCCAAATCGTTTTTGAAGCTTTGTTGGAGAGAATAATTTTCAAGAAATTTTGAGGTTCTTAAAGCTAATTACTATTATTATTATTATTATATTATTATTATTATTGTTATTATTATTATTATTATTATTATTATTCACTTTTAGAGAGGACATATCACCAGAACTGGTATAAATTTATTTTATTTTAATCTACCAAAATACTATCTGGGTTGACCCTATAGCGACAACATATTATCGGGAAGAGTAACCATTACCATTAGCATTTTGTGACGACACTATACACTTTTAGCTTCAAAGAAGCAATATCGACAAAATTGTTGCGACAACATGTCGTTGGCAATGGCCAACGTATCATACGGGAATTTTTGTAGTGATTATCTGGAAACATTATAATGTTTTATATGTAATAGACTTTTATTTAAAAACTTTATAGAATATAACTACGCTTCAACAAAACTTATACCAGAAACCACAAAACCAAATTGTTCAGATCATAATGGTTTGGCTCGTCATGGAAAAAAAATATGTTTGACTTGCTCGATTTTAGAATTGAAAATAGAACTTCTATGAAAACATGGATAAAGATAAAGAGTATTCTATTATGTCTATATATTAAAAGTCTAACCTTACCTATAATATTTATTATTATTTATTATTATTATTATTATTACTATTATTATTATTATTATTATTATTATTATTATTATTATTATTATTATTATTATTATTATATACTAAAAATAAGCACGGTACAGTATATTTGTTTAATTTCTTTTAATTTTAGATTTATAATGTGTTATTATTATAATTACTTTTGAATATTTTTTGTGTTGCTTATAACTTTTATGATAATTGTTTTATAAAATTTTAAGAATGACATTGTCACATATTTATTTTTATCTACGCCTGGATGCAAAATTTACCATTAACCGAATTATGATTAGTAATGTACAAGTGATCAAAGTACATATGTGCATATTATCAAAATTGACTCGTGTTTCTTTTTTTTATTCAAAGTGACATTTTTTTTACTTTTTTCATATTTGCATACAAACATAGATATTTTCTTGACAAACTAGATTCTAAAATATTTAGACAGGTAACGGTTTTCACGGTTTGATTATACAATACAACTACGTAACTATTTTGTGGTTTCCGAATATATTATCATGATGGTATTGTAATGAATCAAAGCGATATGGACCTAGCGACCGTCACGAAACATGGGGAACCCACTAGTTAAAATAATAATGCTGATGAGTTTTAAATTTTTGGTAGTTAAAAAGTAAGGTACGAAAAACAAACGTCTGAGATTATTTCAATAAGAAAAAGAAATAGAAACAAAAACTGATATAAATATAACGGGAATAAATAAACTTCATAAATGTTGGTTAATAATAATCCTAATAACTAATCATGAGTAATTTTTAAGATTTACTTTAGTAACTAAATAACCAAAAAGTGACTATATAATAAATAATACAAAATTTAAATTAAAAGAATGGTTTTCTTACAAAGATAAATAAACTTTTAGTTAAAATGGTGTTATTTTTTGTTTTAAATAAAGTGAAGAAAAAAAACACATATGTGTTCATACAGATAACAATAATATGAGCCCACAAATAACAAAGACACGTCAGCTAAAGTTAAATTTTAAAAATAATTTAATTTAATATTTACTATGAGTGAGTTAAAACATTACTTAAGAATATGTAACTCATCACTAGCAAAATGTTTTGGTTCCTAAGGACCTTGGGGGTCTAGGAATAGGGTCATTACAAAAGGCCAATTTTCCAATGTTGGCAAAATGGTAGTGATTTTTCAAGGTAGCTGATAATAGTCTTTGGAGAAAAGTTATATGGAGCATACAATTCACAGGTTTGGAGTTTTATCTTGGCCAGGATGTCAATCTCTGGGACATGGAAACAGGTGGCAAAAGTTTTGGGTGACCTTAGCTATAGGGTTATTAATATGCTTATTGGGTTGCATCTTGCCTTTTGGAAGGAATGATGGTTATCACATATGCCTTTCGGAAGAAATGCTAGTTATCAGATATTGTTGTTTGAGATTGCTTATTTAACTTTAAAAGTGATTTTTATTAAAAGTGTTTATTAATTTATAACTTTTTAAAAAAGTGTTTGATTAGCTTTTGTGGTGAGAAAAAATAAATGATAAAAAAGGATACGATCAATTTCCATGTTTAGTTGCTATTTAAATGGTGATGTCAGATTTGTATTTTTATGTTCAAAAAGCTACAAGTCATTTAAAAAGCTAGGTTTTTATGACTTTTGAAAAACAACTTCACACTCCTTTTCAAAAACTCAAAATGAAAAAAAAAAACAATTTTCTCATTGTCAAACACTTTTTTAACTTATTAGCTTTTTGAGAAAACCAATAAGTTAATAAGTCATTTCGAAACTCAATATTAAACACTCTCAAGTATCCTAATTAGTTTAATATTGAGCTCTCTAATAATGCGGTTGTTGTGGATCGGGTAAACGCAGCTGATGGGATAATGACACTGAACTTCCAATGGACTCGTCAACCTCGTACCCCTAAAGAATTAAGGAAGCTTGATTGCCTTTTAGATGTTTGAGGTCTGTTGAATTTAGAACTAAGGGGACCACGGTCTTGGAAGCTTGATACAACGAGATTCTTTTTAGTCTGTTGTCTTAGTGTCCCATATGCAGTCGTCAAAGTTTTCGAGCATTGGAATCAACTTCCAATGGAACAAATGGGTGCCTATTAAGGTTAACTTTTTTGTTGGCTGTTGATTTTCTGATAGGCTTCCAGTAATGGTGTCCCTTGCAAGAGGTAATGTTCATATCGACTTTCTCTGGTGTAGATTTTGCGACAAATCTGATGAAAGTGCAGACCATCTATTTGTTTCACGTCATTCTGCATGGCTGGTATGGGTTTGTGGTTCGTTGATGCATATTTTGCATTACTATATAAGTACTATAAAACTGAGGAAAAAATATAGAAATACAACAAATTAAACATTATATAATTTTACTTTACAAAGAATTAAATTTGTAAAACTTATTACTATATTATTATGGATAATTTAAGCATATTTTGTTTTCGTTTTATAACTTTTAAGATACGATGTTTTATATAAAATTCTTAGTATTCTGTTGCGACGGTTTTTATCTGTCTCAACATGTATTATTTTTTCAGAACCGAGTTGTGTAGTAATGTACAAGTACTCGAAGTACAAACGTACATGATATCAAAACTATTTCACATTTAGCTTTTTTTTTTCAAAAAAATTGATGTCGTTTACCGTTTTCGTTACTTTAACAATATAACGTAGTGCTTTAGAAAATTTCGAATACACCATTGCGATGTGCTTATTTTTATCTTACAATTCAATAAAGATTTCGTTCAAAATCAAATGAGTCAAATATAATCAATTTTATATGTGTTAGGTGTGACAAACCGAACCAATATTGTTTGAACAACTTTAGTAGCAGTCCTAGTATTTATTATTATGGTTTCCCGTATAACTTCGGTTGAAAACAAAGTTGTATTCGCAACACTATCTTTTTTATACCGTAAGCTGTAGCGAGTTTCGACACCATACCAGTATCATGACGAAACGAACTGATATCGTCCCAATAGCATCGGTACCACATTAATATCGATACTATCTAAAGCCTTAGTGGTATTTGTTTTTAGGGTTTTCAGTCAATACAAAATGCGTGTCGATATTATTTAGACGTACCACGACTTTACTTTTTAGGATTTTATCTTTTGGTTGCTAAACCAAGTGCAGGTACCATAATTAATCGGACCAGTAGCGAAAGAATTTCCGCTGCAACGCACACAGACAAATTGCACTAGAATCATCTATAATCTATAATCTACTTCTGTCATTTCTGTGATTAGAGAAAAATAAAGTTATGATCATACATACTAAAAATTAATTCTACATTTCTGCCTAAATAAAAAGTTTAAAAAATGTTACTAGCGTGGGTTTTGGGAGTGAAAGAACCAAGTTTTCTGATTCAACAAGGCTGTTTGACCTTGAAAATGGCAGTTTTTGTTGGATGCGATAAGAGTATTCTGGTTCAAGTTTCACTAAAATCAAAAGAGGTATGAACCCTAACTTTAGTACGGCATGCCTTTTCCAAATATGTCAAGTCAAACGTAGACATTACAACATGAAATGGACATGTGGGATAGGAAAAGATGATCAAAAATCAAAATCAATGTTTTTAACTTTTTATAGTAGTCCTGGGAATTTAACTTATTATTTTAGCAAGCTATATTTTTAACACTAGTGGTACACAACCGTTAATCTATACTAAATTACATCAAATTATTAGCATACTTAGAATTAAACCCAATACCGTTCATTAAAAGACAAGAGTCAAATGAGTCAAAAAAATAATAAAAAAATATATATAAAACGGCACATGAGACTATTTTGTCTTTTGATATGAAATTTGTAAAATTAACAAACCATAAACTCTGAAATAAATAAAGTATGAAGTTTATGGTAGCAAATGAGATTTTTGAAAGATAAAAACGAAGCGTTATTTTAGTATAATTTCAAAGAATGCTAGGTGTTAGCACTATATTAATTCTTATAAAAAATCTAAATTTTTATTTTATTTTAATTAACTTTTGAAATTTTAAATCTAATTATGTTAATGTTTTTTAGAATGAAATTAAATTTGAATTCTAATTAATATTTAATTAAGGAAATAAAAAAAAATCTATGGAAACTATTAAACTATTATCCTTATATTTTCAGACACTTCAAATTAAATAATAATAATAATAATAATAATAATAATAATAAATAATAATAATAATAATAATAATAAAAAAATAAACAAAGGGAACTTTCTTTAATGTCTATGTTTTAAATTGGTTTTAAAAGTGATTATTGTTGCTTAAAGGTTAGAATGAAGCACTAGTTTTTTAGTAACCGTAAATTGGATGTGTGTTACTAGTAAATAGGAATGAGTTTAAGCGATTGATAGGCGATAAGACGATAAGTTACAAACAAAATAACAAATGTCATGTACAAAGAACTGAATAAGTATTTATAAGTTTGTTAATTGTAATTATACTTTTATTTTTTATTGTTGTAGGTAATAAGAATGTTTCGGTTATGTAAATTATACTTCACTTTTCTGTTATAAAACCCTATGTAATTCATAGATTTATAACCTAGTAAATATATTCAGCCTAACTACTTTGTCCAGTTTGCCGGTCAAGCAAACCGGTTCAATGGAGACGTTTGACTTAACCAACTGTGTGACAATGGAAACCCAACAAGATTGAAAATAGTACACGTATTTACGAAATTGTGCATTTCGATGAATTTCGCATGAAGGTTAAGAATTGTGTATGTGACGTAGAGTTGTATTCTACAACAACCTTACCCAATTATTTCCATCTATAGCTACATTGAAAAATGAAATCACTCGATCTAACCAAAATCAAACAAAAGTCAAGTTTTGGTTTAGATAAATTCTAAATTTCTGCCTTTCAAAATTCAATTCAAAAAACAGAATACATATTCAAAGTAATGATTATTGTAGCATGTTAATTTAATTTTAAAGTTAAGTTTCACATGCAAAAGTCAAACGTTGACTCTTTTATAAGCATGCCATCATAATTCCATGCATCTCTTTAACCTAGAAATATAACAAATTATCAAAAGAAGTCGTGTTAGAATATTTACGTTCAAAAGTATGCAAAGTAGATATAGTTGTTTATTATATTGTAACAAGTCATACCAAGACATTGTTCCAAGTATAAGGACCATGCGTTATGAAGCACAAAAAATACCTAACACGAATATTCATCGGATTGAGTTTAATATTACTTAAGTCTGAAATCTACACAAATCGTCAAACCTCAAAACATTGAATAAGTCAATGTATATATTGTGATGGAATATAAGTTTCTAATTCCTTGTCTACGTCTTAAGTAGTAAAAACAAGAAGAGGCACATAACAAGTTTTGTTCAAAGTTAAATATTGCAAAATCATTTATCCAAATATGAAAGTAATGTTACTGCAATCCTTTTCACGAATCAAGATTTCTAAATTTGTGAATATGTTACATAAGTACATATATTAGGATTATAACATATTAAATCAATTAAACTCCAATGAACCAACAAGTTTCATCTACGCATGAAGCAACCAAACAATTAAATTAGTACTTAAGCGTCATACTTGAAAAGTAAAATAATCAACCCACATATTAAAATTTCAAACTTTAACTACGAAATAAAATAATCATTCCAAACATTTTAGGTAAAATAATCAAAATTCAAGTAAAAATTGCACAAGAAACAAAATACCTAAATAAGGGTTGCTTAGAGATCTCGGAGATGCTAGAATCAAGTTGACCGGACTATGTAAGGGGTTTGGGGTGACAAAAGTAAAGAAGGCTAGAGGGACGACGGAGGTGGGGGATGATCGATCCAGAGCCGACCCAATAGAGATATTGAATAAAGCAAGGGCTTAGAGCCCTATTTAAAAAAAAGTATTTATATTGGGATTCAGAAGTTTGGGCCAAATATAGATGTATCAATATATCACTTCTTTAGGAGAATAAATTAATTACCAATGGAATGGGAAATTAGGGCAAAATCATCGTTCGAACTTTTGGAAGAGGAAGCGTTCATATATGGGAGTGCAATCTTTGGCTTTTGAATTGCAATACTTGTGAATTTTCCTAATCATCTTCTCAACTAAGTGACAAACTCATGGATTAAAAATTATAAAATCCCAAATTTTACCGGTAAGGTTCTTGGATGAGTTGAACACACATGTTTAAACTAGTGGGACAACAAGCGGTCACGGATGTGATGATTTTGATTTAGATGGTTATGGGTACCAAATTGTCATTATTTGAAAGACTAATTAAGTGGCTTTAGGATTGAGTCGCGAACTAAATGACCACGGTCGACCGTTTTGTATAACTTCAAAACTTTTGAGAGGGGAACCCAAAAAAATCGGTTTGGAGGTCGGTTTCTCTCATTTGTTCGCTTCTCATGGTCGTAAGGAGAAAGAAGAAGGAGAGGGAGCTCAGTTTGCTGGTTTCGATCATTTCTGAGTAAGGCTATACTTTTCAACTATCGTTTTACCATTTTGTGAGCAAGGTGATGATTGGCGTTTATTTGATGTTAGGGATGATTTCTAGTTTAGAAGCCATTGGAGAACGATTTGAGTCATGGGAATAAGGAAATTCAACAAAAACATGGAATCCGATGGGTGTCCAAGCAATCCCGCCACTGTTTTGCATCTCTGGCGGGGGCGCCTATGGCTTCTAGTGGCAGCAATGGTTGCAGAGTGATAGAGCTTAGAGAGACGGTCGTGTGGACGGATATCTTATTCGCCCAAACAGAGTTTCTTTGATAGGGTTTCAAAACACTTGAAAATAGATGCACAAAACAAGAAGTCCAATGGACTATTCTATTTTTTGGTGAATGTAGTAGTGGTGGAAGGCGAATGAGACCTATGCAAGTATTGGGACTCGACGAGAAGGTCGTGCGGACGCTTGAATCACTCGATTATGAGTTCGTTTGATATGGATTTTAGCTACTCGATTTTAAGTGCATGAAACAGGGGATTCAGGCGGACTGTCTTAGATTCAGAAAGTTGTGGGGGCGGCGGCAACGGCGGAAATAATTTCCTAGTGACCGACATGTCGAGATGAGTCTGTGGGTTCTTGAATCACCCGAATCAGAGTTATTTGGTCGGGTTTTGTGACAACCCGTATTTTTGAGGTTAGCGCCGTTATACTTATCTCAGTTTTATAAATGCATGAACCGGTGTGACAAATTAATTACACTTATCTAATGTATTTAAAAAAATGAATGCTTGAAGCCAAATCTTAATCGTCCTGAACCTACCTGAACCGTTGAACCATAGCTTGTTTAATATATCTTATATTTGTGGATGATAAATTATCTCTTAAGATTAGTTGTGATGTTTAAAAATAATAATAATTAAGAAAAAATATATGTATGTATTGTAACAACTTTTCAATGCCATACAACCACCTCTACTCTCCATACGTTTTTTTTTTCATTGGCAGCCCACACCTCTCTTGAACACTTGTGCAGCCTAATTCAACACCAACCCACCCTCTTTAATCTCTCAGCGTACACACCAAAAGCCCAACCCCACCTCTATTCAAGTATGTACGTATGCATGTTGTTAAGCAGAATCATAAAAAAATAAGAAACCCTAGCATCCCCTTGGTGACTTACGGCAGCAAGAAGACCCATCCCTCCCACCGTTGCAACTCTTCACGCTCGAACTCTCTCCCTCTCGCACTCTATATCTTACGGTTAGTGTGTTTCGGTTATTTTTTGGTTTGTGATTCTTGCATTACATGGTTGTGTTTTGTTATATCTTTGATTATTATATTGATTATAATGTTAACTTGAGAATAGGATGCATGAGAATCACGTATAACGTTCGTTTTACTGTTTAGATATGCATAAGGCTTATATATGTTAACTAGGGTTATGTCTCGGTTGAATCTTACTGGTTTAATAGTATAGACGACATATGTGATGATAAACCTGCTGTTAGTGTGTATAAGGGTCGTTGTTGTTCGCTAAACATGTTAACGTAATCACTTGAACACACGTTAGAAAGTTAAGAGCTGAAAACAGGAAGTGGTTGATGTTTACAGCCGACTTCAGTTGGCTATAATGGGGTCATAATTTAACGAAAATTGATTTTCTTGAGTCTATTACGTGCTATTTCGAAATACGCTTCTAATGGCGCTAGAATCATGATTTTTGGATTGTTAAATAACTTGATTCGTTTAGCTATGAAGTGCATTTTAAATAAATTGATCGTTTCAGCTATGAAAGCTGCATTTTTCTGCAGATTTTTCGTGATATGTTTTGCATCATAACTTGCTGCGTATTTGGAGTTTTCCTATGAAATTCTTACTGTAGATAGCCTTTGATGTCTAAAGAATTTTACCGCTGGTTTCAAGTCAATCGGATAAACGATGAATTTTTAAGAAAATGTTTAGTTGGCAGGGGTCAGATTTCGACGAATCTGACCCTGTTCAGTGTTTGATTTTTCACGGAAATCCTTAAGGAGTATGGTCACCAAATTTTATACAATAGTAGATGCTCCGATTGACACGCCCTGTAATTTTTTGAGAATTTTCCTATACACGAACTATTCCGGATAACACTCCAAAAACTGTCCGAAAATGCATTATATTGCTGAATTATTATTGAAGAGTATTTTAAATCTTTCGTGACACTTGTGTGGTCGCTAAGTGATGTCGTGATAGATGCATGCATGATAATTAGTATTTTATGATAAAATGTGCTACGTGCTAGATACGTGTAGGATTCGTGTTTCCGCGTGAGCACGCACACTAACTTTTAAACGGTAATCATGTTAGGACGTGATTGACCGGTTCCATCTCGCGTATTTATTTCCATTCCTTAATCCGAGCATTCAAAGGTGAGTTCACTACTCTTTTACAGGATGCGTCCCGAGGGACAAATTACTATTCTTGGAGAAATACTTTTTATAAATATTGTAGTTTAATTTCGATGTTAGCTAATAAACTCAAACCCTATCATGAAAGTCCCTACTTACTATCGAACTAGTTGCCTGGGAGGCAACGGGGTATTAGTTGATAGCGCTATTAGGCTTGACAAACCTCACACCGTGCTGGTAACCGGGCGTGGAACTAAGGACCTTAAACACATGGCCAATGTTGATAGGCATTGATGAGGGCAAACAAATGTCACCCGGTATCGAGTTATTAACGACATGTCTTTAAACTAAACATCAACCCGTTTGCGTTAAATAAAACTGTGAACTCGCCGGCTTAATCGCTGATACACTTTTCTGCATGCTCGCAGGTCGTTAGATAATCATTGCATGGGAACTTACAGTCTGGGGAGCTTGAAGTGTCATGGGACGTGTTACTTGATTGCAAACAATAAAACTTTACGTTTTAAAACATTTTATTTTTCGATTGTTTGAGATATTTACATTTGCTTCCGCTGATTACATACTATGTTTGCAATAATTTAATTGGAATTCACTACTCATGTTGGACATGATGACCTTGTTTTTTAATATTTACTATTAGTTCGACATGATTAGTGGCTAGATCATGGTACGTCACACGCCTCGCGGTAAAACTCCGCATGTGGATTTTGGGGGTGTGACAGGTTTTTATCCAGTTTTATTCAAGTTTGTATTCTACTTTGCGCATGCACCCATAATTTATGTGCATTTGGGTTGGGAATGTCACGTATGTATAATGTCCTAAACTGTTTTGATAGAAAACCTACAACAAAAATATGAAGCATAAAATTTCCTACACTATAAACGTTCTATCATACTTGGAAACCGCTTAAAGAATTCATTTATGAGAATTACATCCTTCATTCTTGCTTATTATATTAAGGAAAATGTCACAGAATAGTAACGAAGTTTCAAAAGTGTTCTAATTAGGTCACTCGTATCATTTTTGTCCCAATTAGATAACTTCATATTCAAATCGAGTCATGTCCTTTTTTCCATGTGTCAAGAGAAAAATAGAGCATAAGATGCTAGGGTCAGATTATATTAATATATGAAATTTTATTTATTAAAAATAAAAACACTTTAATTACATTAAAAATTAAAAAAACAAGTTAAAATCCACGTCATCACTGGACGTTAGCGTCAAATGAAAGGGAAAAAAGAAACAAAAATTGATATCACGACGGTTACCTATGAAATGGATGAAAAAACCCTTAATTTTAATAAAAAAATGAATGTTGAGTGTACCCGATTGGAACACTTTTGAAACTTGAGTGACCTAATTGGAACACTTTTAAAACTTGGTTACTGTTCTACAAAGTTACCCCTTATATTAAATATAACGAGTGTTTATCAAACTTCATGATCACATTCTCGTACAGTCTGCCACCTGACTCGATCTTCAGGAGCTATGCACTCCATGTGGAAGACCAGTGTAACCTGCAGTCCCCATACATCCATATCATTAGATAAGTGGTGAATTCATACGTAAATTAAACTTATATAATTAGTTGGCCACATCGCATTCTTAACATATACTATTGCATCAGTTTATATTCCTGGATTCGATCTTCGAATTCCAGTGTCGAACCTTTGAGGGTCCAATCTTAATATTTCTGCGGTTTCGTATATTTAAATCCAATGCATACATACAAACAAATTTCCACCCATATGTATACGTATATACAAGTTCCATCCTTCCACATGTGTTTTACATTCTAATACATTTATACATACAAGTCCTAGCCACATACAAACAATTAAATCCCAGACATACGTACCTACATACATGTTTCGTGCCCATACATGCTCGCATACGAGTTCCATCCTTACTCGCACCTAACAAAACTCTTTGGTAGGTTTAGGGTGCATTTAGGAAGCTTAACGTGGCTTGGGGATGGAGCTATGGGGGTTGTGATTGAAGAAAACTGGGCTAAGTCATCGGCGACGGGTTATATACCTCGTCGGCGACACCCCACCTGATCCACCATTTGGATTTTTGAGTTTTTACCTATTTCAAGTCTCGTTAATGAGTTATGTGATTCCTAATACATAAATTAGGATTATTCCAAGACACTAAATCATTCCAACACTCATTTCTTTACCCAAACATCTATGATCTACATCTTACTACGCTACTTCCTTAATTATGACCCGCTTGTTTCCTCCATGTGGATTCAAACATGATTAAACTATACGTAATCCATTACTATGTTCCGTACCTTGACTCCATTAATATGTACTCATCCTTTGGGATTCCCATACATCATATATATATATATATATTAATATATATATATATATATATAATATACATTCATTAACATGAATAAAGTTAAAGTCTGGAATCACTTACCTCGAGTTTTTCATGGCTTGCTTCCTTACTTCTTCTTGCCTCATTAGCTTTTCAAGCTTTCATCCATCTTGACATGAACCTTACTCTCTTATGTCAGGATGTTTACAATATTGTTAGCATACACGCTCATTCACATTAACATTCATTTCCAACTCATATGTTACTTTGACTTTCGTTACTCAATTACTAACACACAAGTCATATATTCACCACCACATCATTCTAAATCCATGCAATTCCACTCATCATCATGTATAACACATAATTTCTTTGACATGTATCACATGATATCCCTAATCTTACAATTGCGTTAGGAAATCTAACCTTACTATTCCCACATTCGTTGACTTTTCACAAAGTCAATTGTCAAGCATACAAGCTTCCCGTTTAGAAACATATGTTTATCTTAGCATGCTAGAACATAACCAGTACACTATATGCATTTCATACTCGTGTGTGGGACACACATACAACCGTATGATCACTTAGTTGCATACATACACATGTACAATCAATTCCACACAACACACACACAACTATTTCCATGTTTCTACAATTAGCAACATAATCCATGGTTAGCTAATACAACATAATTCCAACATTCTCCCTTACTAGTAAGTCCACATGCTACACAAACAACATCAATTCACTTCTTAACCCCAATTAAGCAAACACATGGTATACACCACACCATTCATGTATAGAGTACACATTACTAATGTATACTTCTTACCAAATCATACAATCAAACTAAATTTCCGCATGTAAATTCCATTTAAAACACATCCATCATGTTAGTTTACTACCATTTACATCATTGTTACCTTTAATATATATTCATCCATTACTTGCAAAAAGTTTCGCATACTAACCTATATTAGACATTTCATCGAACCCTTGGTGTAAAGACACCAATACAGCCCTATGCACAAGCTTTTCATTCGTAATCTTCCTAGTTCATACTTCCATCCATCAAATTCAACAAACAATTAAGTTATTCCCATACCACAATCATTCATCTATCAAAAATCGACTAGATACCACCTAATACATCAAGTATTCAACAAGACTTGGACATGGGTAGTATACCCATGTCGCCACCCCCACCTCCATAGTTGGGTTTCAACTTGATTCATCAAATTAAATCAAATTATTCAGGGAATGAGTTTAGTTAAGTGAATCTAACATAAGTTCTTGCATATTAACACAGTTTCAAATATTCATACAAAGATTTACACTACCCTAAAGTCACACCAAAATTTGAATCCTTCGCTTACATGATGTGTAGGGAGGTCAGATGATCCCTAATCTTCATACATGCATCAAATCTTCTTGCTATAATCCTCCAATTTGCAGGTTTTGCATTGGAAGAATTGAGTCTCCCCCAAAATCGCCCCAACTCAAAGATCAAACATGAAAATGTCGATCTCCCATTTTCTTCCCAATTTTACTCTTTCAACTCTCCATCTTTGGTTTATATCCCTCCTTTCATCTAAAATCTTCTTTTCCTTTCTATTTAACTTCCTTTTTAACTAGGTTATTTAAACATAGATAAGCAACTTCATACCGTAAAACAAGTAAACACCATATTCAACAAAATTTCAAGTTTAGGGCATTATAGTATGCGAAGGTATAGCCCCGTATAAACATATATTCATTGTTAGGGACTAATTTTGGATGTGGTAAAATTGTTAGGGACGATATTTGAGAATATTTTTCGGTACGTTATTTTTAGGGTACTTATATATTTAAATATATATAAATGAACGCGCCAAACCTATTATTTTGTGTGGTTTGGTTTGAGCTATAGATTGATGGTGGAGGCTTTGGGCACCACCTTAGAGTTGTAGTGACCTTATTCGTGTGACGGCACGTCGGCGCTCTGTTATACGTTACGTGGACGTTCAGCTTTTAGGAAGTGAACAATCCTTCTAGGTGAGTTCTAATACCGTTTTTACATGTTTTTGAGGGCTAGCATACATGTGGTTATGTGTTTTCAATAAAAGGTGAATATTGCGATAGATTGTTTACCAAAATGTTTTCAAGTGAGCCTGCGTTTTCAAAGAGTATGCGAATCCGTAGAGTTGCGGGATTAGTTGTAAATGGATATTATTAGGGCTTTAGTTGTAGAAAGTTCTAAGGTTGGCTTCATGTGTAGATGATGAAATGCTAGACACTTGGATGTATCAAGTTATTACTCTTAGGAAATTAAAAATTGAGGTTAATATTTAGGGTGAAATCTGTTAATGGGAACATATGAGTGAGTTGACAGTTATGTCCTATAGATAATTAGACGGGGTGCATTGACCTTTAGAATGGTTGCGTGGTTGATGCACGATGTTGTGATGTTGATGAGTCCCAGCCATTTAGAGTGTGTTTATGTATTGTGTGTGATGTAGCTTCCCTAGGATAATTTTTTAAGTCGTTGATAGTGGACGAAATCGATGTGTCCTAGTAGCCGTTACCATTTGGTGAGACGAGTTCCTTGACAACATAGACGTTTTATTGATGACCAAATTGTGTGTTAGGCCCCACCTTATGTGCTTTATGTGTTTGCGTTAGAGGAATGATGGGTAACTTGTATATAAGATATGATTGATATTTAATTGAGTTTTCTATGTTGTATTGTACTAGTGAAGGTCTTGTACGGTAGTGAACGGCTCTAGATTAGTCCTCGGTAACGAGAAAAGGATGGGTAGAAGTGACAAGTTGGTCATGGGTAGAAGTGGTTAAGTCTTGGTAACGGGTCAGTTTGGTTGAAAACTTCCACATGGGTGGTTTCCGGCTTGTGATTGGTGCGTCTTAAACGTATGGGTGTCTATGATGCCACTTAAATGGTTTTGAAGTCATTAAAAACCGAAGTTCTTGTGTTTTAAATAAAGAAATTTTAATGTTGACTTTATTCTTTAAATTTAACTATTAGAAAAATTTTGATGTTGACTTTATTCTTTAAATTTTGATGTTATGCAAAGACAAGTTCAAATCATAATGAGCAACGGTGGAAACGAAATGCGTATTGAGTTTGTATTTGTGTTTTTTTTTCCTTTGGATTGTTCTGAGTGTTCTTTTTCTGATGTTTATTTTACTATGTTTGAAGATATGGTCTATGGGTTTCTAGGTTGACCATTCAAGCACTATATAGTATATACAAAGGCTTTTGTTGGAAGATTTTAGGTTTGTTTTCTTATGCCACATTCTGTAGTTTATTAATTTTTGAACTTCTTTTGGGTGATATATCTTATAGAGTCATCCATGTGCTAGTTTTTTTTTATATAATTATCCTATTAAGTCTGTGTGTGGTATGATCGAATGCAAATGAATTGTTAGAATGATTTGAAATGAGAAAATTATTTTATTCCAACATTCTTACTATGTTGATGTCATTTATTGGCTATATCCAGTTAAGGGTTGGTGTTTAAATGGAAACCTTTTTATAGATTAAACATTAGTGGGCTTATTTAGATGGATTAAATGGATAGTGGGTAATGGGTTTTATTTGGTAATTCATATGTGCTTAATAGTTATCTGGTTTTTATTAGTTAAACTTAAAAATAATTAAATTATCTTTCTTGGGTGTCACGGCTACAAACCTTTTTTCATGGATGTCACTATAAAACTTAGGGTTCTGATTCTATACATTGCACATACAAAATTTTATGGGTGTTGGTTGGCATCGTTTCGGGACACTCTTGGTCAACCTCTGGGCAATAGCATTTTTTTATTGGTAATGCTTACATACTTCTAAATTGTTGTATATTTGGTCTAGAACGAGTAAATTCGAAGAATTAAACAAATTTGGAACCCGAATTGAAATTGCAAAATCACGGTGAAACCTGGATTAATCTCTGAATCGTATGAGAACTATTAGATAAACTTATTTGCGGGTTACACGCAATGATTTATCGGATTAGACAGAGATCACTCTTATTGGAATTAGATTTGCTGATTCTGTGATCGAGTATACAAGATACCCCTTGTAACCGTAAAGTTCTTGTGTTCGTATTTTTGTATGTCTGCGATCATAGAGTTCACCAAAGTCCCTTTGGACTTTTATACGGCCTTAGTTAAACTCACATGGACTTTTCTCAAAACCAGCCATTAAAATGGCCCAACACTCATAATAGCGTAAGGTATAAAAATTGTATTGGTCGTTATCTATTTTAAATAAAGCAATTGTTTAATTGTATATCAGTTTAATTTAATGACCATTAACTAAATATTAATAAGATAAAATAAGTTAAGCCCAATCAATTATTGAATAATTAAACTGGTAATTAATTAAAAGGCCCAAATAACATCCGTGTTAAACGAGTCCGCAGGGGCGGACCTACCTGAGGCGCAGAGGCTACCCCTTGACACTCCGGTGGTAGTGTAAATTTTGGAAAAATTTGACATTTTTTGGACGTTTTTTTCGATTTCGTTACCCCTTTTTTTATAAAACGTTACCCCTATGAATATTTTCTAGATCCGCCACTGCGAGTCCGCACTCTCGCGTCACCTAACTCAATTAATCACCGATGTTATTTTCTCGATCGACAAGTTAATCCAATACCTTAAAATCCATTGATAACACTAAAATTATCAACGTAAATTACACCAAATAAATCTTAATATGCTCGTTACTTGTGATTGAACCAAATACCTCCCACTAAAAGACAAGAGCCTCTGTCAGCGATGGCTTGGGGCAATAGACCAATAGCCTTGACTTAGATCAAGAGGTTATAACATTACTCTTATGGATGAAACACGTAATCAAGTCCATTCTTTTTTCCATGCAACCCCATCACAATGAACAAATGCTCTCTTTGCCTCTCAGCTCCGCCACCTTCACAATGAACAAATGCTCTCTTTGCCTCTCATCCTCGCTTTCATTCTCACGATTATCATCTCCTTCAGGGGTGAATCAAAGCTTCCAGGCATGGTCTCAAGTAACCCATAGAATTCTCTTATTATATAACATATATATAAAACCTTAGTGATCCCTTAGATTTTTTTTACAGTGGCCTCATGAAAAAAGTCTTGTGATTAGTGACCCTTATGAAAAAACTTTATGACCCCGAAAACCAAATAAAAAGATTATTATTTTTCTAACTCAATAAAAGTTGAATAAACATTCCATTAAACCCACATAAACTACTCTAAATGACATGGATGGTCCCTCTGGTATGTCTATATTAAGGTTTTGGTACCTAAGTTTGAGAAATTGCACGCTTGGATTAGACTCTACACGAACATAACATGTTAGCTAATCCTTAGTCATATATTGAAACCATGTCATAGACTTAATCCATTCTCAAACTATACAGATGAAAGAATCAACTCAAAAGAAAATAACAATATTATGTTTAACATAATTTCTCACTGAATTCGAATCCTTGTAAGTTTGAACTCATTGGAATAACATAGACTTTAATCTTTTCTTAATTCAATGTACCAATGACAGATTGACACTAAATTGACTGAACAGTGTACAAGATGTCAATTTACATTGGATATCAACTTAACCATGCCTATAATTTTTTCCATTGCTTACTTACATGGAAAGCCACTAAATTACCATTTTTAATACTTTAGATAGACAAGAATAGGCTAGAATTTATTTTTAAAAAAAAAAGATTAGCTATCTTGAATAGGAACTAATTGCATACCGCCCCCATAAATTTCTGGAAGTTGATTCTCATCAATATCTTCCAGCAGTGTTGATGTTAGCTGCTTCTTATCAACATACACAATCTGCATGGTATGCATGTATATATTCAATCATACTCTTATAATATCTTAAGGCATTTAGTATTACTTGTTCTCATGACTTACATTTTTCTTTGTTTTGTCATCAATAAAGGGATAGACCATCTTCCATACGGTCATAAATACATAAGGAGCATGTACAATTAACAATTTGCCAAGCCTTTCTGGATAATAATCCTGTCATAGATATCAATTTTATCATAGATTAGCTAATTTTTTATAGTACCAATTATGGGTGAGGGCTTATGTATGTGAAAATATAGTTGAGTCATTCATAAAAGGAGAAAATGACGACGATAATCACCTTTTGGGTTTGTTTATACAGCACTATCCTTGTCATATAAGATTTAACTATCACTAGTACGTCTGAAAATCATATATATAATCACAAATGTCTACAAATCTAACAAAAATTAAATATATATAGTAAACTAATATTTTCAGTGTTAATTAGTTAACTATATATATACATTTTGTCAAATATATATAGTTAAGTAATATTTTCTGTGTTAATTAATAAAATATAAAAATGTGATGTAGTTTATTGTAAGGTCTTGAAATGTAACATAGTTTATTTTTAAGATCTAAATATGTAATGTAATTTATATGTATCTGGAAATGTAATGTAGTTAATTTATAAGATCAAGACATGCAACATGTAACATGTAGCAATTGGTACGTTAACTTATCATCTATCATTTAAATGACTTTACCATGTGACAAGGCCTATTAAGACTCCAAAGTATACGAATATTCATGTGTGCGGACGGATTATTAACGGTGGCCATCTTCACCATTGGATTTTTGATGAATCCGTCCGTTAGTGAAAGTAATCCGTTTTGTAATGAATTTAACGCATTCAAAAGTAAAAACTTTTCAGATCGATGTATAAATATAACCAGACAATAATTATTCTGCATAATGAGTGTTTGGTAAGTGGTACAAGTTTGGTTAGCTATAGTCATAATCACACAAATATTTGTAACACCTAACCATGATGATCCCTACAATTTTTTTTAACGGCAAATTTCTTTTCATTCTTTGTTGTCTGTGGGACATATAAACGAAAATAAAACGCTTTCAAACCTGTAAAATAGATAGTGCTGCAAGATATCCACGTATATCACTACATGAATATCCCCATCCTTGAAGATCTCCAATCGCCACAAACTTCTCCTGCCCTGCAGGAATCCTGATTGACATTTTTCAAATTTGAGTTATTAATTATATGTTTTATTCAAATCTATCTTAAACATACATAATCCTCAATATTTTATAAAATTAGAATTTGTTGGTACCTTGAACATAATTTGTCTAGCCCAAACACCACAAAACCTGTGACGTTATTAATTGAATAACATATTCATAAAAATATATAAAAGAACATGGATATCTAATTAAGAACATACATACGTTTGAACTCTTCTAAACCGCCTGTTTTGTTGCAAAAATGTCTGCCGCCAAACACGACAGTGATTGGGCGTCCAGTTTTATCGATTCCTTGCATGAACATCTTGTTTTGTGCTGTTTCGTTTTGTACTTGTGTTACACAAATCGACCCGTTTGGAACAAATGTTTTTCTCCATTTAAGGTATTTGAGAAACATGGCTGAAGCTTTGTCAATGTCTAGATCACGTGCACGAAGAAACCTTCTGATCGTTACATTATCATAATCCTAGAGTATATATGTAACTCAAGTTAACAACTTTCATAATGGAATTTATTTTGATATGGAGGAGTTCTTCAATATGAAGGTAATCTTGCTAACAATTATACAAAAAATAAATAAATAAAAAATTTAAAAGTTCTGATATTCATAAGGTTCACATTCAAACCGAAACAGATCTAAACGTTTCAGTTCATGGTTCGGTCTAGTTTGAAACTTGGAACCGTGTAAACCGAGTTAGCCATTTAATTTGTTATTATTTATATTATTTCTTAGAATATATAGTGATGTACATGTATTAAAATCATGAACTTTCTTTATATTTTGGAATTTTTAAAATAAATTAATGATTTAAAGAAAAAAAACCTACTACACACTGTCAAAACCACCACCTACCCACCCAATCTCGCCGGTTTGTGTTATCGTTTTTAGAAAGCTGTAGATAGAGTTGTTCTAGATTATTTGTCAAACATATAAAAGAGAGACCTTAGATGTGGGATCTGCATGTTTTTCAAGTAAAGCTCTGATTTGAAGAATTTTCTTGTGCTCCTCTGCATTGATCTTGGATTCTCTTTGCTGATCCACCACTGTTTTCTCCTCCATTTGACTTGAAATCTTGATCAGCTGCTACTTGGTGTAAACAAATGGTGTACAGCTTATCCACCAGAATGTTGAATTCTTGTTGCTTATAATGTAAGATGGGAACTTAATGAAAATATGAAACCAATCCTGTTATATATTACATCAATACTGTTTGTTGAAAATCAGACCCGTGATCAGACACACATGAACACGATTTGAACGATATGTTCAACTCTTCTTATTATTTAAGAATGAGAGCACACTAATTACAATGGCCTTAACCCTCTATTTATGCTAAACTTGTTCTAGTTCTAACTCGACTCAAACTCTATTTAATTTAATAAACTAACCAACTAGATAAATTTATCTAAATTAAACTAACAATTATCCCTAAATTAATTCATCAAGAGTTATCTATGACCCTTTTTATCTTTATATCCTAGTTCAAGATTAACCTCTTCTCTGTTGTCTTTATATTAGTAATAGACTCATTTAAACTTACGAATTTTATCGTGCTAGGTGTATGATGGTTGGAAGACTTAAGCTCAACCTCGTCTACTTATTTAATGAACTCTAATTTAAACTTAAGCTCGAGGTGGAACTAGTATAAGCTTGCCTTGAATCACAATTCAGTGAGTCAATCACGAGTAGTTTACGAGCGATCAAATCATTAATCTATATAAAAATCGTAAAAAGAATGTTACTTATTTGATTTAAAATAAAACTAAAAATTTTATTTTCCTTTTTAGTATAATTAATATTTTGAAGAGAAAAAAAATTTCAAAATATTACTACTTTATTCAGAAAATATATGTTGGAGAGAAAAAAATCCTTTTAATTAATGAATTAGAAAACTAATCAACGTTACATCATTTAGCTAAAGACATAAGTTTATGTCACAAGGGTAATAATAATGTTGGATGATGTCACATGACTTGACTATATCAATGATAAGCAACCCCTATTAACATATGTCTCCCTTATTATACATCTATGATTTATGCATACGTAGCTTTGGCAATATCATATGGTTGCACAATTGTTATAAAAAGTCGTATCAAATTGGCTTTAAATTGGAAACAGCCACTGTCTTTCATTTAGTTAGAAGCTAATAGACTAATCACATATAACCCATGTGTTTTTTTTCACACCCTGAACCGCAGCGGAATAAAAGTCGGGGCATGATTGGGTTATCACCAAAGCTCATGATATTTACTAAGAATTTTCATATTTATGAAATTCAAAATTTAAAATTTAAATATCCAACAAAATTTCATACAAACACAAATAATAATCTAAATGCTTGTTACAACGAAATAACTTGTTTATTCTTCTAGGCCATCCTAAGTGTTTCTTTCCTCAACTTGATCACCTGTATCATGCGTAAAACAGAGGAAATTTTGGGTCAACAAAAGTTGACGAGTGAACCTTGATAAAACATTTAAGTAAATCAATTTTATCGTTGTTTAAATAAGATTGTGCATAATCACATGTGAACAAATGTATAATGTAACAAATCATAAACCACATTGAATGAATACATGACATGAATGATGATGTATCTGAGATCAAGGCTCAATCGAACGGAGCCGATCTAATGAGGCACCTGATGCTCAACCCGTATCCCACGAGGAACTGATGGGCCTAATGAAATGAGTGCACGGAAATGATAAAATGTATCCACATATAAACCACACTACAAGCAATACATATTTGATCACGAAATGATATAAGCACAAGTGTTAAATAAAATAAAGAAATGATACGACACATGATACACCCCAAAACGTGATTAAAACGGGGAATTTGTAGAGATTCACTCACCTTGGGTGCGTATTCTTGAGTGGTAAACCACAAAGCCTAGACCTTGCCCTGATGCGTCGCAATAAACCACAAAGTCATCGCAACCCTCAGGGAGTGTAAGGATAGGTGCGTCACAAAGCCTTTGCTTTAAAGTTTGGAAGGCCTCCTCTTGCTTAGGTCCCCAAATGAAGGGTTTTCCCTTGTGAGTCGAGGTCGTGAGCGGAACGGCGATACGAGAAAAATTGGCAATGAAGCGTCGGTAGTAACCAGCCAAGCCAAGAAATGACCTAACTTCGGTAGGGGTACGTGGAGTTTGCCATTCTTGTACTGCCTTGATTTTTTAAGGATCGACATGAATCCATTTGCCATTGACGACATGAGCAAGGAATTGTACTTCTCTTAACCAGAATTCGCATTTTGAGAACTTAGCGTAAAGCTTTTCAATCCTTAAGAGTGTAAGAATGAGTCGAAGGTGTCGCTCATGTTGATCGGATTTTGACTTGGAGTAGATGAGAATGTCGTCGATGAAGACTATGACGAACCGGTCGAGATAGGGTTTGCATACCCTATTCATCAAATCCATGAAGACAGCGGGGGCGTTGGTTAAACCGAAGGGCATAACCATTAACTCGTAATGACCATAACGAGTTCGGAAGGCAGTTTTTGGAATATCTTCTTCGCGCACTCTAAGCTGATGAAACCAGAACGAATGTCGATTTTGGAAAAACAGGTAGCGCCTTGAAGTTGGTCTAGAAGGTCATCAATACGAGGCAGTGGATAGCGATTCTTAACCGTCAACTTGTTGAGTTCTCTATAATCAATGCACATGCGAAACGTTCCATCTTTCTTCCTCATAAAAAGAACGGGCGCACCCCAAGGCGATGAGCTAGGACGTATGAATCCTTTGTCAGTCAGCTCTTGCAGTTGACTGGCCAACTCTTGCATCTCGGATGGGGCTAACCTATAAGGAGATTTTGCGACCGGTGTAGCACCAGGCACAAGATCTATTCGAAATTCGACTTCTCGCGCAGGAGGAAGTCCTGAAACGTCATCGGGAAAAACTTGCGGGAATTCTTTCACAATTGGAATATCTTCGAGTTTCCTTTCCTTGCCTTCCTTCTTGACGACGTGAGCTAGAAATGTGACGTAATTTTTGCGAAGATAACTTCGGGCTTGAAGGCAGGACATCAATTTGAGCCCTTTCGAAGGAGTTTCCCCAAAGATACATAGTATCTGACCGTCGGCGAGAGGAATACGAATGAACTTTTCATGGCACACCACTTCAGCGTGATGCTGGCTGAGCCAGTCCATGCCGATGATAACATCGAAACTTCCCAATTTCATAGGAATGAGATCAATTGAAAAATCGTGATCATTTAGGGTGAGAGTACAATCGCGTATAATAGAATTTAATGAAATGGGTTTTCCGTCAGCAACTTCCACCGTCAGAGATTCAACGAGATTATCACGAGGTTGGTCGAGAATAGATTCGAATCTAAAGACACAAAGCTCTTATCCACACCAGTATCGAATAATATGGATGCATAACTACCATTTACGAGAAACGTACCGTTGACCACATTGTTGTCAGCCCTGGCTTGGTTGGCGTTGATATTGAAAGCTCTTCCTCTAGCAGGTGGAGGAGCTTGGTTAGCTTGGTTTACCGGGTTTGCTTGAGCTTGGGCATAGATGATGTTCACCAGGCGTGGGCAAGTATTCCTGAAGTGGTTTGGGTCCCCACAATTGAAACAGGCTCGTATAGATTGCATCATGGGGTAGTTGGGTTGGTAGTAAGGTTGGGCTGCGAGTTGTGCAGGTGGTAGAAGTAAGGGTTGTTGGGCTTGGCCCACCATTTGATTTTGGGTTTGGGTTGGAGGTTGACTGCGGTTTGATCGCTGAAGGGTACGGCAGGTTTGGATAGTGTGACCCGCACGGCCACAACTTGTGCAATGTTGGCAAGGGTTTTCAGGAGGGTGATGGTATTCACAACGGTTACACTTTGGGTGTGGGCCAATGTATGGCCTTTTGAATGGTGCGGCTGGAGGGGCGACTTGCGTGATTGGAGCAGCAGTGATGGGGGGGTTGGTTTGGATGACAACAAAGTTCTTGCCATTTCGCTTCCTCTTACCAGCAAACTTTGAGGATAAACCTGAGTGGTTTGGAATTGGGGTCTTAATGGGTGCTTTCGTCTTCTCATCTTTAAAATTGCCATTTCGAATGCGATTTTCAGTGAGTTCCGTAGCTAACTCCATTGCGGCTTCGAATGTTGCAGGTGAAGTGCTTAAAACCAAATCTTGGATTTTCGAAGGGAGGCCTCGAATGTAGTGTTCAATTAAGCGGTATAATGGGGTGAACAGATTGGGAACCATTTGGTTTAACTCAAGAAACCTCTTGGTGTAGGAGGTGTGATCCCCTTCTTTTTGCTTTAGAGCATAGAATTCATCTTTAAGCTTCTTGATCTCGCTTCTAGGGAAAAAACGTCTTGTCATGACCTCTCTTAATTCTTTCCATGATAAGGCCATGGCATTGTCTACATCTCGCTTTCCTTTTTCCGTGTTCCACCAGGTAAGGGCTACCCCAAACAATCTTCCAGTCGCGTAACGTACCTTACGGTCCTCAGGACAGTCGCAATTGAGAAAGGTGTTTTCCATCTCCTCAAACCAGTGGAGGAGAGCGGTGACACCTTCAGTCCCTTCATATTTTGGGGGATCGCAAGACTTGAAGTGTTTGTAGGTGCATTTAGGGGTTTTGGGAGGAGGGTTGGCGACGTTTTGGTCTTCTTGGTTAGGAGGGTTAATGGGATTAGCGGTGAGAGCTTGCTGAACTTGTAGCACGATGTCAGGAAGTACTGCGGCCATTTGTTTAGCAATTTGCGTGGCCAAGCGTTCGTTTGACTTTCCTGACCTTCTACCTCCACGTAATTGCCTAGCAGACATCTACAGAAATATATGTAGGGAGATTGTGAGTTCAAGAATTTCCTAGGTGTCATGTGTCGTGAAAAGAATGAAAACAACATAACTGAAAATAATTTAACTACATTCCTAGGATGCCTTGGGTTTGCTCATGTTTGGGCCTCCAAATGTCCCTCATACCATTGCCTGTGTAGTCATGTGGGCCCCCATGACTATTGGGCTTGGTAGGATTCACATTGGTGTCGGCGGGTTAACACTCGCACCACCCGAATGAAAATCGTAAAACATGATTGCGAGATGTATGGTCGGAGGGTGTCCAGGTGTGGACACAATGACAACTCAAAGTGGGGTTAGTTCACACGACGTTTGGTATAACATGCTTTGGCCTAATAGGTCCTTCGTACTCTCATCGTTAGTCCCCAGGTAGGCAAACTGGTCCCTTTTTTTGGATTTATACGAATGGCAAGCCAAGGCAGGACGTTCCGACTACCGGTACTAGTACCCTTCTAGTTACTACATGCCCGTCGTGAAAACTCACTTTGATGTGATTTGAAAAATATGAAAACATTGCAAAAATCTTTGAAAAGAAATAACGGAAATTGTGAAATTGTGAGGTGCGTGCTTTCATATATATGATATGATATGAGGGTATGATCTAGGATGAGCATTGCATATTAACATGTACTTGTGAGAATGTTTGCATAATGTTGTGTGTGAATATAAACATGAAACATCATGAATTTTCCATGTAACACATAAACAATTTAAATCTAGTCAACTATAATATAGGCTCTAAAGGTCTAATAACCTATTCTATATCCCTATAGTCACAAGCTCTGATACCAATCTATCACACCCCGACCCGCAGCGGAATAAAAGTCGGGGCATGATTGGGTTATCACCAAAGCTCATGATATTTACTAAGAAGTTTCATATTTATTAAATCAAAATTTAAAATTTAAATATCCAACAAAATTTCATACAAACACAAATAATAATCTAAATGCTTGTTCCAACGAAATAACTTGTTTATTCTTCTAGGCCATCCTAAGTGTTTCTTTCCTCAACTTGATCACCTGTATCATGCGTAAAACAGAGAAAATTTTGGGTCAACAAAAGTTGGCGAGTGAACCTTAATAAAACATTTAAGTAAACAATTTTATCGTTGTTTAAATAAGATTGTGCATAATCACATGTGAACAAATGTATAATGTAACAAATCACAAACCACATTGAATGAATACATGACATGAATGATGATGTATCTGAGATCAAGGCTCAATCGAACGGAGCCGATCTAATGAGGCACCTGATGCTCAACCCGTATCCCACGAGGAACTGATGGGCCTAATGAAATGAGTGCACGGAAATGATAAAATGTATCCACATATAAACCACACTACAAGCAATACACATTTGATCACGAAATGATATAAGCACAAGTGTTAAATAAAATAAAGAAATGATACGACACATGATACATCCCAAAACGTGATTAAAATGGGGAATTTGTAGAGATTCACTCACCTTGGGTGCGTATTCTTGAGTGGTAAAGAGAGCGCACGAGTTGAGAATTTATCCGATGAAGGAGTACTAACCTAGAAATAATAACGTGGCAATTCGGTAAATAAGTAAACTATTATTTAGGTTATATTCTTTTGTTTTAGGTTTTTAAATTATTATTTTTTTTGTTGATTTGTTTTAATATCGATTAGTTTAAAATTGTGTGTTTTCTTTTTAAAAAATAATCCCCTTTTAAATAAATCATGAAATGATAAAAGAAAGATAAAATAGAATAAAATAGAAATAAACAAAAATTAAAAGGAAAATAAAAAAATAAAAAAAATAAGAAAAACGACAGTCTGACACGTGTCAGACCGGTTCATTCACTGTTGTAGGTATGCGTGTGTGAGGCTCGAACTCGTGACCTCTCGGTTGCGTGCACGCAGCTCTTCCAACTGAGCTACGTGTCTAACCCGAAGGAATCTGAATTTTAATTATATTTATACACAAGTTAAGTCCATACAGAAATGATTAATTTTTTAAAAACATTTTTAAGTGATCAGACCGGTGTGAGGGCGTGGACTCGAACCGGCGACCTGAAGTTGGTTTGCACCCGGCCCAACCAGTTGGGCGGGGTGCTTAACCCGTAAAACATAGCATTTTTATTCATTTTAACAACTTGTTGAGGGATCAGAGGGGTTTGGTTTTTTTTTAAAAAAAAATTGTTTATTTCGACAATGTTGATGGCAGGAATCAAACTCGGAACGTGTGTGTTTAAAGTGCACACAGTCCACCGCTGGACTGTGTGTCTAACCTGGTTATGATTCGAATTTTATTATATAAATACCCACTATACACTTCATCTTCTTCGTTTAAAATTTTACCCAGAACACGTTCTTGATTTCAAAACTCAATTAAGCTTGATTACTATACTTTTGCAGTTACTGAAATGAATGAAATGATATATGAAATAATATACGAAGTAAATTAGAAGGTGAGGAACTGTTACCGGTCGGCAGTGGGTTCTCCGGCGAGTTAATTCCGGCGACAAGCTGCGGTTTCCAGTGAAACCATGAGGGGTTTGAGCAGAGTGATCTTGTGATTAGTTGTGAAAGAATTGAGCGAGGATTAGAGATATAGATCGATGGTATTTATAGGGGGTTTGATCACTCAAGTTTCGGTTTTGAATTTGCAAATTTGGAAAGGATGATCGATGACAAAGGGGCCTGATTGAGGTTTACTCTAATTAGATCACGTAACAGCTGTCGTCAAAGAAACCGCGTTTGAAGATTGGCGGAATCTCTGGTGCCGCGGTGATGGTGGTTGCAGGTTTTCCGCCCAGGTTGCATATGTATATAATGAGACATAAAAACTAACACATCTGTGTGTGTAGCGTAGTGGTGTTGAGTGTGTGTGGCTACCCGGGCGACCCGGGTTCGATCCTGGTTCCCAATTTCTTTTTGTTTCAGTTTTTGATTGATTAATTAAAAGGTTTAATTTAACTTTTTATTTATTCGTTATTTCTTTTAAGTCTATTTTAATTTAATTGTTGTTATTTATAGATTTTTATATCCTTATTATAAATAAATAATAATAAAAATACATAACAATATATAAATACACCCTTGATTAATAAAAATGGTGCGGGTTTTCGAAACCCGTTTTATACAAATGTTACACTTTTAAGTGAAACAAACAAAACCGATGAAAATAAAGTAAAACCGATAGAGACCTAAGAATGCCTACCTCTTTTTTGGCCAACCGATTTTTAAGAATAGACCCAGCATTAAACCGGTTCAATACAATTATTGCACTACTCTACTTCAACTTTAAAATTACTAATTAAAAACACAAATTTAAGGAAATAAGTGGTAGTACGATGGTTGGTATTTGTGATTGATTATTTAACCACTAGGTAAAAACTCAACTTCTCCTATTTATATCAATTACAAAGCTAATTTTGTTGTAAAAAAAATAATAATACTTGATTAACATCAAAATTACAATTTTTATACACTTATTTTCTAAGGATATTGACTACGAAAATAATGGAGGTTGGTTGTAGGGATAGTAATTATCACAATATAAATTAGCAACATCTTGTTGCTTCTTGTTGTTATATCTAATGCATTGGGTGTTTTCCAAAATAAAAAAAAAAATTCATTTTTAACCTAAAAGTTTTTTATCTTTTACATTTAATCTCTTTGACACAATATAAATTAGCAACATGTTATTGCTTCTTGTTATTGTATCTAATGTATTGGGTATTTTGCACAAAAAAAAAAATTCCTTTTTAACCTAAAAGTTTTTTTATATTTTACATTTCAACCCCTTTGAATTTGTTACTTTTAACCCAAACAATTTTTTATATTCCATTTTAGTCCCTCGTACTTTTATCTTTCACAAGTTTTTCGTGTTACGTTTCGTTCTAAATTTACGAGTCAACACGCTGCAACGTGCGTGTGGGGTTCACCGTTTTTTGTCTAATTTTTTCCATTTAACAAGCCCGTCACAACGCGTCTAAGTTTCTCTGTTTGACAATCGCAACGCGCGGGTCCTAGATCGATTTAGTTATTTGTTTATACGTTTTACGTTACGGTCTAATTTTTCGCATTAACATGGAGCAACGGACGTGCGTGGTTCAACAATTTTACGTTTGTTTTTTGTTCGATGTTATTTATTCCTATTATTTTATCTTAACGAGCGCTTCTGATGGTGGTGGTCGCTGGTAGTGATGTGGCATTGGTGCTACTTTGCACGATTTTATGAACGCATTTAATCTATTAAGTTTTTTACTAATATTTTATTTCGAGTTTACCCCTATACCTCCTTTACTTACAAAATAAAAATATTTTTTTACGTGCATGTTTTTATGTACGTGTCGGTATGAATTCGATTTGCTCTATGTTTCGACATAAACTTTTTTCTAGAAATGAGTCAGATCAAATATAATATGTTTTCGTTTTAAAACACCATTTTTACGTGCATATTTTTATGTACGTTTCGGTATAAATTCGAGTTTGTGTATGTTTCGACGTAAACATTTTTTGGAAATGAGTCTAGTAAAATATAATGAGTAAATTGCACAAAACGTCCTTTATGTTTACTTAAACTTGCAGGTTCAAGCCTTTATCTTTAAAACTTGCTAAAAACAACCTTTACGTTTATTTTTGTTGCAGGTTTAATCATTTACAACTAACCAAGTTTATTTACTCAGTTAAATCCCCTCACATGCCAAACATGTGAGGGCATATTTGTCATTTCATTCCCTCTCTTATAAAATCCCACTGCAATAACCTTAATTTTAAAATAGTATATATCAAGTTATTATGTTATATTGTATGAAATACATCCTAAAACTTATTAAAAGATTAGCCACAAATCATCAAACCTTTTGTATGATAATTATAAGAAAAGTTATGAGATAAAATATAGTGATTGATCATACGGAATCTAAATTAATATACTGTAGGTGTGATTTAAATAAAAACAAATACAAGAAGTAAATGCAAATAGCATCTGAATGGATAATTGGAAAGTTGTAGCTGTCACTTTCATTTTCAAATTGTAACCTATCGAGCATTGAACCATGAAGTGAAGCCCATGGTTACTTAATGAATTTTGAAACATAAATGAGGAATGATTAGGAGATTCGAAACAAGTGAAGATTTAACCCCCTTTTTTTTTTGAAAAGCGCTGCATAAATATAAAAGAGGAAACAACTTGCAGGCCCTAACAAGATGCTAGGAGAAGGCAAGCGAAAACATAGAGAAGCAGAGAAAAAAACAACTTGCATACTAACAAAATGAAGAAACAAAACTAAACACAACAATGGGATTACACACCCAGTCCTCCCAAATCTGTTCCGCTTGTCTTTTGTGGTTACTCGCCTTCCAAATGAACCAACACGAGGGGTAAATAATAGCCAAAAGGATAGTTTTACCCTTGTGCGAAGTCGGCTCCATAAATGTGCCAAACAGGTCAGAAATGGAGTCCCAACCTGTGAGATCATACCCGCACCAGCAAGAAACAAGCCTCCAAACAGATTTTGCTTCAGGACAGAGAAGAAAAACATGCTGAACAGTCTCGCAAACATCTAAGCACCCACCACACTAATCAGAAACTAGCATGATGCCTCTCTTCACCAATTCAGCTTTGACCGAAACTCTGCCTTGAACCAATCTCCAACCTTCTTTTCTGCCAGACAATTACACAACGCACATCTTCACTTCTCTCTTCTTTGATTTTGGACCAATCGCACACACACAAACGTCCTGTTCTTGTAGTCGTTCAACAACCCCATGATAAATCCTTGATAACTTGAAGTGTCCTTCAAATTCGGGTACTCCACAATCATCCAAGGAACCGAGAGGAACACGAAACTTGAAGATTCGTTATCTCTTTGGTGATGACATTTGAGGAAGATGATTTGATCTAGGGTTTTCAATTGAAGGAGATGAATGTTTAATGGTAACTGTGGGTTTTTATAAGAAGGGGAAATGAATTGACAAATATACCCTCACATGTTTGGCATGTGAGGGGATTTAACAGATAAAATAAACTTGGTTAGTCGTAAAGGATTAAACCTGCAATAAAAATAAATGTAAAGGTTGTTTTTAGCAAGTTTTAAAGATAAAGGCTTGAACCTGTAAGTTTAAGTAAACATAAAGGATTTTCTGTGCAATTTACTCAAAATATAATACGTTTTTGTGCTTTTTTTATGAATGTTTCATAAAATTTATTTCAAATTAAGTGGAGTCAAATTGTGGTTTCTTTTTCCTTTTCTCTAAACAGCTCTACTTAATCTCTTTTAATTATACGTGTCGACTTTTCCGTTACATGCGTTACGTTTTCTGTGTATGTGTCGGGTCACATATAATACGTTATGATTGTACAGTATAAATTTGATTTACTTTATGTTTTGATCCAATTGTAACGCTTATATAGGTTACATTGAGTTCAATCGGATATGTCGAAACACACGTTTTCATATGATTAACGCATCACATAACGTTTGGACTAATCCATTCAATGTTTACAACGTACCCGCACCATAACGCACGGATCTTATTACTAGTTATATTCAATTCAGTTCTAAATGCTTACTATTAATTGATATAAGAAAGTAATGGCATGTGCTTTAAAAAAACACAAAAGCATACACATTTTTACGAATAAATATAACATTTTCATTTAGATATTTCAGAAATGAACGAATTATATAATTAATATCGAGAAACCAAAGAAGTGTTTTTCGATAAGTTTTAGATTAATTGGTTTGGGAGAGGTAGCTGATGATCTTCCTATGTGGAGGTTATGGTTTGAAGTCTCACTTTATGCAATATTTTCTACATGGGTCAGCGTTTTTATTAAGTGGGCTTTCGATCGGTAGGTTTCCCTTGAATGGTGGGCGGACCTAGTCACTAACATTGTCTATGTTCGCAGGGCATGAGTGGGCCTTTCCTCAATGGGTTTTCCTGAGTAACCGGGCTAGTATAGTATTCGTTGGCCATTCAAAAAAATATGTTGAGAAAAATAGTATTGGGTGAAGATCATATTTACGTCGGGTTTGTTTTTTTTAATTGTTATTATCACAAAATCTGTTTTTTTTTTTTATTATTGTATTTTTCTTTTGTGAGGGGTAAAACATAATATGGGTTAGGCCTTGGTCTAACATTGTATAAGGGGAAGCTAGGATTTCTGGTAATTAATTAGAGCTATAGATTGTTCCAACTGATAAATAGGATGATTTTTGGATATATTTTCAAATAGGAGGCTTTCAAATCCTTAATATTTTGGTTTTACTTCATAAATCATAATTATATATATATATATAGGAAGATGATAAATCGAAAATCCCTTTTAAGTTAAAGAAACTTAAAAAACTCAATATCAACCATTGGATAATTAAATTAATGAATGAGATCACTTATGGTTTGCGTCCTTGTTACTTTTTAATATAATAATATTAAGAGGTACAAAATGGTAGTTTTGAAAATATAATAAATTTATTTTTCTGACAAAATTATAACATTTGTCTTGTCTGATATTAAAGTTAAAAAATCTACTTTCCTCTCTCTTCTCTCTATAATTTTGACCTTTTTGTTTCATATTTCACAACAGAAACATCTAAGGCCGATTTAAGAAAGGAAAAACTAGGATTAAGAAAGCCCAGATGTTCTTCAGATCTTGAAACACACCACCGGATCTATTAAATCATCGTTGGATCTTGACTCATACACACAGGATCTGGTAACCATAGTTGCGATGGTGATGTTCTTTTTAACCATAGTTGAGTGGTGCTTCACTCTCATTTAATTCATATGAGCAGGTTTGTGAAGAAAAGGGTAAGAGGGAAGGAAATATGAGTAAAAAACCATGTGTATTGTAGTATTATATAAAGACAATAAAGAAAAGTTGGCACATTAACATTAAATTGGATATTGATGTTTGGGTCATAAAAGAAGATGCTGACCTTCAAAACCAGTTGTCAAACTTTAGTCAAGAAAAAGGAAGATCCTGACTGACCATGCTGACTGTTACATCTTCTGTCCGTTTTAAAATGACGGATATACCCTTTTCTTCATCTTGTGCACATGTGACGTAGTTGTATCCTAGCCAAACATGTGGGTTTCTTGAGTTTTTTTTATCTGGAGTGAGATTTCTCAGTATAATGAATGTATATATATATGGTTGGGTTGGGTTGGGTTTATTTGTGAAAAAACTCCTTTATTGTGAACACTAGTGAACTAATTCTAACCTTTGATTATCAAAACACATGTGTAAACACAAGTTTAAATCAATAGCCAATATTTGATAATTAAAGTAAACTAGTGTATATTACGATTTAGTGATGTAAATTAATGATCAGGATTTTTTCTCTCAGTTTACAAATACACAAGTGTTCGCTCTATAACCTCACTCTATATAGGGTTATATATATATATATAGAGAGAGAGAGAGAGTTGGGGTGAGGTAACAAAATAATACAAGTAACGTCTCAAGTGTGAGAAAATTAACACAATTTTGGGCTTAATTTAATGGGCTAATTTTTGATAGGACAGTGGGTGACGTACTTATTAAATTATCTACTACATGTTTTGCAAAACCATTTTCGAAAATTAGCTCGGAACCTACTTGGGTTCTATTAGGTACGCGTTGGGTGAAATCCATTAAAACACGTTTTGAGGTGAAATCTTATGTTAATGGTTTCGGGTAAAAGTTATTGGTGTCTTAGAGGATGTGCAGGGTGTGTCACCGAACAAGGTTCAAAGTTTTTGAAGACATGTTGTTTTTATTCGTACAGGGCCTCCAAAGGTCCTCGAGTTCTTGGGAACGGCCCTAAACTCTTTAGATACGTGAAGTTATTGACTAGATATTGGGTATTTATTGGTTGCAATAATTCATCACGTGGAGATTAATAATAACAGTAAGCTTGTAACAATACCAATTATTTTTCTTTATATGTCTTCGTTTCTTTCAATCCAAAAGTTCTCGTGTTCGCTGTTAAATCAATATTTCAAAGGTAAAGCTAGTTAATCCGCACGAGATACAGATAGAAACCCATGTCTCATTAGGCTCATTCATATCCGGATACAAGCACCTGAAATGGTTAACTATTAAAATGTATGACTCATATGTTTGTTTTATACCAATTCAACAAAGATATAATGTGAATCTTATACTTATCATTGTTTGTTATATTTTGCATAACATGTGAGATGTGGCTGAGATGGCTAAAGTAATAGGACTACGTGGACTTGTGATTTATGAGTGTGTTGTTTTACCATTGTTGACATTAACCCTCTTTGAAGCCATGTGAGAAAGATGTATTATGATGAAGAACTAGAAAAAAATGCAATAATAACAATGGCAAAAGGTTGCCTTTCATAAACAACACCTCAAATCCTTCTTGCCTGCATAAACTTCATTGTAGAGTTATGCACAATAAGCAAATGGGTGAGTCATGATCATGCACCACTGATGATGTTGGACCTTCATATTGATGTCACAAGACCATATTGATCATTCAAGTTCTACCTACCTACAATGGCAAACAACAAGACAAAACATATCAACTTCAAAGTACAAAATCTAGTGTTAGTTTAGGGTTTTGTGCGTTTGGTTTGCGAAATTTAATGAAATTAGAAAATGAATTCCATTTTGCTAGAATTGAAATCCTAAACAAATTCCTCCTTGTAAAGAAACTCAATAGTGTCCATCGCTTTATAGCCTAGTGACATCTTAAGGGTGGGATAAAACTTTGGAACCAATAGGTTCTGAGTTCCCACAAGGGAGGTTTTTCCCATATTTATTGGTTTTCTTCTGAATTGGTGTATAGACATTATGTCTAGTAGAGATAGATATGATCGGGTGCTTCCGCTGGTGGCACGATGATACTTTGGTGGTCTGTTAGTGATCCAAATTTATTGTTCAAACAAAAAAAAGAAACTCAATAGTTATATTATAGTTGTAAAAAAAATATTCAAAGGAATTGAAATCTCTGATCACTCAACATGATCGCCCCACCCCTCCTCCACCGCCATGACCACTCACATCTCCACTACCATTGCTACCGCCACCATCCGCTACCCTCACCCTGCCATCGACCACACCACTATCACCGCCAACGCTCCTACCACCACCGTTTTCGCCGCCATTGGTCGTGAAAAACACTAACTATTAACCAAATAAAACATTAAATATTGTACATTTCAAATTAATCTAGCATTTCATTTATCCTATAAAGATATACCACCATCTTATTTTTATTTAGAAGACCATGAGCTTTTTAAGAAAGGAAAAAGAATGTGTAACAGCTTTGACAACAAAACCAAACCAACCTCAGATACCTCCTTCTCCTCTTCTTCTTATTCTTCTTCCCTGTTTCTTTAAGCAATTTCCACACACCCATCTCTCTCATTCTCTTTTCTATTCATCAAATCCCTAATTTCTAACCAAAAAAAAAACATCTTCATCAAACTCCACCAACCACCTTGTCTAATGACATTCCAACTATTCTCTGCCCATTTAAGTAAAATATACCTTGTGGGTATTCACTCATTGCCCAAAAAGACTCTCTTTTTCCACTTCTTGTTCATTGATTCGAAGAGTAATTGAAGATATTATGAGTTGGGGTTTTGTTTTGCTGGTTTTTTCTGCTTTGTTTTTGAATCTTGATGCTTTTGAGCTTCGGAAAGGTCAAAAAACAGAGAGAATTTCAGGTAATTTGACTTTTTTTTTTACTTTAATCCTTTTAATTACTAATTTTTGGTAGATTAATGATTGGTACTTATTAGGGTAGAGTCAGATTTGGGGATTAGGGTTCTATTTTAACTTCATTTGGGTCCTTGATCTGGGAAGACTTTGTGCTTTTGAGTTAGGGTTTTTGCTGCAATTTAGAACCTAATTTTAAGTTATTTTGAAAATGCATAATCATTGACTTGTAAAGCTGCTTACATGTTGTTTAGAAGAATAAAGTTTCTATTTTGATATGATTTATATGATGAATAGATTTGTTCTTTTTTTATTATATGCATTTTATGCAGAACTTAGGGTTGACTTGATAGAAAGTTATGTATGATCGATTGTATGGCCATAGTTGTCAATAGCGAACGCTATGCTCGCTATAAACGAATAGGGTGGTAGTGTATAGGTCCAGTCTCCCTATAGCCTCTGTAGCAATAGATAGCGAGGTAGTGGCCTTTAATTTTCTTTTTGTTTTCCTTAATACAAATAGTAATAAAATATAGCTATAAAATAGCTAGATTTTAGGTTTTGTTAAATATACATGTAAAATAGTGTATATACCAGGGTATTTTGATATAAAAAACATATATTTAAAAAAATATTTCTTTTCTAGTGTATCGCTATTTTTATAAAATAGCGCCCGCTATTTCTAGCTATTCGCCATTAACAACTATGCGTATGGCGTTAGTTATTGTGAACTAAACTTAAAACTTCAATAAGTATATGTGGTATCAATGCATGTTTTCATCAAACTTGAAAAAAGAGGATTATGATTCATGAATATTATTCTACCTTTAGATTGTCAGCCTTTTTGCAATTTGTATGAAACCGATAATTTGACCCTTATGTAATCAACTCCGAAAGTCAATATTATAAATAAATGCATAACTTTGTGCTAATGCTAGTTAAAATTGTGCAACAATAGGTAGTGCTGGGGATGTATTGGAAGATGATCCCGTTGGAAGGTTAAAAGTATTTGTTTATGAGCTACCAAGCAAATACAACAAGAAAATATTACAAAAAGACCCTCGATGTCTTAACCACATGTTTGCTGCCGAAATTTATATGCACAGATTTCTTTTATCCAGTCCCGTTAGAACCCTTAATCCAGAGGAAGCCGATTGGTTTTACACGCCTGTTTACACTACTTGTGATTAACACCGAATGGCCTCCCGTTACCTTTTAAATCGCCTAGAATGATGAGAAGTGCAATTCAACTTATCTCTTCTAATTGGCCTTATTGGAATAGGACCGAAGGGGCTGATCACTTTTTCATTGTACCACACGATTTCGGTGCTTGTTTTCATTACCAGGTATAAATCTCTTCTTTCTCATTGTAGTATTGAGTAGAGGTGCCATAATGAGCGAGTCACACGAGTCGGTGGGTTGGGTAGGGTCGGGTTACCCTATTACTAATCAGTTTGTAAAATTTGGTTAAAGAGTTATACCATTATAATTATGTTCTAAAATTTTTAAATAAAATGATTAATAGGAGTATAGGACACTTAAGAAACTTTTGACCCCTTTAAATTTTACGCTATTTTTATTTTTCATGTTTGACCCGTCAGAGATAAAACATAACCATTCATAGATAGATGTTTTGAAATTGCCATTTTTAGTCTTGATGCACCTGTATTTATTTTTACGGGGATTTGGGGTCGCTTATTTTATACTTATAATAATTGGTTATTTTAAAACAAGAGTAAATTACAAGTTTTGTCCTTTATGTTTGTACCAAATTACAGGCGGTGTCCTTTGCCTTTAAATTTGACGGGTTTTGTACTTAACGTTTCAAAATCTTGCATGATGTGTCCTTTAAGCCTAACCTGATTAATTTTAACTGTTAAGTAAAGGGTAAATTGGTCTTTTTACTTATTTGTATTTAAAAAAACAACTTTAATAATTTTAATTATTAGGTTAATAAAGAATAGTGTTTGAAAATAATTCATTCCTTATTTAATTATCTAAACCTGGATCTGGCCATGACCACCACACCTCCGTCATCATCTCCCGCAATGCTACCGGAATTAACAGACAAATCACCACCGTTAGCGTCATCGCAAACTACCTCCATTCTCTTCGTTACTTCCACATTGTCACACACTCCGAGCAAACACTCATCAGCACGAGATTTACAGTCAAACCACCGCCGCCGCAACGGAGCTTGAATCCATCTCAAAAACTCTAAATCACGACTCAATCTCACCGTTTCTGTCTTCAATCTCCACTACAGACGCTTCCGATAAACAATGCGTTCGCTTAATCTCTACGCTGTCCGAATCAAATGGGTATTTTTGCAGTAACCGTCGATCAAAATCAATAGGTTTTTATACACTGAATTGATTGAATATATATCTTGCCCCAAAAGTTCATGTTTACCTACACAAACCCAAAAGTTCACTAGTTCATCATTTTTGTTTGATTCTTTCCAAGAAACTCAGATGTGGGTATACATGTATGATTTATTTGTGTTTGTTATTAATGGGTTATTGAAGAAATGAACTGGCTGTGCCTGACGACCTGATCTTGTGAAGAAGATGTGGTTTTTTTTAATGTTTCTAATTGGGCTTCTTGAAAACGTGATTTTAGATGATGATTGTTTTGTTTTGTATCGTGATTTGGGGGCAAAATGATATATGATTTTACAAGGAAATTCAGATGGATTTTTTAATAAAAATGATTTTACCTGATTTTTGGGAGGAAGCAGATGGTGATTTTACCTGTATGTGTTTTAGAGAGAGATGGTGTGTGGTTTTGAGAGAGAGTGTGTTAGGTATATATAATTCATTTTTATTATTTATTAATAAATGGTGTTTTAAATATAAATAAGTTAAAAGACCAAATTACCCTTCACTTAACATTTAAAATTAACTGAGTTAGGCTCAAAGGACATAACGTGCACGTTTTTAAAACAATAAGTACAAAACTCATTGATTTTAAAGATAAAGGACACCGCCTGCAATTTGATACAAACATAAAGGACATAACTTGTAATTTACTCTTAAAACAACTTAGTTCACCCTAAGGGTAAATTTGTAATTTTGAGTCCACCGAAACAATCAGTTTGAAATAAGCAATTTCAAACTGCTTACTAAAAGCAACTTATTTCACTCTAAAATAAGCAAATAAGTATAGGACTTTTTCATCCAAACAATCACAAGTGCTTATCTGAATTTTGAATAGAACTTCTGTGAGCAGATAAGCTTTTTAAATAAGCAATCCCAAACACCCCCTTAGTGGTTGATGTTATGTTCATACACTATTGAATTTTATTGTAGGAAGAAAAAGCTATCGAAAGAGGAATTCTTCCTCTACTCCAGCGAGCTACTTTGGTTCAAACTTTTGGTCAAAAGAATCACGTTTGTTTAAAAGATGGTTCAATCACAGTGCCACCGTATGCACCTCCGCAAAAGATGCAATCGCATTTGATCCCTCCAAGTATTCCTCGATCCATCTTTGTCTACTTCAGAGGCTTGTTTTACGATGTTGGAAACGACCCTGAAGGTGGTTATTATACAAGGTTCGTGTCTTCTATATTCTTAAAATTGCTAGGTAACGGGTCAAGATGGGTTAAACGGGTCAGGCCAATCCGCCTGTTACAACATGCACAAAATGACCTGTTTTAACCCAAATCTGTTTGACTCGTTACCCGACATGCTCACCCTGCCACTATTGAATCTCACCAAAACACTAAATTATTGTGAGAACAAAAAGAACAAACCTGAATCGTTTTATTTTTAAAACTTTTTTACTTTTTACATACAAATGTGTATGTTATGTAATATGTTCGTATGTTTTTTTTTTGTTTTATTTATACCAGTACCTACACATAAGTAGGTTCTATAAATGAACGAAATTTGCTCATATATATATATATATAAACTTTTTTTTAGTTTCAACTTTCAAGAGGTGAATAAACATTGTGTGTCCCTTTTCTTATATTTTAAATAATTTTAAGATAGAGTAAATTAAACGGATGGTCCTTGTGGCTTACCAAAATTTTGAATTTAGTCGCTAGCTTTCCAAAAGTACACGGATGGTCCCTGTGGTTTGTGGTTTGCACTTTATAATACATTTAGTCCCCAACTTTGCCAAAAGTACATGGATGGTCCCTGTGGCTTGCACTTTGTAACGCATTTAGCCTTTAAGTTTGACCTATTGAAACCTTTAGTTGCATTACAAAGTGCAAACCAGATGGTCCGCCATCTCTGTACTTTACTCTTTAAGATATTAAAAACGAATAATCTATATGTACGGTTTTATAATT